>JARKIC010000978.1:0-165137 GCA_029378375.1 Mycena olivaceomarginata | reverse complement strand
CTCCAGCGAGGTAAACATTATATGTCGGTTCAGTTTCCAGCTGGTCCGAACCCAAAAATCGGAGGACGTACCTTGCACATCGTCGCCCATGTTGGATACAGAGTGGAGAGTTCGCGGAAATCGCTAGAAAGGTGGGGAGTTCGCTCGCTTGTCGTAGTTCGGTCACACATTTCATTATCGCCCTTCCCGTTTCACGGTCAGTTTGAGTGTATCTTGAAAGCATTGGGCGAGTACAATAATATCCGTTGGACCACCGTGGTCAGAGCGCAGTCGTTGTGAAGTTATAACGAACGTCGGTTTTGTCGGGCAGCGGCGAGTTCACACGTTCATGCCAGGGTTAGGGTCACGGAGAGCCGGGCCGAATGGCTTGACTTCGACTTTTCAAAAATTTCAAACCCAAGTATTCGTTTTTCTCAATGCAGGAGCCGATTTTAAGTGGGTTCGCACAAAGGTTCAATTCTGCAGCCATTACATAAATATACGTATGCGAACACTAATAAACAGCAGGTGGCGGCGCCACAGATGTCTCCCCTCGACTAGCGGCGGCAGCAAACTTCCCATACGCGTTGTCCTTCCCCTCAATTCCCTCGTACAACGAATTGGCGACCGCCACGGTATTCAGTTGTGCTTCAAGCCTGAATGAAGGTCAGCTTGAAGTCGTTCCAGAAAGACAACTCACATGGAACGATAAACTCCAGGGGTTATGCCCCGATATACGACATACCAGATGTCGTCGAGGTCTTCCGAACCCGAGAGAGGGTTCGGGGCGTCTTCTTCCTGGCTAGGCGAAGGCAAGGTACCAATGGCGTTCATGGAGAGACGAGCGTACGGGCGACCAGAGGCGCGTGTCCAACCGCAGGCCTGGGCATAGGCGAATGCCGCCTCAGCCTCTTCCAGCGTGGGATAGCCACGGTATATCGCGCCACGGACTCGTGAAACCATGGCCTTGGCATCCTCCCTGGAAGAGTTCATAGTTAATAAATAGTTAGTCATTTGTACGTTCCTTCTGGAATTATGAAAAACGTACCATATGCGATATACCCCAGGCGTCAGTCCAAAAAACACCACGTATGCTTGGGCCTTGCGTTTCTTTTTCGCGGCCTTTTGCACACGACGGACATGGGCGTTGTCGATCCCTTGAGTTGCAGCCCCGGCGGTGGCCCTGAGGTATTCTGAGTTCGAGGCGAGTCTGTATGCGAGTATTACTGACCAGTTCGTTGTGTATCCACGTTCAGTGGGCGACTCGAAATAATAAACAGTGCCCCGGGAATGGGGTGGTGTCTGCGGGGCGGCGAAGAAAGCGGTTGAGCAGCGTTTCTGGTCGAGGGTGGGGTAGAAGGTGGTGCTGTGGATGTAGGTGGGGCTGATGGTGAGGCGGGTCTATAGGGCGGTGGGCGCGCGCAGGCGAGGGTGCGTGTTCCTCGAGGCTAAGGTTTGCGAGTAGTTCCTCGAAGGTGAGTCCTGCGGGAGGCATGCTAGGGTGGGAGACAATCCTAGAACCAGCGAAACGGGTTAGTATCGATAACGGAAACAATCAGATCCCACGTATCCGCCCCTTGTGCCCAAAAGATGCGGAGAACCCATATCTCGTGCTGATCCTACCCCAATTATTCAAACAAATTCTTGACGATCCACTCAAGCGAAGGAACCACAGAATAGCTGTATATTCGGCGCGCAGACCGGCGCGCAGACAGAATAATTACGACTACAATTTGGCCTGGCAAGGATTTTATGGATGAGAAAGTCAAGACCGAAACCGAGGCACTTACACGGGCAGTGGCTCCTTGCGGGATCAGCGGTGGGACACGATCCGGAACGAGCCTCGGCATTTCCTTGTCCCGGTGATTGTTGAGCGACCACGCGCGCTCAACTCCTTCACCATCGGTGACTCTGATTGGTGGATGATACGCGCAAGGACTTGTATGCGCGGCGACATGGAATCTCGGGGTGAGGGCAGCAAAGAGGACACGGTCGTCGCAGCTGTATTGGGAATTAGAGCGAATTGAAAGCGCCAGGGCAGTTCTCACATGTATCTCTCACCCTTGAACAACGACATGGTGGTAGGTACTGTAGCCAAGAAGAAATATTATCACGCGTGGAGGATCAAGGCGCTGTTCTCACATGTTATCCAGGTGCTTTGACTGAACGACCGAAAGTCATCGGGATCGGTTAGGCGAGGGGTAGGAACGGCTCTTGATGGCCTGAGCGCCCACGAGAGCTCCGCACGCTCGGCGCTGGTGATGCGAAATGATGTGTCGATGTCGCCGGAGACGAGCAGGAAGAAGATAGGTATGTATATGTGTGGCTGTGCCATGTCCGCATCAAGGTTCTCACATGACCTTCACGTTCTGCCGTCAAACTCTTAGGTCCACTGGACCTAAGAGTTTGACGCGGCAACAGTGAAACTCAGATTCCCTCCAGAGAAGCCCAACTAGCAATCCATTCGTGGCACTACAATAAGACACGAGCAAACTACAAAACAACTCATCAACATGGGACATCAAGGCAACCTGGTGTTCGACGCGCTCTTTGCATATTTCGTGATCGGCGGCCCTCTCTTCATCAGACGACTGCAGCGCTTCGTCGTGAGCCGCATCCGACTTTAACCCATGTTCCACCCATCGCCCGAGCGCCGCACTGAAGTATTGCTGGAAAATGTATCGCGTCTCGCCCTTCTGGATTGCCGAGAAGGCGTACCGAACCACAGAGCCGGGGATCAACAACGTCGTACCAGGTGGGCAGTACAGGGCAAAGCGGTCATCCTCCTCCCCCGGCCAGTACAAGAACCACGATCCCTCGACAGGGTCGTAGTCGCCGAGGACAGTTAGCGCACGAAGGGAGCCAAATTCGTCGTACGTGTCGCGTCCTATGATACTCATGCCATTACCGAAGTTGAACTGGGCGGTAGTGAATGCGGACCCTTGGAATGCAGGGCTGACGAAGTTGTTGTCATGCAACTGCTGGATGCGCACGAGCTGCTGGGCGTAACGGCGGGGAGCGATGCGTTGCAACAGATCTATCAACGACGGTGAGTCCGAATTGTGCATCTAAACCTAATTTACAAACACGTACGGTTCTGGTAGTCGGAAATATACTTGAAGTCGTCGCTCGTCACCAGAGTTGCCAGCTCACGGCGATTCACGGAGCTGTTCACAACGGAATGGGGAAACTGCGACAAAGATAGTTAGTGCACGGTGCGACCAGACGCGAGAACAGCCAAGCATACCGGTCCGCAAACGCCGAAGTCGATTCCAACCCGCAAGACCGATTCGCCCGCCGCGTAGTTGGACAAGTCAAACTCGCTGTTGCGGTAGACGCGAGCGAACACTTTTGCCATCCGGTTCATGGTCTGTATCCACACCAGTTCTTGACCAGCAGGCCCGGCTGAGTGAACCCCCAAGACAAGTTTGTTGCTGTCGAGGATCGGGCGAACCTGACTATACGATGGTGAGCAAAATAATTGTGCTTGAGATAGAAACAGCATATTTACTCGGGCATGGGGGCGATTAGCATAGTGTGTAGTGCCATGGCCTGCGATAACTCCAAGCCCAAGGGAGGGGAGCTGTCACCAATCCGGCCCGCACGTAAACGGCCTGAGCGACGGGACCTCGCAGGCCACTGCTTGCGCGGCTTTTTTTTAGCTGCGACCTCGGCTTCTCGCTGAGCCTGCGCCTCAGCGGCACGCCGAGCATGAACAAGGGCTTTGCTGCGCGCCGTGTACGTGATGAGCCTGCGAGGTGAGGCTTCCTCGTAGTCGGTGACAGTGGGCGACGGGAGACGGAGCGCAGCCTCCATCACGCTTGCAGTCGGCGAGGTAGCGCGCTCGGTGGGGACGAGTGAAGATGCGCGTTCAGTGGCGTGCTCGCTCGGCTCAGGCGAGGAAGTGACGGCGCGGTCGGATTGAGGGAGGTCATCATCCGACTCCAATGGTGTGCCGGCGTTGGAAGGCACGCAGGACTCGTTGGGGGGGATCTGTAAAGATTTAATGGGTGGTTCAGGTCTGGAGTTCGGTTTTACCTCTCCACGATACACCAGGTCGGTCTCCTCACGACCAAGGACGCGGTGAAGTTCGTCGCAGAGGGCGAGCTTGAAGTCTGTAGGTCTCAGTGATTGGATGGGCTGGCCATAACGCTGATTTTTGAAGCAATAGGTGGACGACCGGCCCCTACGGAGAGGCGGAAAATTGTGAACAGTTCCAGTATTGTCGACGCCGTCGATGCTGGGCGGGGGCATGTTTCCCTTTCGGTACGAACACACACACTCGGTTGGCTAGCTCTCAAATAGTGATACTCCAGGCGTCGAATCTCCGATCCAATTATTACTCTTGAAACCGTTTCCACGGGGGTTTCTGCCCATGTGTGCTTCCATCATGCGAGCTCCGTATGGACATATCAATGGGGGCGGCCGGTGGTAATCATGCAGTATGCGATAAAGGCACAGTTTCTTGTTCAAACTCTTGAATTTTCGAGCGGCAGTAGGGCAACGAATGATAATTCTTGTAAGCATTCTGTCTGATTCTGCATCTCACTGGTTCACATTCCCGCAGGTTGCGAGCTCGTTGTTTACAAGCCAGCATACGCGGCCAAATATCACAGGTCCGCGACCATCGCCATCAGCCATATGGACTGGAGGTCAGTAAATGATTGAATATTTCGCTTGCGCGAGTGATTCTGATGCAGGTCATACACCTCGCTTTGGGAGGGCGGCAATTCTTGGCGCTTTGGGAGCAAATAATGCCTTTGACCTGCCGGGTCACCTAATTCGCAGGGGCTATTCGCCTGCCCTACGAGAAATGGTACCATCTGCGTCACGGTCAGCCCTGTTGTGAGTTGACTAATTTACAGATCTGTAGTGGAAAGAACAAAAGGGTACTCAGAACGAACGTCTCCTTTCCAAGTAGGTTCAACGGGGATAACTTGTGAAAAAGTGGATTTCGATTTCTCATTGGCTTCTGCCCAACAACTGACGTAATTGACATATAGGCGGGCGACCGGTCCGAGGTAGCTTGACTTCGCAATGGGGTTTGGGCTCAGGCGGCAGACGGTAAGTGGTGAAAGAGAGCAGGTATGTCTGGAAACCACCCAAATCAGCACGGGTTAACACTGAATTTGTAAGGTTTGGGACCGAAAATGTTGACAGTCTTTTTTTTTTGGCGAATAATAATTCCAATAACAAGTACCGCGACGTGACTGTCCCCTGCTCAGCAATGCACCATCCCAATCGCGGTGGACGCGGACGCGGTGTCCACGGCACTCGCTCACAAGTCAGCTCGGGTGCGGATTTCTTAGAAGACATCACCTTGACGGCGGATGTCGGTGTATATTTCTCTGCCACTCTGGGCAAGCGACGCGAAGAACTGCTTAACGTTAGCCACAAGAAACGCAAGTTGCAGCCGCAGGAGCTGGACGACACGCTTGCAGAATGGAAGCCGGTCAACCCTGATGTTCACGACTGGGATGATACCCCAGACGCCGACGACGACCTTGCGTCCGAATCCTCGGCCCTGCTACTCCCACTGTTCTTGGGAAACGCAAAACCTACGAGAGCTCAGTACGTCCCAGGAATTGCTCACGGAATTTTATTTTAACGAATGGACTTGTAGACGGATCAGATGGGTCTGTGGCGGCCAAAGGCTGATTTCTTCCTGGACGAGCTCGTTCGCCACGATGGTCTGGGGGACAACGACGGCCCTAATCTGGGCTGTGCCCTATGTACACGTCGCTATGCCCCGGGCGACAACACCCCCGATGCAGTACGGCTATTCAAGTGTCGTGCGTGTGGCGAATTCTTGCAGTGTAAGGCTTGCTGCATCGCTGGCCATACAAGAACCCCATTGCATGTTCTTCAGGTGGGTGGGATTTGTTCCTTCGTATTCAGCCGGCTGATCGTTATTAACGTCTCAGGAGTGGAACGGAAATTATTGGGTGGACATTACGCTTCGGGAGCTCGGCTTCGTCTACCAAATCGGCCATGGCGGGATGCCGTGTCGTTTCCCAGACCCACGACTGCTTACAATGACAGTCATCGAGCTACCCGTGATACACCGGGTGTCATATCGTTATTGCAAGTGCAAGATGGCCGACACCACGACGAATGTCCAGCAGCTTTTGCGGAATGGCTGGTATCCTGCGACGATCACAGATCCGGCCACGTGTGCCACATTCACAACTTTGGAGACGTTCCGCCTCCAAAATGTCGTTGCAAATATGAATGCCAACGACTTCATTACTGCAATTGAGCGGCAAACTAACGCGACTGTTTCCACCGGCATGGACTGGCTTCCGGTGCGTTTCATCCTGTACCCATCCAACTGGCCCTTACGTGTAATGAATATAGCATCGTTATAAAGAGTTTATGCGCATGTCGCGCCAATGGGCCTATCTGAAGCGCGCTAAGAGAGCGGGGCGCGCTCACGACTCGACAGGAGTGGCGGGGACGGCGCAGCGAGAACTGGCTGTTCGGTGCTGGGCCTGTCCGCATGATGGGCGTAATCTGCCAGATGGATGGCGGAACGTTGACAAGAAGTTCCGGTAAGTGATATACCCGCTCGGCAACATAATATGCTGATAGATGTAGATTTCTGTACATGTTACTAGTCGCGCTCGACGCGAACTTCAAGCTCAAGAATCGCATGCGCCAGAACGAGCGTCCAGATCCTTCCCTGGGGCCAGGGTTAGGGTACTTTGTCGATTCCGCCAAATACAGAAGACATCTGCGGAAGTACGTCCCGGAGAAAGATGTGAGTATGCTAATTTGTCCGTCGCGCGCTTGGCTGATGTCGTTACCGTAACCGCAGATCAGTACTTGCATTGCTTTCGCCGCCCTCCTACAAAAAGATACCCGGGGGCGGCTGGGCTGCGAACGTCTGGCGTGGGTGGGTGTGTGTGCGCCCGTCACGAGTGTGTTCTACCGCACGGAATTGGGGATTTGCAGAAGGGCGAGCGGTGAGTACGAGCAGCGCTTATGTGATTGGCATCTGACAAAAGGGCATAGCTTCGCTAATATGGACTTTATTGTTATGGGCGCACTAGCTGGGTTCGCTTTAATGTGGCTCACGATCTCCTACGACATTTCCTGTCAATGGAAGATTAACCTTGCCAAGCGGAACGCGATGATGCCCGACGATATGAAACTGCCGCTGGATACCATCAAGGTGCAGTGCGCGCTCCCCGTCTGGCATGCCTCATCGCATGAGGAGGAGTGCTCCAGTGCCAACAGCTTGAGTTTCAAGCCGGCGTCGGCAAAAGCGACGGGGAGGGCGTTGAGCGGACATGGGCGGTCCTCAACCCCGCTTCGTATCATACGAAGGACATGGGGAAGGGGAATCGGATGGATACCCTTGAGGACAAGATCGATTCACATAACTACTTGAAGAATCTCGGGCTCGGTACGGCTTATTAATTTCGATATTCTTGGCGTACTAACGGCAGCCCAGGCGATGCACTTCGACGGAAACTAGCGGTCGCACGCACGGAACGCGACCGGCAAGTCCAGGCTTTCAAAGATGTTTGCGAAACGGTGGAGCAGGAAGTGATGGACAAGTGGCAGGGTGAGATCGACACCTGGCTGAAGGATTCGTCGAAGCCGAATCCTTATATTGTAGAGAGGAAAGGTATGTTGTTCAGCCGCGCATCAGAGAGCGGGGGAGACTGCTAATGACTCGTTAGATGGGCCTACGGAGGCCCAGGTCCGGTTGCAGCTGAAACAAGACGAGGAGAAGGAGCTTAGGGTGGAGCGGCGCCTCTGCATGGGACCAGTGCCACCGCGTTTCTGACGGCTGGGCTGCAGATTGAACAAAATCAGTACGTGATGCCTCCTGAACGTCGTGACGATTCACTGAGTGAACAAACACAGGCGGCGTATCATTGCAGAGGTGGCCGGGACCGCGCTCGTGGCCGCAGATCGTGAGCAGAAGATTCAAGAATTGCGCTTGACGACATTGAAGAAGATCGCGACCTTCCGTAAACTCCAGGCCATCTACATGCCCGGCGCGGCCTCGGCTATCGAGACGGATGAAGCGGGGCGTGACCCGGACGAGCCCTCCACGAGTGGAGAAGATTAAGCTGTATATGCCGAGTGACCTCTCAGCCGCAGATCGACTATCAGGATGCATAAAGAACCTCCCCGACATGGAGGTGAAGATGCGGATCGCGCAGTGCGACAACGCGCTAGTGGTGATGCGAGGTCGCTTGCACGCCAAACGGCATCTAATCACCTTCCGCAACGAGAACATCACGGGTCAGATTAAGAGTACTAAGGTGCGCATGTGTATTAAGGCTGTTTGCAGTTCTAATTCGTTCTACAGGCACGTACTCTCATTGGGCAGGTGGGGGATCGTGTAACCGCGAGTGCAGAGAAGTACCGCAAGGGCCCGCTGCGCTGGTAGCGCTGAAGGGGATGGTTATGCGCCCCACTTCCGCCCGCTTCGCGAAACCAATATTCGGCTGGAGGGCGACAATGGGGAGTCCGATGCGGCGGCTAAGAAAAAGCTCGCCATGATCAGCGCGGGGCGTGGGGCTCGCGCCCCGCGAACCGCTCCTGGTCAATCGAAACGGACAATGTCCTGGATATGGACTGTAAAGGCCGGTTCGGGGGATGCAGAGCGTGACCTGCACGACTGTGAGTCATCATTCCTTCTATCAAGTATTGTGATTCTTCGCCCTGATGCAATACTTCAGCTGTGCGTGTCGAGTGGGCGCGAGCGAAGGCGCGTAAGACGCGCTGGGTCGAGGAGGTGATGATATTGGAAGAGGAGATGCGGCGCACCTTGCGCTATTTGGAATGGCAGGCGATATGGTGGGAGGTGCGGGTGGACAGCCGGCCCGGGGCAACTGTCCAGGTGCGGGCTGGGGTGCGGGCGTACGCATTGAAACAGGCCGCGCTATATCGGCGGCTGGCGAAGCATTTTAAAGCTGAGTGGGAGACAAATGCGGGTGGATCTTGAGGCGGTGATGGAGGCCGCGGACTTGGCGCAGTTTTTCACGGAGGAGTCGGTGCCTACGTCAGCATAGTGGATGTATGATAGCCGTGTATATTTACTTTGAAGCGGTCTGTTTTGGGCGATGAATTTTTGATGCGAGCGAATTTTCGAATGACTTCCTGATTAAGACAATAAATAATCGCTTGGATCAAATAATTATTCAGCCGAATCAACGATGGCGGCGGGTCCGGAAGGACAGCCATTTATAGCTAGCAATACGGCCGGGAAGGCGGAAAACAGCCACTGAATAGCCTGTACTGCATGGCTTCAGCCATGGATGGCTGGAGTCGTGGTATTAGATATTGGGTTTCCTTGGCTAGGGCCATGGCTGCAGGCTAAATCCTCCAGCCACAGGTGCAAATCTCGACCCCTCCTCCGTCCCGATGACCAGCTGCCTGCACCTGGCTCTGCGCAACCGAGATCCTGAGTGTTCACACTCCGCATCCGGCTTCCGAAGCCATGGACCGGCTCGCTGCTGTCGAAGGCTCCCTCGAGAGCATCCAAAACGCGCTCCGCGAGCTATTGCTGAACACCCAAAATCCGCCGCCTGCCCCCGCCCCTGCCGTTCCGGCTCCGGCGCCGGGTCCAGATTTCTCGGCCCCCACCCAGCTCCAAATTGGTCCTTCGACCGAACCCCTGGCCGTTTTTGACGGCGACCGACGCAAGGACGGATGTTCCTTCACTCCGTCCTCACCTATTACCGGCTGGTTCCGGAAGCTTTCATGGCGGACGGCTTTGTCTCGCAGAAAAATCGTCCGGTTCGCATGTCCTTCATGTCGAAGGACACGGCTGCCCGATGGGCGGAACAGCGCGCATCCGCTGTACCGTTCGCGTTCCCCACCTGGGCCCAGTTCGAGGCCGAGTTCCGGCTCCGGTTCGTCGAGGAGAACAAACAGGACCAAGCCCTCACCGAGCTGAGTCCCGCTCGTATTTCCAGGGCTCCCGCGACATCTACCAGTACAACGGACAATTTCGAGGAACTGGCCGTAACGGCCGGTTACTCGGACCTCTCGTCCGGGTCACCAAGCATCGCTCCGGACTCGACCCGAAGATCAACGTCGCGATCACGACGTCCGGGACCGCCCCCGACCTCACCGACTACAACGGCTGGCGCGCGCGCTTTCCGCCAGTTGAGGCATTCGCCAAGCCGGATCCGGAAACCCTCCGGTTCGGCTCCCGGCCGCTTTACCTCGGCCGCGTGGAACGGGAATCCTCCCAGTTGCGCCCCCCGCACGCGCTATGGTCTTGTTCGCCCCGGCTCCTGGACCCGCACTTCCAGCGGCCGTTCCAATGGACTCGATCGAGCCCGGCCCGCCCGTTCCCACGCACCTGTTTCCGGTGCGGTGCGGCCGGACACCTCGCCCGCGAATGCCCTGTCCCCTCGGACGTTCGGCATGCAGACGTTCTCGACGAGGTCGTTCGTCAACTCGGACGACCTCCTCGACGAGCTGTTCGCCCGGCTCTCCACCTCCGCCTCGCTTCCGGCCGAGTCGTTGACGGAGATGAAATGGAACTGGTGGGTTTTCCCCGCCCGGCCGAGTGAGCGGTGCACCCTCGGTCGCGTCCCCCAATTGCTACGCCCTCCTGTATTCAGATAGTGACAATTCATTTGATTCAGAGGTAGTAGCGAGAGGCGCACCCCCCGTCCCAGTTTCCGTCCGAGTGACGGAGACTCTTCCTTCCGTCCCGGAGACAGAAGCCCGCACTGCCCCCGAGCCGGGAACGAGGGCAGTAACGGAGGCCCCTGTCCCCAAGCCGGGAACGAGGACAGGCTCGCTTCGGCGCGTTCATCGCCCAAAGTGGGAACGGCGACTTCCCCGGCAGTACGTCATCGACTCTGTCGAAGGCCGAAACTCCTTGCACATCCCGTTGGACCTGCAGTCTGTCGAGACCGCCGCCCGGATCACCTAATAATACCATATAACCACTCTAATTAGAAGGGCTACATGCCCCCGGTTGCCCCTTCCAAGTAGAAGGGTTTGAAGCTGTTTCCCCCATGCTGCAGTATATGCTGCAATATATGCTGCAGGTACCTGCACATATGCAGCATATAGGGACTTGGAGCTTTTTTGGCTCTTGTATCCGTGATGCCGCCCCCCCCTGCGCGCCCCCGACGTCGGCAGTTCCCAAAAAGGAAATCCACTAGGAACCCTTCCAAAAAATACGGAAAAATCGGCAAAAAATCGTAAACTAATAATGATACCCGCCACGCCCCTCCGAACGTCTCAAAAAGGAAATTTTTCAGGACCAAGTACAAATCACATTAGCTGTCAGCCAACAAAATAATCTACTGAAGGTGGCCGACACGTTACAACACAGCGCGCAGCCCCGGAGGTCCCCCGCGCCTGCCCCTGACCACGTTGGCACGTCCGCGGGGGGCCGCCGATGACGTCGCAGTCGCCCCATCGGCGGCAGATCCATGGCGTGAGGCGGAGGGCGAAGGCGACTTGGGCAGGGGGTGCACAGGAGCAGCGGTGGTGCCGGAGGGGGATACGGAGCGAGACAGAGGGGCGCTGCGTGAGGGGGATCTAGCGAGGGCTCGGTGGGAGTAGATCCACCATCGGTGCACCCCTTGTACAGGGGCTTTGGCTTCGGCCTTGACCCCTCAGGGCGCCGTCCCTGCCCCCGCCCTTCGAGGCGCTCGTGGCGGAGGTTTTCTGCTGGTTGGCAGCTCGGGCGTTGTTGTCTTCGCGCGGGGGTGGCCGGTCTTCTCGGCCCTCCTGGGCTTCTTTTTTGCGGCGCGGGCGTCGTCGTCGTCCGTCTCGCTCTCACGAGCCGGGCGTCTGTGTTTCCCGCTGCTAGCCGACTCCAGGGCCGTACGTCCGCGTTCCCGTTGTCGTCGTAGTTGGCGGCGCGGCGCTTGCGCTTCCCGGCGGCCTTTGGGGCAGGTCTGTCGTCATTGTCGCTGCCGCTGTCGTCGTCGGCGCAGCGCTTGCGCTTCCCACTGGCTTCCGGGTCGGTGCGTCGTTGTCGTTCTCGCGGCGCTTCCGCTTTCCCGTCGCCTTGGTCGACTTGGACGCCTTGTCCCCCGCTTTGCCCTTGCTACTGGCCGCCGCCCTCCTTTCAGCCACCAAGGCCAAGAGCCTCTCGCGTTGGGCCTTCGGTCCCGACGCGGCGTCCGACGTCCTCCCGTGCTGTGTGATGCGGGCGCTCCTCGTCGTCATCCACGCTCCCCACCTCCTCCTCCCCTCCTCCTCCTCCTCACCCGCGCATTGTCCCCATCGTCGTCGGAGAGCGGTTCTCCAGTCCGCTTACTCCCCGCACGCGTCGACTTCCTCCCCTCCCCCGCCTCCTTCGCTTCCCCTTTCCTCTGCCTTTCTGCCTTTCTGCTCCTCTCTGTCGCCTCGCCGTTCTCGACCATCTTCTTGAACTCCGAAAGGAGCTGCTTCTTCTGGCTCGCGGTGAGGACGGCCCACCTGCAGGTCCCTGCCTTCAGCGCGTCGCGCAGGGTGCGCAGCGGGCCAATCGCAGACTGCTTGGACATCCGCTTGAAGTCCACGCCCTTCGGCCAGCCAAGCAGCCCGAATTGAGGGCTTCGACAATTGCCTTGACGTAATTCTCGTAGTTCATCGCAATTTTTGTCCGGCCTGTCACCGTTTCTGCAAACCCAGTTAGTATCTTGACACCTGAGGAGAAACGCGTAAGTCCAGCACGTACGGCTTGTTTTTATCATCTCCGTGCATTCCTTCTGCATGGAGAGCAGCGTCTCAGCTCCCGTGTTTCCTCCAGAAAATTTGTCAGTAAAGCGGCATGGGCCAAGATAATACGGGACCTACCTCGCGCACGGGTCACACCCCCAGCTCGAAAAGCGCGCTCACGTCCGCGGGTCCCTCTTCAAAACCTCCCGAAAGAAACTTAGCGCGCCCCATGATTCGATGGTGACAGGGATTGAGCTGTCGTGAACATGGCCACGAGTGAACATGGCGAAGCCGATCATCCCCGAGCGCTCTGCAAGACCTGTAATCTGGGAAGGAGGGTGAGTGTATGAGAATTCCACGTCGGTGAAAGCAACGAACCTCCTCCATTAGGCGCTCTACCGTACGCTTTGCATCGGCGCTGGCAGCGAGGTTGTTGGCCCGAGCCCCTCGATGCTTTGTTTCGTGCTTTTCACGGATGCCGGCCACCATCTCCTCCTCCTCCTCCTTCGTGAAGCCGTCCAACATCGAGGGGTCTTCTTTGACCATCCGCTTGATGTCGGTCATCAAGTAGCGGTGGCCCACGTCGCGGTCTGGAAACGCCCGTCAAAAAAAAGACAAAAAAAGACGATAGGAAGGCGGAAAGTACGGACCTTCGTTGAGCTGCGCCATAAGCGCCGATATCTTGGCGTTGTACAGGCTGACCTTGCGCCGATCCTTGAAGCCCGAGGTCGCCTGCATACGGCGGCGGACCTCCTTCAACTTCATCCCGTAGGTCTCAGACAGCTCCTGCGCGCGCTCCTCGCTTTCCTCCTGCCACTTGTCAAGATCTGCGGCCAGGCCCTGCAGATTCTTCACTCGCGTCTCCCGACGCTTTTTCGCCGTTGCACGAGCGTTCACCCTGGCCGCTTCCTCGTCGGCCGATCTCTTTGCACCAACGACGCGGCTGCGCCGCTTCCCCCTGCGAGCAATGACCGCTTTGTGAGGGTTGCGGCTACGGTGGGTTGTTGTGCCAAGTCCTTGCAGCTGAGCGTCTTCATCCTCCCACGCGTCGTCGTCGTCGTCGGGGGGGACAGCCATTACGCCACGAGGTGTCGGTGAGCCAGGTGTAGAACGAGGTGGTGGAGCCATGCAAACCAGAGAGCGGCCCACACAAAAAGTCCGCTTTGGCAAGCGCACGTGCCAATCCAAATAAACCCCTGAGGCTGCAAACATTGAAGACACATCCCGAGTCGTTCAGAGTGCCCAAGGCACAAGGTCATAGAGTGCTCAGCAGGAAGCAAGGCGGTCAGAGAACCCCAGCGCCGACGAACCGCAGCCAGTGGGAATAACCAGACTCCCAGTCCACTGAGATTCAGAGCAGTTCGCGCCCAAGACGTCCAGAGCGCGCAGCAGCGTGGTGAGACCAAGACAAAGAAAAAGCAGAGATGGTGAGAGCAGAAGAAGGAACGTGACGGCAGACGACATGACGGCAGACGCTGGGAAATAAAAGAAGGCTTACGGCGACTTGCTAAACATAGAGATCCAACATAAGTGATTGACATGCTGTGCGGTGGAAATGATCACTAACCGCCGCACCACCAGTAACTGATGGTGCAGCGGTTGTGAACGTCCTCTTATATTACGATAATAAGCAGGGTCTTCGCGACCGCTGCATCATCGGCTACTTCTTTGGTTCAATCCCTCATGCGGTCTTTTTTTCTTTTCTTGTCTTTTCATCTCATTGGCGCGAAATTCGCAAGCCAACTCTTAATAATTTCTCAAGCCAAAATTTGTATAACAAAAATACAAAAGACACTTAGGTATATTCAACGAGACATGGTGTGAACAAGAAACCGAGTAAGTACGATCCTCCATTGGTCCCCCCCTCAATCCGACCCAGAGCTCCTGCCCGCCCAAATACCGCACGCGTCCTGATAGTCGACCACCTGCACTGTGTCCGTGTCGGCCATTTCCTCCATGGCCTTTTTTCTGAAAAAAACAACAGAGGTCAGTCTTGCAGGCTGATAAACCCCGAAACGCCCCTTACGCGTCTTTGTAAAGCTTGCGCCTCGTCTCGTTGTACAGAAACGGCAGCCGTGAGCCCGCGGGCTGAGCCTGGGAACGGGGCGCTGCAGATGCTGAGCCCCCAGGCGTGCAGGCACGGGCTGCTGCACGAGGCAACGGCGCAGAGGCACCGTTTGCCGGGGTGGGCAGGGGCGCGGCGGGGGAAGCGCAATGCTGGAGGCGCCGCACGCGGGGCGGACGCGGACGCGCCTTCCGAGGACGTCGGCGAGAGGGAGGACCCGAGCTCACCGAGCTAGACAAAGCCACGGGGGGCGTCTCGCGCGTTTTCACGGGTGTGGCAATGGGGGTCGCTCGACGATAGGGGCAGGGTCTACCTCCATTTCTAAGGGTGGGGTGTCGTCCCTGTAGAGCGGCAGCACAAACTCCTTCTTGACAGGGGTGCGACTCGGAGCCCGGCCTGGCGGCACGGAAACGCGCGACGACTCGCGCTTTGGGGGAGGGGTGGCCTTGGGCGCCGTTCGCAAAGGGGTGCGGCGCGCAGCAGTGCCGGCGGGGGTCTGGCGCGCAGGAGCGCGAGCGGGGGTCTGGCGCCCAGGGGTTGGTGAGATCGAGCGCACAGACGGCGCGCTGTCGTCCTCACTGCTTGCTGACGCGCCATCGCCCTCGGCGTCCAGGACCGCGTCGCCGTCGTGAGCGTGACGCCGAATGCAGTTCTTTGCCCACTTGTTCCGAGCGTCGTTACGCGTGAAAAAATATAGACCTTGGCAGAACCCGCTGCCGCCGTATCTGCATCAGTTCTGGATGCTTGCTTCAGCAACAAAAAAGGCGGCATTCTGAGCGTTACGCACTTTTTGGTAAACACCCCCTGGTTCAAGACCAAGTACCAGTACTTCCGGGGGTTCTTGTCGTGCTCTCCGGTTCCCACATAGTTGGTGCTGTTGGGGAAGAAGGGCATCGGGCAAGCCATTTGGATCAGACAGAGGACCAGGTTGGGATCGGAAAGAGGTTGGGATTGCGCACGTGATTGGTCCCATTCTGGGCTCGACATCATGAGCACCTACTTTTGATATTCGTATTAATTATGAGTGCAGCGTCAATGAATCACAGAGTTTTCCCAAATGTGTTACGGTACACACAACTAAATTAGAAACATTGAAACATCTCTGATCTCCCGTATCGCACCTCCAGTCGCACGAACATACGTTAGCCCTGCCAGAGTCGGCACGAACATACGTTAGCCCTGCCAGAGTCGCACGAACATATGTTAGCCCTGCCGGCAAGGTTGGTTCATTGCTCACCATATCGCACTCCACCATTAGAGACCGTATCCCCTCAAAATTTGGAGGTGATCTTGGCTCTCTCAGTGCTGCCTTCCTTCCTCTGTTTGCCTACCCTTTCCGCCTCCTCTTTCACAACCGTCCGCGCTCCCCAAGTCCCTGTTGAGTTGCTGGGCATATTCACGAGCAGTCCTGGGAGGAAATCGGCTCACGAAGCTTGTGCTGGGGGACATAGTAATTAAAGAAGGCGTCCGCCCCAAACTTGGCGATAAATTTCCTGTCAGGAGGCTTGCAATGAAGACGACGGGTGGGTAGGAAACCACTCAAAAAACAACTCACCTTTTGCGCATACTCAAGGGTGGACGAAAAAATTAAGGAGGCAAGTAGAGTGCAGTGAGGATGAAGGCCTACGATTCACGATAGGTCGGCGTCACGGGCATAACGCTTCTCGGCGGCCTCTGCCTTAGCTTCCGCCGTGCGGGGTGCTCTGGATCGTACGCTATAGGTTTATGTGAATTAAGGCGTAATCAATTAAAATATAATAAAACTTACAGTTGCATCCGTTGGCGCGCCTTTTCACGGGTCTTTTCAAGGTTCCTGGAGCAGATTGACTTTGAGAATTAATGCGAGATGGAGGTTCTGACCTCTCGCGGTATCGACGCTGGGCTTCGGCGTGCTTGTAGTGCTTGAGTTGCTCGGAGGTTTGGATAGAGGCGAGGGATATAGTTGTCCATGGTGGTAGTGAACGCCAGAAGAGACCGGTGATCATATATGATTTAGATCCCAATAAGTGCAACCCAAGTTCACGTTGCTCAAATCATTCTTGTCTTGGCGCTGAGACGCAGATTATTCAATTATCGACTTTCAAATGAGTCTGGTACACTCTGTAGAAATCCAGGAGCAAACAGGCGTCCGCAGGATTATCTACACTCATTAGTTCAGACGGCCCGTTGGCGCGTTCGTGATATCGGAGTCATCGGCCGATCTGATATCACGAACGCGTCAATGCCCGATCCGCTTCTAGACTTGGGCATCGACCACATTTGAAGATAGAAAAAGTCCAATAAAATTGAAAAACTCAAGCGAATATTTGAGCGGTACAAAGATACGCTACAGCTCGTCTACAGGTCGGTCAATCACGGAAAACATTTTCATCCCTTCCTCCCACCGCCCGCCCGTGCTCCGCCTCCCGCTTTGCCTGCTCCTCCTGCGACGCGACGTCTCAAAGTCTTCATCTGTCTTGAAACCGTTTCGAACCCATCGGAAAAGGCCGGCTGCGGTGTATTGGGCAAACGACGATCGGCGCTCGTGGGCCTGGATGGGGACGTTGGAGTGGCGGACGATGGCGGAGGGGATCAGGATAGTCGAGCCGGGTGGAAACCGAATGACAAGCCGCAGATCCCAAAGGATCAAGTGGGCGCCGAGGTCGGGGTCCGAAGTCTCCAAGGGCGGTAAGAGCGCACCAGCCCCAGGCGAGGTTTGCAAAGTCAAGGTGACTTGCGCAGATAGCACGGGGGCCGAAATTGAAGGTGCACGCAGCAAAGACGCTGCCCCTCGAAGTTCCATCGCAGGGCGGAGTTCCAAGCGACGAGGAGCGCCATCTGCGCTTGGTAAAATGCGAAGAGGATGGGGGCCCACATGGCGAAGAGAACTGAGAGCGAGGTGAGTATCCTTTCGGGATGAGGGGGCGCGGCTTACAATTGGCAAAGCCGCGAGGCGTTGGAATGACGGGTCAGCAAGCAGCTCATCGGTGAGCTCTGTGTTGGAGATGTTGTTGCGCAACTCCCCGGGCTGGATCTGGCCACCGCCGTGCGACAGGCCGCGTCCGATTGCTGGGAACGAGTCCTGGGCACGGCGGTTGGTGGAGCCGCTCATCGCTGAGGCGGATGCGGGCGAGACGTTCGTCGAGCAGCGCCGCAGCTCTATCTGTGGCTGCCTTCCATCTTGCTTAGTCGCGAGGAGTGCCGCCCAGCAACGCGATGATGCGGCGGTGCGAGTCGAGAATGGGGATGGTGAGCCTGGTAGAGGAATATGTAAGAATATTGCATGCAGGGACGGGGGGTGTACGCACTTTCCAAGCCAAGCTATGTACATGAATCCAACGGTGCCGCTCAGGGCGTCGACTTCAGCCTGGGTATACGACATTCCCCCCAGGCCGTTGTCGAGAGGGTGCAGGGGCGGGGGTTCGCTAGCCTCGAAGCCCTCGTTCCCGTCTTCGGCCATCTCGTCCGCCACAGGGCGAGGCCCCATCCAGCCGCGTTTGGTGTGCGGAAGGGCGCCGGCGTCGACGCCAAGATGGAGGGCGGAGCCTTTGGCGCCGTCGATGCGCTTACGGTGGACACCTTTGAGGAGTGGGTTGTCCGAGAGAAGGCGCGCCTTTTCACGCGTCCGGGCTCTCCGGGCCTTGAATTTGAGCTTGTTGCGCTGCGACGACGTGAGGGGAGGGTCGGGAGGCGAGGGCGCGGAGGGAGCAGAGGAGGTGGATGCGGCGGAGGGGTCCGCATCGGGCGGAGGTAGAGCAGGGCGTTTCTGCGAGCCAGAACGGGGGCGGCGTCCTCGGCGTCGTATTCCGGCTCAATCCACCTGGCCCGTGGCGTCTTGCTCAAGCAGTTGCTCCCTCAGGCGTTCGCCAACGTCGAAGGGGGTGGGAGAGGGAATGGCGCGGCCGACAGCGAGGGTCGAAGGCCGAGAACTCTTTCCCTGAGCGAAGGGTGCGTCGGCCTGGGGGTTCATGTCAGCCATGAGGTCCCAAAAAAAAAACCCGAAAAATAAAAAATATTGGCGGAAAAGGGGGAATCCAACGCAGAGTCTGGAGTTCCAGGGGCGGAGCTCGGGTCTGGCGTTTACGGAGAGGAAGCGCGCCTGGATTCGAGTTCCAGGGGCGGAGCTCTGCACACAGGCGCGGCAGGAGGGGAAAAAGAAAAGAATAAGGAAAACGGCTTACCTGCCATGGAAACGCTTCGGCGGGCGGAGGAGGGAGGAGGGAGGAGGGAGGAAGGTGCCCTTGCGACCACGTGGGGCTTGTATACGCGTTGTGTCACTCTTGTGACACTTATCACACTTGTTTACCATGCCGCCCAAAAGCGCCATCCATCGGCAGCGGTCCACCCTGGGCAGGCTCCGTATTCTGGGCTCGCAGTTGAAATCAACCACTCGGCCTGGACGTGCTCCTCTCTCCAAGACGACTCTGGGCCGCAAGGGGATCGAGGACTATCGCCGTGCCGAAGAACAGTCGCTGCGAACCCGCCTACAGCGTGGGTTTCTTTGTTGGAAAATCGGGGCTTGGAAAAAAACTGACGGTTCTTATATGATCTGTAGACATGGACGTTGACGGCCTTGAAGGTCTCCAGCATCTCCAAGGCCTCGCGGAAGACGAAGATTTCGACCCGAATAACTCAAACACCCCCAATATGGTGAACATGGGCGGCGTGTTGAATGGCTCTGAGCGTATTGAACTGAGCCACGCCGGTGGAGAGCTTGGATCCTTGGAGGAAGATCTGGAGGAGGATACCGACGATGAAAGTTCTGAGGCCAAGACAAGGTAGGCTGCGTACCTGTTTTTCTGGTCCCGATGGCTTTCGGCATGCTTATTCCTTCAATCGTTCAGAAAGGCTGAAGATTGGAGGACGCGCCGTGATCGTACGGAGCGGCGCAACCTTGCATTCGAGTCGCAGGTACCTGACATGGTTAGCTCGTACATCCGTTACTGTACAGAACAAGCCACCGTCGGAGGGCCTCTATGTGCGCCACGGGACGAGGAGGAAACACCGGTGCAGGAGGTTTATGAGATTCGGGTGGTGGATATGTTCGGTAGGTTCTTTATTGGCAAACAGTTTCAATTTTTGACGACGTTGTCAAGAAAACATCGACCGTCGAAGTGAAGCTCAAGCCCACGGAAAACGGGATAGCGCCTGCCCTGGTGCGGGAAGGATTGTTTCTCCTTGCGCACCATGGGAACCCTCCGTCGCGATCCCCGTTCGCGTCCTTGAGGCGTACCGCATTCAGCACGTGCGGTGCCCCCAGCTGGCAATTCAATCCTTCGTGAAGAGTCTTTGTGACATGCATGGGGTGACGGGTCGCTCTTCTCATGATCTACTGCAGCTGATTCTCGACGCAGGTCGCGTACCGCCCATTTTTGTGCCAGCAATTTTCTATCGCGTACGACCTTTACCTTGATATTCGCCGGCGGGTCGATGAGCGCGTTATGCTTCTGCTGGGCCGTGACTCCAAGTGGCGGATGAAAACAACGCGTGCCCCGCCTGCATGTACAAGCTCGAGGGCGAGGATAAGTTGATCTTCGACATGCTTACGACGATGGACAGGAACGACTCCCTCAAGCGTGTCCTTCGACGAAGCAAGACCTCTATGGCGGATGACGAGGGGGGCGAGCCGGTGCTTGGGCGGTCAAAGGAGCGGGGTTGACAACAGGGACGCGAGCGACGGCTACATGTACCCTCGGGAGAGGGTAGAACGATGGGCGAAGACTCGGCTCGCTGAGGTATTACCCATGCAGTCGGGGAATTCGGTGAGTGGCTACTGCGCAAGATACCCCGCAAGACGCTGAATATTCACAGGGGCGGACAATCCGTGCGCTGACCGATGGAAGAATATGATTGAGGACGTGACGTCAAAAATGTGGGGTATATTCGACGAGACGGGTATCTTTTTGGCGTTGTGTCGACACGGCTTCGTGCTGGTGATCGCGGACATGATCAGGAGCGGCGAGCTGTGAGTTCCTTACCAACGGCCTGGGTTCTATGCTAACGGGCGGCGTTGAAGGGCGAAGTACCCGCTGGCGATTGTGGAGGAGCTGCTCGACACGTTTGGTATGAACCTCGGGCTGGGTACGACGTTGGCTGCCACTTCGGGGCAACTGTCCGCGAATAGCGAGCTGGGGGAGAAAGCGAGCAGGAACAACCTCAAGTGCCTGGTGGGCTCCTTCCACGGCCATGCGCACAACCGGCTGTGCCAGCTCAGCTTCCTCGCCACCTATGTCGAGGGAATGGGGCTGGAGGACCTCGAGGGTTGCGAGCGTTACTTCTCGCGGTCAAACGGTCTCGCCAAGTCTTGCCGGTATGCGAGTCGCTTCCATCGCCAGCAGGAAATCACAACGTACGCAAAACATTTCGACTCTTTTGAGACGTACGCCAATCTCAGTAAGGTCCTCGTACCGTACGCGTACCGTTGTTAACAAATCATCTAGGTAAATGTCTAACCACAAAATACCACCAGGGCGCTCGCCATCCTCAAGACGGAGCCCGTGCTGCTGAACTGGATGCGCCAGGAGGGCGTGGACAGTTACTCGAGGTTCCACGACTGGTTACGGGAAGAAAAGGACTACCTCCTCAGCCTCAAGGACGCGCCTAAGACGGATGTGGAGACGCTCGAGATGGAGTATGTCCAGAAGTTGGTTAATCTCAGTGCGAGCGAGTGCGGCCTCCCTTTCTGTGTTTTGTCAGGGTCTTTAACATGTCCTAGGGCAAGGTACACACCGTCCTGCTGGCGGACGCAAGGCGTGCGAGGGGTGATGATGCAGCGTACGTGCCGGGCACTTCGAAGGTGGAGCTGGCGAGGCGGCACGGGAAGGAGAAGGTGGAGAGGGACTTGGAGAGTGTGGCAGGAGCTGGAGAGGCAGCTGGAGATTGTCGATCGTTGGACGCCAGCGTCGCCGAGATGGGAGTCCACCACTGTCGCCGTCAAGAAGCGGAAGTACAGGCTTGCTCTGGATGCGCTCCGAGCTGCTTATCGTCGAGCGCATCTTCGAGCTTACGAAGATGAATCGGTCGCAGACAGGTACGTAGCCTCCCAGGGCGAGGCGGTGGAAACTGTGCTAATGGGCTTCTCCGGGTAGGCTACAAGATGCGAAAGCATATTGCGAAGGCCCTGCAAGCGCGGTCCAAGGCGGTGAGAAATGCCATCGACCGCTATAACTCGGCCGCCTCGCTCCTCGACCCCCCCGATGCGCCAGCTCACCTGGGAACAAGTCGTGGAATATGCGTTTCTCGCGGATTTCGACATCCTGCGGGATACCCGCGCAGAGATCCAGTCGCGGCCGTGGACGCGCCCCGCCTACCGGCTCGCTATGGACCGATATTTCAAGATCTTGCGTGCGAGGGAGGAAATCCGCCGCCTGAACGTCGAGATTCCCCGCGTTGTCACCTGGATTCGTGACGAAAACCGTATTCTGCGCAGGAAAGAGGCTGAGCTGAACTCTGTGGAGGGGAAGACGGAGGAGGAGGCGGCGGCGGACCAGGGGATGGCAGTGCAGGTGCGGCTGTACCGAGAGCGTCGGGGACGCTTCGACGAAGCGCACATGCGGAGGTTTTGGGCGTTGGCAAGGACGCCGGGATTTACGGGCTCGGTGATGCCGGAGTGTCGGTGGGAGTGGCGCGCGACACGAAGAGAGGCGCAGGCACAGGCTGCAGCCCAAGCAGATGGAGAGACACCTGTGGCTGGAGGATTTAGCCTGCAGCCATGGCCCTAGCCAAGGAAACCCAATATCTAATACACGACTCCAGCCATCCATGGCTGAAGCCATGCAGTACAGGCTATTCAGTGGCTGTTTTCCGCCTTCCCGGCCGTATTGCTAGCTATAAATGGCTGTCCTTCCGGACCCGCCGCCATCGTTGATTCGGCTGAATAATTATTTGATCCAAGCGATTATTTATTGTCTTAATCAGGAAGTCATTCGAAAATTCGCTCGCATCAAAAATTCATCGCCCAAAACAGACCGCTTCAAAGTAAATATACACGGCTATCATACATCCACTATGCTGACGTAGGCACCGACTCCTCCGTGAAAAACTGCGCCAAGTCCGCGGCCTCCATCAACCGCCTCAAGATCCACCCGCACTTTTGTCTCCCACTCAGCTTTAAAATGCTTCGCCAGCCGCCGATATAGCGCGGCCTGTTTCAATGCGTACGCCCGCACCCCAGCCCGCACCTGGACAGTTGCCCCGGGCCGGCTGTCCACCCGCACCTCCCACCATATCGCCTGCCATTCCAAATAGCGCAAGGTGCGCCGCATCTCCTCTTCCAATATCATCACCTCCTCGACCCAGCGCGTCTTACGCGCCTTCGCTCGCGCCCACTCGACACGCACAGCTGAAGTATTGCATCAGGGCGAAGAATCACAATACTTGATAGAAGGAATGATGACTCACAGTCGTGCAGGTCACGCTCTGCATCCCCCGAACCGGCCTTTACAGTCCATATCCAGGACATTGTCCGTTTCGATTGACCAGGAGCGGTTTCGCGGGGCGCGAGCCCCACGCCCCGCGCTGATCATGGCGAGCTTTTTCTTAGCCGCCGCATCGGACTCCCCATTGTCGCCCTCCAGCCGAATATTGGTTTCGCGAAGCGGGCGGAAGTGGGGCGCATAACCATCCCCCTTCAGCGCTACCAGCGCAGCGCGGCCCTTGCGGTACTTCTCTGCACTCGCGGTTACACGATCCCCCACCTGCCCAATGAGAGTACGTGCCTGTAGAACGAATTAGAACTGCAAACAGCCTTAATACACATGCGCACCTTAGTACTCTTAATCTGACCCGTGATGTTCTCGTTGCGGAAGGTGATTAGATGCCGTTTGGCGTGCAAGCGACCTCGCATCACCACTAGCGCGTTGTCGCACTGCGCGATCCGCATCTTCACCTCCATGTCGGGGAGGTTCTTTATGCATCCTGATAGTCGATCTGCGGCTGAGAGGTCACTCGGCATATACAGCTTAATCTTCTCCACTCGTGGAGGTGGCTCGTCCGGGTCACGCCCCGCTTCATCCGTCTCGATAGCCGAGGCCGCGCCGGGCATGTAGATGGCCTGGAGTTTACGGAAGGTCGCGATCTTCTTCAATGTCGTCAAGACGCAATTCTTGAATCTTCTGCTCACGATCTGCGGCCACGAGCGCGGTCCCGGCCACCTCTGCAATGATACGCCGCCTGTGTTTGTTCACTCAGTGAATCGTCACGACGTTCAGGAGGCATCACGTACTGATTTTGTTCAATCTGCAGCCCAGCCGTCAGAAACGCGGTGGCACTGGTCCCATGCAGAGGCGCCGCTCCACCCCTAAGCTCCTTCTCCTCGTCTTGTTTCAGCTGCAACCGGACCTGGGCCTCCGTAGGCCCATCTAACGAGTCATTAGCAGTCTCCCCCGCTCTCTGATGCGCGGCTGAACAACATACCTTTCCTCTCTACAATATAAGGATTCGGCTTCGACGAATCCTTCAGCCAGGTGTCGATCTCACCCTGCCACTTGTCCATCACTTCCTGCTCCACCGTTTCGCAAACATCTTTGAAAGCCTGGACTTGCCGGTCGCGTTCCGTGCGTGCGACCGCTAGTTTCCGTCGAAGTGCATCGCCTGGGCTGCCGTTAGTACGCCAAGAATATCGAAATTAATAAGCCGTACCGAGCCCGAGATTCTTCAAGTAGTTATGTGAATCGATCTTGTCCTCAAGGGTATCCATCCGATTCCCCTTCCCCATGTCCTTCGTATGATACGAAGCGGGGTTGAGGACCGCCCATGTCCGCTCAACGCCCTCCCCGTCGCTTTTGCCGACGCCCGGCTTGAAACTCAAGCTGTTGGCACTGGAGCACTCCTCCTCATGCGATGAGGCATGCCAGACGGGGAGCGCGC
Source organism: Mycena olivaceomarginata (assembly GCA_029378375.1). NCBI lineage: Eukaryota > Fungi > Basidiomycota > Agaricomycetes > Agaricales > Mycenaceae > Mycena > Mycena olivaceomarginata. The sequence goes on along the minus strand of JARKIC010000978.1, from coordinate 140,608 downwards.
ACTGCACCTTGATGGTATCCAGCGGCAGTTTCATATCGTCGGGCATCATCGCGTTCCGCTTGGCAAGGTTAATCTTCCATTGACAGGAAATGTCGTAGGAGATCGTGAGCCACATTAAAGCGAACCCAGCTAGTGCGCCCATAACAATAAAGTCCATATTAGCGAAGCTATGCCCTTTTGTCAGATGCCAATCACATAAGCGCTGCTCGTACTCACCGCTCGCCCTTCTGCAAATCCCCAATTCCGTGCGGTAGAACACACTCGTGACGGGCGCACACACACCCACCCACGCCAGACGTTCGCAGCCCAGCCGTCCCCCGGGTATCTTTTTGTAGGAGGGGCGGCGAAAGCAATGCAAGTACTGATCTGCGGTTACGGTAACGACATCAGCCAAGCGCGCGATGGACAAATTAACATACTCACATCTTTCTCCGGGACGTACTTCCGCAGATGTCTTCTGTATTTGGCGGAATCGACAAAGTACCCTACCCTGGCCCCAGGGAAGGATCTGGACGCTCGTTCTGGCGCATGCGATTCTTGAGCTTGAAGTTCGCGTCGAGCGCGACTAGTAACATGTACAGAAATCTACATCTATCAGCATATTATGTTGCCGAGCGGGTATATCACTTACCGGAACTTCTTGTCAACGTTCCGCCATCCATCTGGCAGATTACGCCCATCATGCGGACAGGCCCAGCACCGAACAGCCAGTTCTCGCTGCGCCGTCCCCGCCACTCCTGTCGAGTCGTGAGCGCGCCCCGCTCTCTTAGCGCGCTTCAGATAGGCCCATTGGCGCGACATGCGCATAAACTCTTTATAACGATGCTATATTCATTACACGTAAGGGCCAGTTGGATGGGTACAGGATGAAACGCACCGGAAGCCAGTCCATGCCGGTGGAAACAGTCGCGTTAGTTTGCCGCTCAATTGCAGTAATGAAGTCGTTGGCATTCATATTTGCAACGACATTTTGGAGGCGGAACGTCTCCAAAGTTGTGAATGTGGCACACGTGGCCGGATCTGTGATCGTCGCAGGATACCAGCCATTCCGCAAAAGCTGCTGGACATTCGTCGTGGTGTCCGGCCATCTTGCACTTGCAATAACGATATGACACCCGGTGTATCACGGGTAGCTCGATGACTGTCAATTGTAAGCAGTCGTGGGTCTGGGAAACGACACGGCATCCCGCCATGGCCGATTTGGTAGACGAAGCCGAGCTCCCGAAGCGTAATGTCCACCCAATAATTTCCGTTCCACTCCTGAGACGTTAATAACGATCAGCCGGCTGAATACGAAGGAACAAATCCCACCCACCTGAAGAACATGCAATGGGGTTCTTGTATGGCCAGCGATGCAGCAAGCCTTACACTGCAAGAATTCGCCACACGCACGACACTTGAATAGCCGTACTGCATCGGGGGTGTTGTCGCCCGGGGCATAGCGACGTGTACATAGGGCACAGCCCAGATTAGGGCCGTCGTTGTCCCCCAGACCATCGTGGCGAACGAGCTCGTCCAGGAAGAAATCAGCCTTTGGCCGCCACAGACCCATCTGATCCGTCTACAAGTCCATTCGTTAAAATAAAATTCCGTGAGCAATTCCTGGGACGTACTGAGCTCTCGTAGGTTTTGCGTTTCCCAAGAACAGTGGGAGTAGCAGGCGCCGAGGATTCGGACGCAAGGTCGTCGTCGGCGTCTGGGGTATCATCCCAGTCGTGAACATCAGGGTTGACCGGCTTCCATTCTGCAAGCGTGTCGTCCAGCTCCTGCGGCTGCAACTTGCGTTTCTTGTGGCTAACGTTAAGCAGTTCTTCGCGTCGCTTGCCCAGAGTGGCAGAGAAATATACACCGACATCCGCCGTCAAGGTGATGTCTTCTAAGAAATCCGCACCCGAGCTGACTTGTGAGCGAGTGCCGTGGACACCGCGTCCGCGTCCACCGCGATTGGGATGGTGCATTGCTGAGCAGGGACAGTCACGTCGCGGTACTTGTTATTGGAATTATTATTCGCCAAAAAAAAAACAAGACTGTCAACATTTTCGGTCCCAAACCTTACAAATTCAGTGTTAACCCGTGCTGATTTGGGTGGTTTCCAGACATACCTGCTCTCTTTCACGCATTACCGCGTCTGCCGCCTGAGCCCAAACCCCATTGCGAAGTCAAGCTACCTCGGACCGGTCGCCCGCCTATATGTCAATTACGTCAGTTGTTGGGCAGAAGCCAATGAGAAATCGAAATCCACTTTTTCACAAGTTATCCCCGTGAACCTACTTGGAAAGGAGACGTTCGTTCTGAGTACCCTTTTGTTCTTTCCACTACAGATCTGTAAATTAGTCAACTCACAACAGGGCTGACCGTGACGCAGATGGTACCATTTCTCGTAGGGCAGGCGAATAGCCCCTGCGAATTAGGTGACCCGGCAGGTCAAAGGCATTATTTGCTCCCAAAGCGCCAAGAATTGCCGCCCTCCCAAAGCGAGGTGTATGACCTGCATCAGAATCACTCGCGCAAGCGAAATATTCAATCATTTACTGACCTCCAGTCCATATGGCTGATGGCGATGGTCGCGGACCTGTGATATTTGGCCGCGTATGCTGGCTTGTAAACAACGAGCTCGCAACCTGCGGGAATGTGAACCAGTGAGATGCAGAATCAGACAGAATGCTTACAAGAATTATCATTCGTTGCCCTACTGCCGCTCGAAAATTCAAGAGTTTGAACAAGAAACTGTGCCTTTATCGCATACTGCATGATTACCACCGGCCGCCCCCATTGATATGTCCATACGGAGCTCGCATGATGGAAGCACACATGGGCAGAAACCCCCATGGAAACGGTTTCAAGAGTAATAATTGGATCGGAGATTCGACGCCTGGAGTATCACTATTTGAGAGCTAGCCAACCGAGTGTGTGTGTTCGTACCGAAAGGGAAACATGCCCCCGCCCAGCATCGACGGCGTCGACAATACTGGAACTGTTCACAATTTTCCGCCTCTCCGTAGGGGCCGGTCGTCCACCTATTGCTTCAAAAATCAGCGTTATGGCCAGCCCATCCAATCACTGAGACCTACAGACTTCAAGCTCGCCCTCTGCGACGAACTTCACCGCGTCCTTGGTCGTGAGGAGACCGACCTGGTGTATCGTGGAGAGGTAAAACCGAACTCCAGACCTGAACCACCCATTAAATCTTTACAGATCCCCCCCAACGAGTCCTGCGTGCCTTCCAACGCCGGCACACCATTGGAGTCGGATGATGACCTCCCTCAATCCGACCGCGCCGTCACTTCCTCGCCTGAGCCGAGCGAGCACGCCACTGAACGCGCATCTTCACTCGTCCCCACCGAGCGCGCTACCCCCTCGCCGACTGCAAGCGTGATGGAGGCTGCGCTCCGTCTCCCGTCGCCCACTGTCACCGACTACGAGGAAGCCTCACCTCGCAGGCTCATCACGTACACGGCGCGCAGCAAAGCCCTTGTTCATGCTCGGCGTGCCGCTGAGGCGCAGGCTCAGCGAGAAGCCGAGGTCGCAGCTAAAAAAAAGCCGCGCAAGCAGTGGCCTGCGAGGTCCCGTCGCTCAGGCCGTTTACGTGCGGGCCGGATTGGTGACAGCTCCCCTCCCTTGGGCTTGGAGTTATCGCAGGCCATGGCACTACACACTATGCTAATCACCCCCCATGCCCGAGTAAATATGCTGTTTCTATCTCAAGCACAATTATTTTGCTCACCATCGTATAGTCAGGTTCGCCCGATCCTCGACAGCAACAAACTTGTCTTGGGGGTTCACTCAGCCGGGCCTGCTGGTCAAGAACTGGTGTGGATACAGACCATGAACCGGATGGCAAAAGTGGTTCGCTCGCGTCTACCGCAACAGCGAGTTTGACTTGTCCAACTACGCGGCGGGCGAATCGGTCTTGCGGGTTGGAATCGACTTCGGCGTTTGCGGACCGGTATGCTTGGCTGTTCTCGCGTCTGGTCGCACCGTGCACTAACTATCTTTGTCGCAGTTTCCCCATTCCGTTGTGAACAGCTCCGTGAATCGCCGTGAGCTGGCAACTCTGGTGACGAGCGACGACTTCAAGTATATTTCCGACTACCAGAACCGTACGTGTTTGTAAATTAGGTTTAGATGCACAATTCGGACTCACCGTCGTTGATAGATCTGTTGCAACGCATCGCTCCCCACCGTTACGCCCAGCAGCTCGTGCGCATCCAGCAGTTGCATGACAACAACTTCGTCAGCCCTGCATTCCAAGGGTCCGCATTCACTACCGCCCAGTTCAACTTCGGTAATGGCATGAGTATCATAGGACGCGACACGTACGACGAATTTGGCTCCCTTCGTGCGCTAACTGTCCTCGGCGACTACGACCCTGTCGAGGGATCGTGGTTCTTGTACTGGCCGGGGGAGGAGGATGACCGCTTTGCCCTGTACTGCCCACCTGGTACGACGTTGTTGATCCCCGGCTCTGTGGTTCGGTACGCCTTCTCGGCAATCCAGAAGGGCGAGACGCGATACATTTTCCAGCAATACTTCAGTGCGGCGCTCGGGCGATGGGTGGAACATGGGTTAAAGTCGGATGCGGCTCACGACGAAGCGCTGCAGTCGTCTGATGAAGAGAGGGCCGCCGATCACGAAATATGCAAAGAGCGCGTCGAACACCAGGTTGCCTTGATGTCCCATGTTGATGAGTTGTTCTTGTAGTTTGCTCGTGTCTTATTGTAGTGCCACGAATGGATTGCTAGTTGGGGCTTCTCTGGAGGGAATCTGAGTTTCACTGTTGCCGCGTCAAACTCTTAGGTCCAGTGGACCTAAGAGTTTGACGGCAGAACGTGAAGGTCATGTGAGAACCTTGATGCGGACATGGCACAGCCACACATATACATACCTATCTTCTTCCTGCTCGTCTCCGGCGACATCGACACATCATTTCGCATCACCAGCGCCGAGCGTGCGGAGCTCTCGTGGGCGCTCAGGCCATCAAGAGCCGTTCCTACCCCTCGCCTAACCGATCCCGATGACTTTCGGTCGTTCAGTCAAAGCACCTGGATAACATGTGAGAACAGCGCCTTGATCCTCCAACGCGTGATAATATTTCTTCTTGGCTACAGTACCTACCACCATGTCGTTGTTCAAGGGTGAGAGATACATGTGAGAACTGCCCTGGCGCTTTCAATTCGCTCTAATTCCCAATACAGCTGCGACGACCGTGTCCTCTTTGCTGCCCTCACCCCGAGATTCCATGTCGCCGCGCATACAAGTCCTTGCGCGTATCATCCACCAATCAGAGTCACCGATGGTGAAGGAGTTGAGCGCGCGTGGTCGCTCAACAATCACCGGGACAAGGAAATGCCGAGGCTCGTTCCGGATCGTGTCCCACCGCTGATCCCGCAAGGAGCCACTGCCCGTGTAAGTGCCTCGGTTTCGGTCTTGACTTTCTCATCCATAAAATCCTTGCCAGGCCAAATTGTAGTCGTAATTATTCTGTCTGCGCGCCGGTCTGCGCGCCGAATATACAGCTATTCTGTGGTTCCTTCGCTTGAGTGGATCGTCAAGAATTTGTTTGAATAATTGGGGTAGGATCAGCACGAGATATGGGTTCTCCGCATCTTTTGGGCACAAGGGGCGGATACGTGGGATCTGATTGTTTCCGTTATCGATACTAACCCGTTTCGCTGGTTCTAGGATTGTCTCCCACCCTAGCATGCCTCCCGCAGGACTCACCTTCGAGGAACTACTCGCAAACCTTAGCCTCGAGGAACACGCACCCTCGCCTGCGCGCGCCCACCGCCCTATAGACCCGCCTCACCATCAGCCCCACCTACATCCACAGCACCACCTTCTACCCCACCCTCGACCAGAAACGCTGCTCAACCGCTTTCTTCGCCGCCCCCGCAGACACCACCCCATTCCCGGGGCACTGTTTATTATTTCGAGTCGCCCACTGAACGTGGATACACAACGAACTGGTCAGTAATACTCGCATACAGACTCGCCTCGAACTCAGAATACCTCAGGGCCACCGCCGGGGCTGCAACTCAAGGGATCGACAACGCCCATGTCCGTCGTGTGCAAAAGGCCGCGAAAAAGAAACGCAAGGCCCAAGCATACGTGGTGTTTTTTGGACTGACGCCTGGGGTATATCGCATATGGTACGTTTTTCATAATTCCAGAAGGAACGTACAAATGACTAACTATTTATTAATTATGAACTCTTCCAGGGAGGATGCCAAGGCCATGGTTTCACGAGTCCGTGGCGCGATATACCGTGGCTATCCCACGCTGGAAGAGGCTGAGGCGGCATTCGCCTATGCCCAGGCCTGCGGTTGGACACGCGCCTCTGGTCGCCCGTACGCTCGTCTCTCCATGAACGCCATTGGTACCTTGCCTTCGCCTAGCCAGGAAGAAGACGCCCCGAACCCTCTCTCGGGTTCGGAAGACCTCGACGACATCTGGTATGTCGTATATCGGGGCATAACCCCTGGAGTTTATCGTTCCATGTGAGTTGTCTTTCTGGAACGACTTCAAGCTGACCTTCATTCAGGCTTGAAGCACAACTGAATACCGTGGCGGTCGCCAATTCGTTGTACGAGGGAATTGAGGGGAAGGACAACGCGTATGGGAAGTTTGCTGCCGCCGCTAGTCGAGGGGAGACATCTGTGGCGCCGCCACCTGCTGTTTATTAGTGTTCGCATACGTATATTTATGTAATGGCTGCAGAATTGAACCTTTGTGCGAACCCACTTAAAATCGGCTCCTGCATTGAGAAAAAACGAATACTTGGGTTTGAAATTTTTGAAAAGTCGAAGTCAAGCCATTCGGCCCGGCTCTCCGTGACCCTAACCCTGGCATGAACGTGTGAACTCGCCGCTGCCCGACAAAACCGACGTTCGTTATAACTTCACAACGACTGCGCTCTGACCACGGTGGTCCAACGGATATTATTGTACTCGCCCAATGCTTTCAAGATACACTCAAACTGACCGTGAAACGGGAAGGGCGATAATGAAATGTGTGACCGAACTACGACAAGCGAGCGAACTCCCCACCTTTCTAGCGATTTCCGCGAACTCTCCACTCTGTATCCAACATGGGCGACGATGTGCAAGGTACGTCCTCCGATTTTTGGGTTCGGACCAGCTGGAAACTGAACCGACATATAATGTTTACCTCGCTGGAGAAACCCGGGACACCAAGATTTTCTGGAGCTTTTTGAAGATTTAATGTCGCATCTCGGGCAGAGAAACTCCCCACAAAAAATGAGCTCAAGCGTTGTTTCAGTTTCGCCACTGCACTTAAGTCCATCTTCGGCTCAAACCATGTCCACCCTAGCTTCAAACTCCAAATTGACACGCCTCAATGCTTTTCAACTCGAGTATGTACCTCTGCCTGCCTTTGTTCTTTACTCGCTGATTTTTTTAAAAGAGTGTTCAGGGAGAACTTCCCAATCGCTGCTCGGGTGGCGGGGGACTCCACCGTTGTCTGGCTCACCCAACACCAATTAAAGTAAGTCGCGGCCTACGGCATAGTATGGGTATCCTGACGTGTAACAGGCTCATTAAGCAGAAGGAACGCAACGAGAAGGCGCGCATTAGAATGGCGAAGTCAATATTTAATTGCTCTATCTATCTAACATAGTACTTACTTCCTTCTACTCTACACAGAAAGCGCGAGGAAATCAGGTCTCTAGCTTCAGAGCAGCAAGAGGAGTACGCCGCCAAGGACCGCGCGTACAAGGCCACCTATCGCAAAAAGTCCGTTGCCCGCCCCTCCCCATTGCTGTTCTCACATGTGATTTTTGTGTCTAGGAACCGCGAGAAATTAGCCGTTGACGCTAGCCAGCGGCGCACCCAGTATGCCGAGTAGTCACCCCCACTCCCTCGACTTGTCCTTCTGACGCAGCTTTCAGAATTTTCGTGGAGAAGAATGGTATTGCTGAGTTCCACGCAAGGCGCCGTGCCCGCCACGAGAGGCGCGTTGAGCGAGCGATCAAACTGGGGTACCGAGACCCGTCTCCTCGCGCTCACGAGGACTCCGAATAACCCCAACAGTAATGGCTCTTGTTTTATAGACATCAATAGAACCTTGATTGAAAGAAAATCTGTTCGTTGACCCATTTGTTCGCATTCCCGATGTTTCCCAAGTTGCAGATCTTGGATCAACATCATTAGAACCTTGATTTCTCACCGTTCGTTGTCAGATGCGAAGAAACAACACGCGATTGTCATTGCCAAGCAAAAATTTACATGCACACTACTACAACAAGGCGCATGATGGCGAATCCTGAATCAACGTGAGGAGGAATACAACAACGAAAGATGGGCAACATACGATCAGTAGGTGCGGACGTCGACAAAGCCCACGGCCAGCGCATCGTTGAAGGCCCCAAGCGCTAAACTGAGTGTCTTGTAACCGCGCATCGAATTGTTGGAGACGCCAAGAACGGCGTTGAGGGCAAGGGCCTGGCTTTGGGTGACCCCCACGTACTTGCCCCTCACGATACCATACCACACCTCCTCGTTGCCGTCTGCAACCGGGATGGCTGTGAGAGCCTGTGGTGGGACGATTGAGAAGACGAATCCCGCTTCCCAGGGACCGGTGGCGCGAGGGACCAGCGGTGAGAGAGGCGCGGGAGCGGGGGGTGCCGTGGCGGTGGGGCCGGCGGTTGACGCAGGAGCAGCGTTGGCTGGCACGGGGGCCGCGCCAGTGACGACCGACGAGGTACCTGCAGAGAGAAAACATTTATTCGGGGACAATGGAGGGATCTTTTAACTCACCTTCGGCCTGTGCCGCAGGGGCGGCAGCGCCAGGAGTATCGTCTGACTCGCTTTCCGCCTGAGGCGCAGGTGCGGGCGTCGTCGGGGTACCTATAAACTGGAAGGTTATTCCGGGGAAGGCATACACGAGAGTCTAAACGAAAGAACGTGCCTCCACTCAATCCCACCAAAGAAAGAAGGCGGAACGGTGAGAGGACTTCAGAGGAATGAGAGAGGGAGATCAGGAGAAGTAAACTACGACTCACTGGACACAGAGGGGTTGTTCTCAGGGGCGGCCTCGGGGGCCGCTACAAGTACAGAGTCAACGAACTCTGAACTTGCAGCGGCAGCGTCGACTGGGCCAGACATGAGATGGGCAAAAGTTGATGAGAACGAAAATGGACAAACCTTTATCTTTTATAAGCTTGAGCCATGTGGATGTCGCCATGTGAGGATTCATCAATATTAGTTGGATGCGAAACAGAAAACAGAAAGCCGACCACGCGTTCTTGATTGCTGCATCTCTGTAACACCAGGGTCGACGACGAAACCCAGAACAGCGCACAGTTTTTTGTGAGTAGATCCCCAGTAAGACGTGCTGAGTCCAGACTAATAAGCACAGATTTCACTTCATATGGCAAAAACGCGCAAGCCCCGTAAACGTGTTGCCAAGGAAAATCGGAAAAATTTGTGTCTATGGGCCGAGGGTGCCAGGGAGGAAGTTTTGCACCCCCACCTGGATGGATACTCGCGGGCCCGCGATTTGGGTTGGGTCGCGGAACGCGAATACCTCCAGACAGTATGCAACGAGTTTCACGCCCGGGTCGATTGGAGACTACGAGACCACGAGGAGCCCGTCTTGAGGCCGTTCGATCCCGACACCATAATGGAAGAGGAGGAGCTGACCGAGGAAGAGGAGGTGAAGCAGAGGGCGCGAATGGAGGTCGTCAATGCGGTACGTCACGTGTTACCAGCGCTGCTTTGGGCGTTAAAACTTCACCAGCGCATCCGGCGATGGTTCGTATACCGGGTTTCTCGTCGCCGGCGACAGACTGCGGGTCTGGACCCGCGCAAGGACCCCTTTGCCCTCTTACTCTCTAAACTCTCCGGCCTTTCTGCTCCCCCGAAAGCTCGGCAAGCCTATCAACAATTCATGCGTGAATCCTACACCGATAAAATCGGTCCGGTCGTGGCCCAACGCTGGGCCGCTGCCCGCGAAAAAAATGACCCCGAGACTGTGGGACGGAAGGAGTCCAAGGCAGGCTTCCGTGCGCTCGTTGCACGCGAAGTTTTTGGCGCGTTGCCCGACAGCGAGAAGGTGGCCATCGCTCAACGAGCCAAAGAAGAGGCTGCGCGTGCGAAGGTCAGCTACGAGAAGGCCCTGAAGGACCCGCCCTCGAATACCCCTGCCGACCATCAGAGGTTTGTACATCTCTTAGCAAACGCGGGTTCCTGCTGATAGTTTTGAATCAGGTGTCTTGACGCGCTGCCAGATTTTATGGCCCCAATTCTGCGCGGTATCCACGACTATACGGGCTGTCATTCTGTCCTCATCGTGGGCGGTCCTATGCCCAAGTACGGGGGTGATTTGAGGACAGTTCAGTCAGTAGTCCCCTGTGTGCTCACGCGTCATTGATTAATTTCTTTCTCTTTTTCTGCAGCGTCGCTTATGGGAGGAACAAAACGGCCAGTGGGCACCACTTCCCCCAATGGGACAGGGAGCGTTTCAATACGCAGGTTCTCAAACTGATGGGAGAGTATCTCAAGACGGCCTTCAGTGCGTTTTCTTTTTGCATGTGGAGCTTCGAATGGATTAGAATTAATGAAAAATACAGGTCCTTCTGAGTGTGCGAACGCCGCGCTCACGGCCGACTTTAGCCAAGCCAAATACACCATCCCCCAGGCGGACATTTCCTCAGAAGAGTCGGATGACGCCACCGCCGACGACGACTCGGATGTTTCCGCCTCCGACACCAGTCTCGCGCCACCCGCCAAAAAAGCGAGGAAATCAACGGCAAAGACGCCCGGGAAGCTGGGCGGCAAGCGCAAGCGGACAGCAGCATCAGCAGCCGATGCACCCGCATCCGTTCCAGCGCCCACCAGGCCCATCGCTGAGGACTCCGATGCCGAGGAGGCGCCAGCCATGGGAACGACCACCATCGACACCCCCATGGGCCCCGTAACATTCCCCGACCCTACCGCCGGCACACCATTCGAGCAGCTCACACTCGAGCAGCAAAATGCGCGGAGTCGCCTGCGAAACGCCGAATTGGGCAAAATGTTCCGCAAGGACATCGGCTTCGACCAGAGCGCTCCGCCACCTGCGCCCAACACATCGAAACCACGGCCGAAACCGCGTCCTCGCACGGGGGGGGGCGGGGGGCGCCCGTCGATCGACGCGATTGGGGAAGGGTGGCGATCCTGCGACCCCCGCGGAGATGGACGTGGATACCGACGATCAGTCGCATCATGCGTCGCCGCCCGCTTCAGCGTCGGAGCCCGAGACCATTCCCCGTGAGGATCCCATGGAGCTTGATACCGACACCGACACGCGTTCGAGTAGGTGGGAGAACGAGCTGGATGAGCTCGATCCGTCCGACTTGGATTCGAGGGCACTCGAGGACGAGGAAGACCGGGATAAAGGTGATATAACTTTCCATTGTTGATCGCGTTGCTGACAACATTTCAGATGCGACCGCACTCCTCCCCGATGTCCCGGAGACTCCGGAAGACGCAAGCGACGTTACCGGCGCCATCCCCCACGTTCCTGTCAGCGCCAGCGGCTCTCCGCGTTCTCCAGACCTCATCGACGCCTCCCACGGAGAGCACGGTGCTCCGCGCACCATTTCCCATATCCCCGAGAACGGAAATCCCGTCGAGACCCTGGAGGGTGGCAACGGAGCCAACGTCGAGGTCGCGGGCGCCACAAAAACGACGGCGCAGCCCGTATCGCAGCCCCCATCTACCATATCACACCCACCACCCTGCCCTGCTAACGCGCCGGATTGGTTTATCAACGCCCGGAACGAACTCACCAGGGAGAACTTGGGGCCGCATTTCCATGCGGCACTTGAGGCTTGGACTCGCCTTGAGGCGGCGTGCAAGTTTGAGAGCCCGAGCCACAAGCTTTCCGCGACGAACCGCCCCGAGGAGATCTTCAAGTGGATTAACGGCGCGCGTGGCCTGAAGCAGCGCGCTCCGACGGTGGAGGACCCCGAGCGGTTCGCGAGGCAATGGTGGAGCTGGTGGGACCTCCTGCAGCCGGAATGGCGTGTCAGGGATGCGGAGGGGAAATGGGTACTGTCGGAGACATATGGGGAGTGGGACGACAAGTTGCTGCACTGGGGCCTAAACGGAGTCCTCAGTGTGATTGCGGGGGTTTACTTTTGGGGCTGCGCCGTCGTCGACGAGCCGGATTTGCTGGATAATTGGGAGGTGGCGGTTCATGATCTCTCCTGGGTTCTCGAGGGGCTTGCTTCATTTCACGAGGAGTTTAACAGACGGCGGCGTAGATAAATGGCTTGTAGCATGTATTTTATTTATTTTCAATGCAAGATGTGCGATCGGTCTTTAGTGTTGGCTAGGTGCATAAATTTTGGAGAAAAGCGATAGAAACATGAAAATCTCTAAGTCAAAATTCGCACGTGACCACGAGACGCGCTCACCAGGAGCCAAATACATATCAACAGCTCTGGAAAGCGCATCATGGGAAAGATGCAAGGGAATTCAGGCGGGTAAGCTAATAAAAAAAAGGGGGATAACAAAGGTACAGCCTAGTTATGGGCTGAAGGTATGAGCCGGTGGATTCAGGGGTGGCCTGGGAAGCCAGAAATGAGGGGGGGAAGAAAATTTGCAGGGGAGGCTGATGGCAAGCCAAATGGCCATGGGGCAAAGAAGCTTTGGAAAACATATGTATTCATCCGTTATCACCCGCCGTATCGAACCAGGGGCCACCCAGGGTATCCCTGAATGGAAATAGGGGTGAATAAAGAAAAGTGGCTGAGAAGCGGAATTGAGGCTGAAACAAGGGTGAAGAAAGCGTAATTTGGATCTGGATAACATGCCTACATACTTTTGTATTAGATTTCGGGCTGGAAAGAAGCAGGGGAGGCGCAGGGAGCAGCGGTCAAAGCGAGAAATGTAGATCACGTGACCGGCGAAGCGAAAGCATTCAGCCAATGAGGTGTGGAACCCATATTCACACGATAATGATCGGTTTTTTGGTTGTATACCCCCATCCAGGGTGTATATTTGCGCAAGTATTCACATTTGATGGGGTAAAAGCAATATTGATATATATGAGCATCAGAATTGATGGGATCCCGGTCCCAGGGAAGAGCATAAACAACTACAAACCCCTGTGGAGCCGGCAACAGCAATATATATGGGTAGGAAGCCTGCAGGCACCTAGCCAACCGGTTGGCTAGCTCCGTGCCAAAAGAAAGCAGTTTTTATGGCTAGGGCCATGCCTTTGTGTTTATATATTATAGCTATGGCTCGGAGAGAGGGTTGGGCCAGAGGGCGCAAGCGGGGGGATTGGCGTGGAGCATGAGGGGGAGGAGGAGATGGTGGTCGATGGTGGGGATGAGGGCGAGTGGGTTGAGGAGGATGAAGGTGACGACGCAATGGAGGCGGCAGTTTCTGACTTGCTCTACACAATCTCCATGGTTGCTATAGATGACAGGGGAGAGCCTCCACAGGTGCAGGAGAGCTAGGGTCGGGCGTCGGTATCTTCATGGTTATTATATTCTGCATGTTCTAATTTCTGACTGTGTTTTTCTGGTTTTGTGTGGAAATTGCCTTTTTGAGACGTTCGGAGGGCGTGGCGGGTATCATTATTATTTTATACGATTTTTTGCCGATTTTTTCCGTATTTTTTGGAAGGGTTCCTAGTGGATTTCCTTTTTGGGAACTGCCGACGTCGGGGGCGCGCGGGCGGGGGGCGGCATCACGTGGATACAAGAGCCAAAAAAGCTCCAAGTCCCTATATGCTGCATATGCTGCAGAGTACCTGCAGCATATATTGCAGCATATACTGCAGCATGGGGGAAACAGCTTCAAACCCTTCTACTTGGAAGGGGCAACCGGGGGCATGTAGCCCTTCTAATTAGAGTGGTTATATGGTATTATTAGGTGGCCCGGATGTCGGTGAAGGCTCTGGTCGACTGCGGAGCAACCGGAGACTTCATCGACTCGGAGTATGTCACCCCCCGCAACCTTCCAGTCCAGCCCCTTTCGCAGCCCATCCCGGTTCTCAATGTGGACGGCAGCCCGAACCAAGCGGGCAGCATCACCGGCGTAGTCGATATGGTGGTCGACTACAAAGGGCACTCCGAGTGTATCCAGCTCGCCGTAACTCGGCTCGGGAAACAGCACGTCATCCTCGGTTACTCCTGGCTCCAGAAGCATAATCCAGAGATCAACTGGGAGACCAAGGAGGTTCGTATGACGCGCTGCCCAACCGGATGCCGCACCTGCCGGGAGGAGCTACGAGCTGTCTGGAAGAAAGAGAAGCTTGCCGCCTCGATCCTCCGGCAGCTGCGTGAAGGTCCGACCCCGTCCATCTGCGCTGTCGACTCGGAAGAGTGGACCGGAGACGATGGGGACGAACCAGCCGACGACGATGACCTCCCGGACCTCACTCCGGATTCGGAGGACGATGACGATGACAACAACGAGCTCGAGGAGGGCGATCGCATCCTCTACACTGTGTTTGCCCCGGCCAAAGAGATCCGCGCAGGAAGCACTGTCTCGCAACGTCTCGCGGAGGCTCACGCGCAGAATTCTGCACCGGTCGGAACTGAGGTCCCGCCCTGGGCCGCGGATTTCTCGGACATCTTCGCCCGGGAGTCCTTTGACTCTCTCCCGGACAGGCGGACGTGGGATCACGCCATCGAACTCGTCCCGGACAGCTGGTACAGTAAATACTTTTCAAAAATCCATGGGAGTTAGTGTCACAGGGTTTTGCAAAAGCCCCCACTAACTCATGGATATCCCCAAATGGGCTGTCCTGGCCTGATCCTTCTCTGCCATCCAGAGGCCATCATCCCGGCTGTTCTCGGCTTGGCCTAGCACCTTCCGGATATTCCAGGCATGCCAAAAATAATAAATTGTCCATTAAAATGGCCATATTTCAATTAAAATGGACAAAACTGATGGCTGCCTGTATTGGGATAGGATTGATGAGCCCCGGCCATTGCCTTAACATTGATGGGTGTTCGTATTCGGGTTTACAGCTGCTCTACCATTGATGGCTGCCCGTACTGGGGCTGCAATTGATGGAATGCTACAAAAAAGCGCCGCGTTTTGGAAATGTTTTGCATTTTGTGGGCCAACAAGGCTACTGATTGGAAAATGGTATAGGTGACTCTTGTAGCCCTCAATGAGCTCTACAATCTGAGCATAACTTTCCCTTTTTGGACACTAACACATTTCGCCCAAAAAGGAAATTCCTAGTATTAGCTCTTCCCTGGTGCATAGTTCAACTGTTTTGGATGATCTAACCATATAGGGATGCTATTCTAGGTTACTTGAAGCTGACCAGACCAAATTAGAGCCCATTATAGTGCAATAATAGGACGCAAATAGCGAATTTGATCAATTGTGTTCCTGGCCATGATGGATACAGCAATATAAATACCTCCTAACTGTATTAATTTGTTCTCCTAGGCTTTGAAGGTGACTGGGCCAAATCGGAGCCCATTATAGTGCAATAATAGAGTGAAAATAGCGAACTTTCCCTTTTTGGACACTAACACCTTGCACCCAAAAAAGGAAATTCCCTACATCAGCCCTTCCCTGGCTCATAATTCAACCGTTTTGGATGATCTAACCATATAGGGATGTTGTTCCAAGCTTTGTGAAGCTGACTAGAGCACAGTGGAGCTCATTACAGTGCAATGATAGGGTGAAAATAGCGAATTTGATTGATTGTGTTCCTGGCCATAATATCTTGGGGATATAGCGATATAGATACCTCCTGACTGTATTAATTTGTTCCCCTAGAGTATAAAAGCACCCTGCAAGCAATAAACTATGTGATGATCATTAAGAACATCGCATTTTGGCCATACAAGGAAATTCCATTTTCGCTCTATTCTGGCTCTCCCCAGGGTGTGGGATATCCCCACACGCATGTTTTAAACTTATCTGATGTATATATCTTGGAAATGTGGACAGCTGACACCAAGGTCACCCCATACCCCATGATTTGAGGTGATCATGTGCTATAGTGCTGTTCACCCCATTCAGCATGCTACAGGGTCATAGGGATCCTTCTGAGCAATTCAAACAGATATTCCAGGCCATATGAAGAGTTCCCAGCCAAAAAGCAGGTTAATATGGGATCATAAACTCGAAATATGTCAGATGTCATTTCTTGGTTGTTTTATGAATAGGGCACCAAGGAGACCAGTGAGTGCGAAATAGACACTGAGAATGGGAAGGGAGAGTGTAAATGACTCAGAATATGCTTTATTTGAAGTGTTTTGGTCGAGTTTCGGCTGAATACTGTTGCTGAGCATATAGGTTGGAGTACAACTTTGGTTCCATATACTGCCCATGGTTCAAAACACCATCTGGCCAGAATTTCACCAAAACACTTCAAATAAAGCTCAATCTGAGTCAGCTATACTGTCTCTTCCCATTCTCAGTGTCTATTTCGCACTCACTGGTCTCCTTGGTGCCCTATTCATGAAACAACCAAGAAATGACATCTGACATATTTCGAGTTTATGATCCCATATTAACCTGCTTTTGGCTGGGAACTCTTCATATGGCCTGGAATATCTGTTTGAATTGCTCAGAAGGATCCCTATAACCCTGTGGCATGCTGAATGGGGTGAACAGCACTATAGCACATGATCACCTCAAATCATGGGGTATGGGGTGACCTTGGTGTCAGCTGTCCACATTTCCAAGATATATACATCAGCTAAGTCCAAAACATGTGTGTTGGGATATCTCACACCCTGGGGAGGGCCAGAATAGGGCGAAAATGGAATTTCCCTGTATGGCCAAAATGCGATGTTCTTAATGATCATCACATAATTTATTGCTTGCAGGGTGCTTTATGGCCTAGGGGAACAAAGAAATACAGTCAAAAGGTATCTACATCGCTGTATCCCCAAGATATTAGGGCCAGGAACACAATCTACCAAATTCGCTATTTTCACCATATTATTGCAATGTAATGGGCTCCACTGTGCTCTAGTCAGCTTCAAGGAGGTCAGAATACCATCCCTATACGGTTAGATCATCCAAAACAGTTGAATTCTGACCCAGGGAAGGGCTGATATAGGAAATTTCCTTTTTTGGGTGCAATGTGTTAGTGTCCAAAAAGGGAAAGTTCGCTATTTTCAGTCTATTATTGCACTATCATGAGTTGCAATTTGTCCCAGTGACCTTCAATGCCTAGGGAAGCAAATTAATACACTCAGAAGGTATTTATATTGCTGCATCCCCAAGATATCATGGCCAGGAACACAATTTACCAAATTCGCTATTTTCACCATATTGGTACACTATAATTGATTACAATTTGACCCAGTCACCTTCAAAACCTAGGATAACAAATCAATACAGTCAGGAGGTATATATATTGCTGCATTGCCAGGATATCATGGCCAGGAACACAATTGATCAAATTCGCTATTTGCGTCCTATTATTGCACTATAATGGGCTCTAATTTGGTCTGGTCAGCTTCAAGTAACCTAGAATAGCATCCCTATATGGTTAGATCATCCAAAACAGTTGAACTATGCACCAGGGAAGAGCTAATACTAGGAATTTCCTTTTTGGGCGAAATGTGTTAGTGTCCAAAAAGGGAAAGTTATGCTCAGATTGTAGAGCTCATTGAGGGCTACAAGAGTCACCTATACCATTTTCCAATCAGTAGCCTTGTTGGCCCACAAAATGCAAAACATTTCCAAAACGCGGCGCTTTTTTGTAGCATTCCATCAATTGCAGCCCCAGTACGGGCAGCCATCAATGGTAGAGCAGCTGTAAACCCGAATACGAACACCCATCAATGTTAAGGCAATGGCCGGGGCTCATCAATCCTATCCCAATACAGGCAGCCATCAGTTTTGTCCATTTTAATTGAAATATGGCCATTTTAATGGACAATTTATTATTTTTGGCATGCCTGGAATATCCGGAAGGTGCTAGGCCAAGCCGAGAACAGCCGGGATGATGGCCTCTGGATGGCAGAGAAGGATCAGGCCAGGACAGCCCATTTGGGGATATCCATGAGTTAGTGGGGGCTTTTGCAAAACCCCGTGACACTAATGTGTGGGGACTTTGCAAAGTGCTTACTGTATGTAGTGTCCCGGATGCGAAACCGGCCAATTGTAAGGTCTACCCGATCTCTCCGCTCGAACAGAAGGAGCTTGATGCCTTCATTTCGGAGGGATTGACCACCGGCCGCATCCGCCCATCAAAGTCTCCGATGGCGTCCCCAGTCTTCTTCGTCAAGAAGAAGGACGGTGCCCTCCGGTTTGTCCAGGACTACTGGGCGCTCAACGCGATGACCGTGAAAAACCGGTACCCCGCTCCCTTTAATCAACAACCTTATTAACTGGTTAAAAGGAGCTCGGTTCTTCACGAAACTCGATGTCTGGTGGGGCTTCAACAACGTCCGGATCCGGGAAGGTGACGAATGGAAGGCCGCATTCCGTACGAACCGGGGGCTCTTTGAGCCGCTGGTGATGTACTTCGGCCTTACCAACTCCCCGGCCACATTCCAGACGATGATGAACAACATCTTCCAGGACCTGATTCTGTCCGGAGATGTCATGGTATACCTGGACGACATCCTCATCGCGCACTCCGACCTCGCCCGTCACCGTGAAATCGTCCGAGAGGTGCTCCGCCGGCTCCGGGAACACCGCCTTTTCCTTCGGCCGGAGAAGTGCGAGTTCGAGAAGTCCACGATCGAGTACCTCGGCGTCATCATCTCCCACAACCACGTCGAGATGGACCCCGTCAAGGTCGCCGGCGTCGCCGCCTGGCCCGAGCCCAAGAACAAGAAGGACGTGCACCAGTTCCTCAGCTTCACGAACTTCTACCGGAGGTTTATCCGGGGGTTCTCGGACGTCGCCCGGCCGCTTTTTGACCTGACAAAGAAGGGTGTGGCCTGGACCTGGACCGCTGCCTCGGCCGCTGCTTTCCAAGCCCTCAAGGACGCGGTGAGTGCGGAGCCCGTCTTGGTCCTCCCGGACGAATCTCGGCCGTACCGGTTAGAAGCGGACAGTTCGGATCGGGCGACCGGAGCCGTTCTATCGCAACAGGACGCGGATGGAAAGTGGCGCCCCATCGCCTTCTACTCCAAGAGCTTGAACAATGTCCAACGGAACTACGTGATCCACGACAAGGAGATGCTTGCAATTGTCCGAGCCCTAGAGGAGTGGCGGCACTTCCTCGAAGGCGCGCAGCACCCGGTCGAGATCTGGACGGACCACAAGAACTTGGAGTACTTCCAGAAGTCGCAGAATCTGAACCGGCAGCAGGCCAGGTGGTCCCTGTACCTGTCCCGGTTCGACTTCGCCCTGTTCCACCAGCCGGGTCGCCTCATGGGTCGCCCGGATGCACTCTCCCGCCGCCCGGACCACGGCGCCGGATCCGAGAACTTGGATGTTACGCTGAAACGGTGCACTTGATATACGACTAGAAATAGCTTAGATTCGTGCTTGCACAAAACAACCACAAAACCACCACTACAACAATCTATTCCTCCAAAGATGTAAGTGCTTCTCTTTGTGAGTTCGGGTCCGGGCCGTAGTATGCGACCAACGGGTTTGGAACAAACACAATTCGACTGCTAGACTTCAACAAAGCTGTTCAACAACACACTAGCACTACGCAGCTGCCAACAACAATACCGCTAGCACCTGGGATGGGCAGGGTTATATGGGTTGGATACAAGGTGGCTGGATCGCTAGATCGAGGGCACCAGGGCAGAGTATGTAGGTTTGTGAAAATCCTCGCAATGGGATACCCAAAGACTATTGAGGCTAACAACAAGGGGACTTCAATCCTCAAGCGACAAGGCAGTCCTTAAGCCGCTGATCTATTCCTTAACCAAGAACAGGAATGTTTCCACTTTGTATTGGCAATAGACACTATAAGCGTCCAGCTAGCGACCCAACACACTACGACAGCGCTTCCGTCAATATCGGGGTGAAGGCGAAGTAACTGACAAGTTACAGTCGGTCTAGAGGTGGGGGCACCTAGTCCGTCTTCTTCTTAGTGGGCTCGAGTCAACACACAATCACCTAGCAGGCGATCCAACACACTACAAATATATTGGGGTGAAGGCAAAGCTGCTAGCGCAACTGCTAGCTGGTTCTCGAAGAGAACACCCTTGGTTTTATACGTGAAGACTCCGCGAGCTAACAACTTAGAATCTCAACTTAAGATCTCAACGTGTCCAGAGTCAACAGTATTGATTCCAATAAAGCTACTACTTGTGAAGTGTGTGTACAATCTCCACTAGCAACCTGAGACCACCTGCACCAACTTCATACAAAGTCGGGGTGTAATAATCTGAGGTTCTAGCCTGCTCTGTGCTCCCTTTATACTACTGAGATCCATGATACATGTGATAAACAGAATGAATAATATAAATGAGTGAAAATGATGTGATAGATACAACAGCCAATGAAACGACTGCCGTTTGGTTTTATGATGGGTCTATGCCAAGCAGAACAGCCATACTGATCCGCTAGCGTCCATTTATGGGTATTGTGAGTGATCCCTCAGCTTGCCATCAGCTGCTGGAATCGCTATCCTGACGAAGCGGAGTTGAATCCGCCGCCTGGAGTCATCTAGCACGAGTCAGAGTACCGGCTAGCAGTCCGTTTATCCATTACTGCATATGTGGTGACCCACGCATCCGCACCAATAGCCTGCTAGCTATTCCTCTACTGTCTACTTTGCCTCTGTTTGTGACTCGCGACCGTGTCGCGACCGTCACGTGCTCGCATCTGTGTTTCGGGTCTCGGGTCGATCGCTAGAGGGGTACCGCACACTAGCGCCCTTGCTAGAAGGCTGCTAGCGCATAGTTTTACTACCCTTCAGATCCCAGACTCGCTGCTCGCACCTCCAGCTAGCATGCTCGCAATACCACTCTCCTGTGTCCCGCTTCCTAGGTGCTAGCACCTTGACTGTGTAGGCTTATGGTTATTTTCCCGTGGTTTGTGCCTTCAGACTGTACTAGCGCGTCACACTAGTCGTATCTGAGGCTACAACCAGCAGCTTGGGCTCACTCCAGCTCTCCTTTATATCACCTAGCCAGAGTCCTGAGTGCTAGTAATAGCACTTCAGAAGTGCTAGCGCTTTCCCGTTGTATAAATACTGGTCCTAGGAAATCGCAAAATAGCACTAGATGCTGCGCGCTCTTGTTACGGCGTTTCAACGCTCCTTCGGCCGGAGCTTTTCCGGATCCGGGCGATGGAGGGGATCGTGGTTGACGGACCCGAAGTCCCCCTCCTGTGCAATGTCCGAAAGGCGTTTGCGACCGAGCCAGAACTCGAGGATCCCGTTGCGCTTGTCGCCCGGGAGCTTCTCAAGAACCGGAAGGCCCCTTCTCCCCCGCTCGGCCGAATGGCAGATCTCGGACGGATTGCTCCTGTTTCGCGGTAAGATCGTCGTGCCATGGAACAAGGACCTCCGCCCGCGGATTATGGAGCAGCACCACGACACGCGGGTCGCCGGACACGCTGGCCGCTTCAAAACGTTGGAGTTAATCTCCCGGAACTACTGGTGGCGCCAGTTGTCCCGACACATCGGTCAGTACGTCGGAACCTGTGACACGTGTAACCGGACGAAGGCGCTTCGGCGACTTCCCCACGGTGAGCTCCATCCGACCGAGATTCCGGCCGAGCGCTGGGGACACCGTCTCGGTGGACTTCATAGTCGAGCTTCCGGAGGCGCACGGGTTCGACGTGGTCATGGTTGTTGTCAACGTCCTTGGTAAGCGGGCCCACTTCAACGAGTGCCACACCAGCCTCGGAGCAGTCGGAGCCGCCCGGTTATATTACCAGAACGTGTGGAGGCACCACGGAACCCCCCGGAAGTACATCTCCGACCGGGGTCCGCAGTTCATCGCTGAGTTCACCCGGGAACTGTGGCGCCTCATCGGTATTGAACCCGCTACCTCCACCGCTTACCACCCGCAGACCGATGGTCAGACCGAGCACGTCAACCAGGAGCTCAAACAGTTCATCCGTATCTTCACGAGCTACAAACAGGACGACTGGGATGAGCTCCTACCGGCGGCCGAATTCGCCTACAACAACCATGTCTACTCCTCGACGCAGCAGGTGCCATTTATGACGGACACCGGCCGGCTCCCTCGGATGGCTTTCGAGCCCAATGGCATGCGCTCGGCCGACGAATCGGTCAACGAGTTCCGCGACCGAATCGCTGCTGGAGTGTCCGAAGCCAAGGCCGCGCTCGTCAAAGCCAAAGACGAGTTCAAGCTGTACTACGATCGCCGGCGCATACCCGCGCCGGAGATCAAGGTAGGCGACCGAGTCTGGGTGGATGCGTCCGACATCAAAACGACGCGCCCGTCTCCCAAGTTCTCGGATAAGCGGCTCGGACCCTTCAAGGTTGTACAGGTTGTGGGAAAAGGCGCGTACAAGCTCAAGCTCCCTCCACGGTACTCCCAGCTCCACCCGGTCTTCCCGGTGGTGAAACTCGAGCTTGCGAAGCCGGACCCATTCCCTGGGCGCCCCCGGAACGACGAGCCCCCACCTATCCTCCGGACGGATGGAGACGAGAGGTGGGAGGTCGACGAGATCCTCGAAGCACGGGTCCGGTACGGCAGCCTCTGGTACATGGTGCGCTGGAAAGGTTATGGTCCGGAGCACAATAAGTGGGTAAAGCACTCTGACGTCTTCGCCAAGGACGCCATCGATGCCTACTACTGCCGCTACCCGAATGCTCCTCGCCGGATAGCCTCGGCCGCCTTCGACTCGCTGTCCTTCCGGAGGCGTGATAGGACCATCCGCTTTATACGTTGGGACACCGTATTCCAAGGGGGGGGTGATGTCAGGGGAACCCCCGCTTCGGACGGTTTTCTATCCGGACCCAATCCGGATGCTCCGGATGCTTCAGGCGCTTTGGGCGCTTCTCCGGATGGTTTTCCACCCAGCGCTCCGGACACTTCTGTGCCCTTCTATCCGACCGCCAAACCACCCGGGACATCCGTCCGCTCTCGTTGGCACGTGCTGTGCGATCAGGCCCGCGATCATTGTAGATACCTCCGGACACGTGCTACTGGGTAGTTACCAACTAGTATATAAGGTTTCGCCTAGCGTGGGAATCCTCATCCTTTCTTCTCTTCGGATTCCCCCGCTAGGTGCGTAGTATTTCTGCTCCTGTATTTTAGTACCTATATTTATTCTTCGGATTCCCCCGCTAGTTTCCGCGCCCTGCGCCGAGCTTAAGGTTGCCCTTACAGCCATACACAGAAATCATGGCAAAGAATGCTTTATTTCTTCTGGCAATAGTATTTGAGTGAATGCTCCACAAGAAAAAATGTTAGAGGCCTAATTCCTTCTCTATAAAATCCATACTTACCTCCTATTTACTTCCTGGGGTCATCACGGGGCAGATATTCAGTTTTGTGTCTGAAATACGAGGTTTCGGCGGTTTGATCTCGTCTCCTTTCTAAATGCGGCATGGTAAACCTGCCAATCAGTGGCAGTGCACACTTCCTTTCGTCTCTTCCCACCACTCGCCCACACTTCACATCGACGCTACTCGCACTGGATCCCCCATTTCGGCACCAGAAACTCACCTAGCAACTTCCAACTCCTGAATCTGGCTTTTACCCGGCTTTTCAGACACTAATGCACCGCAGATGCATTCCGAGAAATTGCCACGCTGGCACGAATGACATCGAGCAAATACTCAGCCTCCACGCCCATATTCTCAATGCAGGCCTTTGTTCCTCTCACTCTTGCGTTTGACATAGGGATATTCACTGGTGGATTGAGGAGGGTATCCGCGGGCATTTGATGGCCTCAAATATCAGGTGCGTCACACTTTTTGTGTTCTCATTGAATCCATGTCCACGTTTCAAGCAGCATGCACTTGACGGGACGGGTGCGCACTCATTCCGTGCCCAGTGTACACTGCTGTTAGCGCCTGACCTTACCCGTGCCACATCTGCCGCCTGCTGTGGGCATCCACACCCCAATATCGCCACGTACGCCGCACTTGCACCCGCCAAACTTGCTAGACATACCCACCCGCGGCCGCACCACACCCACGTTTCCCACACTTCATCTGGCGCACTCCACTGCTGCACGTACCCAATGCCCATACATGCACTGCACACTCTTGCCGTTGCAGTACACCCAACCCGCTGCACCTGCCGGATCTGTCCACATCGTCCGGGAGCGCATCCGCACCCCGCCCGGCAGACGCAAAACACTGCATCCTCTGTGCATGCCACGGTGGGGGTGTGCTCTCGCCCGGATTCTGTTACGCCATAAATACTGGCATGTGCGCGTGCAGTTACCTTACCCAATGCGGGACCGGCTGCCCACAATATCCACATACCACCCACGCCCGTGATACGGCACACGCGCGCTCCGCTTCGCCCCCCAGCAGCAGGAGGGCGCTCCCGCCCAATTCCGTAAATACTAGCACCTGCGTGGGCAGCAGAGGCCTTTCCCAACACGGCTAGGCTGTGCACGGCCCGCAGCTGGGATATGCTGCATCTGCTATGCACACCGTATGTGCCGTGTGCCCTGCAGCGGGGGTGCTCCCCCGCCCGAATTCCATTACGCTGTAAAATACCGGCGTGCAGCAGGCACTCACCCGACCCGGGCTAGGCCTCCCACAACGTCTACATACCGCCACACCCGTGATACGGCGCAAGCGCACCCCGCCCTGCTCGCAATCGCCCCACAGTGGCGGGAGGGTGGCGTGCTCCCGTTTCAGAAATGCCAGCGTGCACGCCACGAGCCGGGTTTTCCAGAGCGTGGGCAGGCTGTACCTGACTTCCACCCACCTCCTACGCCGCTCCCGCTCAATCCGGGCGGGCATGCTGTACAAGGCGGCGTGTGGATTGTTCACAGTGCATGTGTGCGCATTTGCTGCCTGCAGCGGGCAGGGTGTGCACGATGGAGAAGGAGCACTGCTGGTAATGCATTTAAGATGGGCTAGATGTATGCAGAGGCTGCGCGGGGCGCGGCGGTGCGTCCCCATTAATTCCCTATTAAATTACTTTTGTTTCTCTTTTTGGCAATTATCACCGAGATGCCGGGCAGTCCGATTCACGCGGAATGGTCGCCGTGCGGCTGTCGAGCATCGTACTGATGGCTGCAACAGCGCCAGAATGCCGCCCATAAGCCTCCAGTACAAACACGACCCGTCGGCTACCCTTTAAGGGTTGCCCAGAAACTTCGCGAAGTGCCTGTGGGCTATATCCCGGACATTTCGCGAAAAAGTGGCCTACTGAGGTGCTGGCGGCTCTGGTGTACCAGATCCAGGAAAGAGTGCGCGTACCCTCCCCCATCTCCAGGTTGAACAGCACGGTGGGCTCGACGACATCCCCAAATTCGTCGACTTCCTCTTCATCTGGTGGCAGTCCCGCCTGAATCCTCGCCTTCCGCTCCTCCTCCTTCTCCTCGTCATTCAATGTTCGCTTGTTCATCCCTCGGATGTCTTTTTTCTGCAATACCTGTAATACAGCCTCCCAATCCCCCAGTCCACGTAGCTGCACCAGAGCTTCGCGTGCTGTCCCATACCATGCCGCTGCCCCCTTAATCCGCTCCTCGATACCACTTTGGAGCGCCTGGCTCTTTGTGTATGCTCCCTGCCCGGCAGTATGCCTGCGCTTGAATTGATGTGCCAGCGTGCGAATGTGTAGGTGCCGGCGAAGATCGTGCAGGGCCTCGTGCGCTTGCGCAACCCGCAGCCGCTCTTCCTCTGCGGGTAGGTCGGCCATGCAGATGCGCTCGCGGACCTCCTTCGCAAAAGATGACGGCAGATGCAGCTGCATCTCTTCTGGTCGTCGGCTACTCTCCACCGGAGGCTCGGTGCCGAGCAACGCCGCAAGACCAGGCATGAAGTGTGCTTGTTCATTGCGCAGACACTTTACCATCCCCAATAAAAGTGTCCGTTTACGTTGCAGGTCCGCCGCCTGTGTTGACGTCCGACCCCGTCGCTTTGCTTCCAAGTGTACCTTCTGCCTGTCCCAAAACGGTTAGCCATTACCCCCATGTGGGAATACAAATGTACTGCTCCTCTTCTATCGCCAGTCCCGCGAGGATGAATGACGCCGGCTTATTCGTCCTCGAATCCCCCTTCTCTGCCCGAGCATGCTCCTCCTCTGCAATCTGCAGCCATACCTCCTCCATCGTCGGTGCTAGTCGCTATGCATCACTTCGCATGACGTGTCAAATAAAATATTCACCCACCATTGTCTTCCGGATAATCGTACGGGCATGGCTGGTCATGGTCTTGTTCCCATGCACGGACCTCTGCCTCCCATCTCATTAGCTCGTCCTCGTGTCCCTCCTCAAACCATCCGTGAACGTATGAAATGCTCGGTCATGCAGCATCGCCTTCAGGATGGCAAGCACCATTTTCCGCAGTAGTGAGTTACCTGAAACCCGTGAATTCCCACTCGTGAATTATGCTGACGGCACTTACCCATTGATACCGTTTTCCCTCCAATTTGCGTACCCGCAAAAATCGTCGATAGTATCCTCCCAAGACCCTGGCCCCATTACTGAAACCGACCTAGCGATCATATTCAACCATGACCAATTCCTCTCCACCCCCTCCCCATCAGTCCGTCCCACCCATTTCGTGAAGTTGAAGGAAAAAGGCGCGTGGCATTTTTTGATGTGTGGCGGCAAATGAAATTTCGGCACTTTGAATTGCACTTTGACGCTCTCTGGCAAGTGCATCTCATCCGGCAGCGCCTTCATCCGTTCCCAAAAATTGCAGAACCACTGACATGTGATGTCGTAACTCGCGATAATGGACAGGAGTACTATGCCCATCACGCTTGAAAACCAGAGATAATCCATGTTAGCATACCTGCACATCGTTAGTGTGTATCTCCACTGCTGAATTCCAGCGTACTTTTCGCCCTTTTGCAAGTCCCCAGTCCCATTCGCATGAAACAGCTCATGCCGCGAGCAGCTCACCAAGCCGATCCCCAATGCGTGCAGGCCCTTCGCGCGCTTATTGTTCGCTCTCCACAACGCGGCAAACACCACTCAATGACTGATCTGAAGAACCTGTTAACCTGTGTCCGTGTTCTTCGGATTGTTACCCACCTCGTCCTGATCAACATACTTTGCAAGATGCTCCAAGTAACCATCATTTGTGACCATGTACGCGAAGCCGGGACTGAGCGTTGGATCCTTCTCCCGCGTTGAGGTCAGGCGCCCTTTCATTTTGAAGTTCGCATCCTCCGAGAGGATCAGTTGATATTTCCACCTGAGCTATCAGTTAGGCTTGATATAATCCTCATAAACCCGCTTATGCTTTCTCAGGAGGTTCTTTCTCCCAGCCTTCGGGCAAGTTGATCCCCGGGTGCGGACATGCTCGACATGGGATCGCCAGTTCTCCGTGCTTCATCACGTCAATACCGTACAACAGCTCTGCCGAATCTGCTGACTGAGGAACACCGGTACCGTCGTGACCACACCCAGTGCACTTGCACATTTGCAGGTGGCGATATTCACGAGCCATTAACGTGAATTGCTCGCAGAGATCCTACCCAACACATTAGCTCACATATACCCCACCCCACCCATAACAGCATTACTATACCGGTACATCGCGCATTCCAGCACGATCACTCAGTACCTCCAGGGTGTTGTAGAAGTCGTACACAGGTACACGTCCTTGGAGATTGAGCGTATGGAAACGCCGTAGGAGGCTCAGTGTTGCACACGTTTCTGGCTCTTTCACAGTAGCGGGGAACCAGCCGATGTTAATCAACTGGTCGAGAACCGTTTCAGATCCTAGACACTCTGTATAAGTACAAGACTCTCAGGTGCAGCGTGAAGGAAGCAGATGAGAGGCTCGACATGTCACGTCAACTATGTATAAACAGTCCGCGATCCAATCCAATCCGAGCTGCTCCGAGTAACTCCGCGTCTCCAGCAGGCAAGCACTTGAGGCTGGAACCAACAAACCGGTGTCGCACCCATGCACCCGCAAAAATCAACCGCCAATTCGTGGATGCCGTTATTCTCTAGCACCACAAACTTGTGCGGGCCATCGCGAAAATCGCAATCTTCACCAGGCGGGTGTCCGAGTTGGAAACGAAGTGATGGGTCGACCGAATGGAGGGAGCATGGCTGGAAGTAGCCTCCCTCCCACTTCTACAGCAAGGCGGGGTCAGTAAGCTATTGATTATTAAATGCCATCCTTACTTGCAAAATATGCAGTGGCTCATCTCGGTGGCGCTCCACCACACACCTCTTACAGAGCAACCGTGACCCAAAACAATTGTCACACCAATACTCTGCGCGCAACTCGAGACAACCTTCACCCATACAGCCCTTCGCCCACCAAGGCCCACGCCCTTCCCGGCGCAAGAGGGCATCTTGGAAATTGTTGTGCATTGGGATGAAGGGAAGGAGGGGGCGGTCCTGTAATCTGTGTCAGCATGCCTTCTCCCGCTTTGAGCCTGGCATACTCACCGACTCTGTGTTCCGCGGGCCCTTTTTGTGTTTCGAGTTCTTGATTTTTATTCCCGCCGGTCCCTCCGGTGGTGCGCTTGGGGCCACGAAAATCGGGTCATCCCGCTCATAGCCCATAGCCTGGTCGAAGGCATCGTACTCGCGCCGTTTCTGGGGCGAGGGCGGTGGTGCAGGGTTAATCTCGACACGTACACGCCTATTGGTCACCGTTGATGCAGTCAAAACATCTTCAGTGCGAGGATCGTGAATGTACACCGTTCTCTGCTTTTTCCTCGGGCGGTTCATGGTGGACTGACAAACCGGTGCCGAGATCATTTGTCGCAATTGGACATTCTAACATTCCCGCTTATAGAATATTCCGAGTCTTAAGCATTTGTGAAGGATTCATTCACAGAAAATTTAGAGAAGATGCTACTACAAGCTATCTAACTTGGTCAACAGCTACGCATAAAAAAAAAGAGCGGCTCAACTTACATTACTGATTTCAGTGCGCGTAAGATCCGTTTCCGTCAAATCTGATTCGCCCAAGAGCCCAAAGGGGACTGCGTCACCATGGTGCACACGTGAAGCGCCTCCTGGATCCAGTGTTCGCGTTGGGTAGCATCGCTCCCATGCTGCCCACCACTCTCTTCAATGAAAGAAACAGCGGTGGTGAGGGATTGTTGCACTGCCAGGACCGGATGGCGTCCGAGGTGTTGAAGCCTATGGTAATGGTCGCGAGCGGGCCCATACTCATCATAAACATCACCGGCGCTTGCACAGCGCACAGCATAAGCTAACCGACCCGCGGGAGATTGGCGATCGGCTCTCGGGTACCGTGGGCGATGGGCTTTGGCTCTCAATAAACACTGTCTGCAACGGGCGAAGTGGTCGGACCGGGGAATGTGTCGAAGGCGCGAGAACCGGGGAAGCGACTGGCTGCATACGGGTGGCCTGGGTACCGGCAGTGGGTGTCCTGGGGGTGCAGGAGGCGGGGTTCTGGGAGTGCTAATGGTGTTCCGCATGGTCGGAGACGTCGCCTAAGTCGCAGCTGTTAATTCCATGGAGTCGTGATTGTGCTCACCGTGGTCGCAGCCGGCATGCCACGCAGCCTCCAGCTCCTCCTCTATGTAGTACTGTGATGGGGTATTCTGAGGCATTTCCAAGGCAGACACTGCCGGACCTATAGGTAGATTACCATATCTTAGATCACATGTTCCTATATTGTTACATCACATAGATCACGTAATATAATCTTAACTTGCCATCTACCATGATATAGCGAGTCTGAGATCACCCCGGCGAACCACCATTACGCGTTAGACCTCCTGCCTGGCTGAGCATCCGTATAACTGCTCCATGGCCTCGGTGCTGCAGAGGCTCCTGTCCAGGGTAACACGACCCCTTAGCGAAGGGTTACAACGGTACCCCTGTGAGCTGGCGCCTTTGTGGCTGCCTACCTCACTTCTACTACGGCTACTACCCACAGTGAAGCCTTCCGAACTACGATGCGCGTCTCCCGACCCGTGCCGCATCACAAGTACTTGTCAATGGGGCCAGGTGAATCAGGGACACAATAGATGGGTACAGAGCACCAACGACCAGTGGCCATGAGGGAAGTAGGAGGCGATCAAGATGTGTCGGCACGTGAGAATTCCATTTGCAAGTGATTTATATTAAGATCCTGGCTACACTGCATTGATTTTGTCAAGGAGAAATCTGTAGTAGCGTCTATTGGTACCAGTGCCAAGACGGATGTATGAGTGGATGCCATCCTGCTCACGTAACACTGTGAGTCAGATAGCGGATAGCAGAATGAATAACCAGAACATGGACTCACGCAACTTCGCCACCACACCAAGTGTCATATTTAGCTAGAGCTTTGTACTTCTCTTTATCAAAAGTACGCCGACTCAAATTTCAATAAACGCTTACTGTTTCGCACTTTTCTCAGTCGCAATGTCCGAGCAGGCCTTGCGCTTCGCCACAGTCACGGCTGCCGGCGGTGGGGTCACTGCAATGTCCTTGGCAAGGTTGGTATTCAGCCGCACGAGTAGCACCTCATCGGGGCTGGGCCGGGCATCGAGTAGGGCCTTCGCACGTGCGGCCGCGGCAGATAGTTTTGGTACGTGTTTGCGTGGGGGCAGTGGAGGGTTAGGATCCAGAGGACCAGTAGGAATGGTCAAGAGGCGGCCATCGTTTTGGACAACAGTTAAGAGTGGAGCAGCTCTCTGCCGAGTAAAAGTGTAGGCCACGCCATGCTGCTGGCAACCAAGGAGTACGAATTCTGCGGGAGGGCTGCGAGCAATGCATTCCATGCGTTCGCGACGTTGGCGATGATATTCCGCCCAGTAGGATGGAGTGCAGATGATCTTGACCTGGCGACCAGACATGGTAGTGATGCAAATTGCAGAAGCGAAGTCCCAATATGGCAATGACAACATCGATGTAAACAAACTGCCAACACCTTCCTATATCGCTTGACTTGACTGCTGCGTGATTCTGATACATCTCCATTGATCATGTCGTGTTCTTCCAAGAACAAACGGAGCGGGAGAAATTAGATTAAAATGGTGTGGAGTTAAGGGCACTCAAGTTCGTCGACTTCGAATTCACTCACGGATTTGTACAGCATTTTGAATTTTTATTGGCTTTCGTAGTATGTAGTGCATGTAAGGACAGTGGGCCAGGTATATATGAGTAGCTAAGATTACGTTAGATGTGCGACAAAAAGCTCAAGATGGAGAGGAAAGTCATCATGCACGGAAACAAGACAAGCTAGATTAATACAGCAGGGATGGAAGCGACAATGAGTAATGCTGGGGGTGCAGGTATGGAGTCCGAGAACGTGTGTTGAATGTGAGGCTTGTTGTGAAATACAATTGGATGGCGGTTGCTGGTGAGTGCCAAAAATATAATGCAGATGAGAAGGCAGAGAGAATGCGAGGGGAGCTACCAGACAGCGGGAATGACGAAGGCAAACATTTTGCCCTTGAGGGGGTGGATCTGCAGTATTTCGATAGCGATAGGCCGGGGGACATCTCGTAATTGCTCTTGGGTTCGTGAATTCTCGCTGTCAAGTCCACGGGCCCAGTTGGTGTTGGTGGCGAAATCAACAAAGCAGGAAACGTCGTGTTGGAATAACTGTGTGTCAGTGTATCCGGTGTTATCGGCGACACTGAGTTCTTCTACAATGGAGGGGGTATCATGGGTGGTGGTGGCGCCGGATATGGCTTTGTCGGTGTCGCTTGGCGTTGCTGGCCAAATATCGGGTTATTGACGGTGAGTTCCCAATCGAGATAGTTGCACATTTCGCGCTCCATCTGATTGATATCCCGCAGGGTAAACATGCCCTGCGCAACAATACTCCACAATTTATTCAAGTAAGTGTCATCGCAGATGACCTTGGAGACAATCATGAACACGGAGATGAAGAGGTAGTGGCAGGAAGAGCCGCGTGCGGTGGGGAAACGCGCTTTTAGGCACTGCAGCAAGACAAGTGTCACATAGGTGACGGACCGATGCAACTTTGTGTGATGGAGGTGTACGCAATATAAAATAAGGTAGCTTCGCAACGCGTTTCAACGTTCATTTAATGTTCATATCTCATCTGTGCCTCGATATTTCTGTATTATTGACACCCATGGCACCCAGCTAGGTTCGTTGAAAGGTACTGGGCTGTACTACAGCTAGAAACAACCCCCTGAGAAGTTAATTTCGTCTTGCAGGCTGTAAATCTTTGACAATCAAAGACCTTCCCCCACAATTGGCTCCAAAGCAGAAATGAAACTGAGTGCCAACGACATTGTTGCATGTTTCATCTGCAGCACTGAACTCGAGCTATCAATGATGAGAGACCATGTTGGACGCCACATTTTATTTGCTTTG
Source organism: Mycena olivaceomarginata (assembly GCA_029378375.1). Taxonomy (NCBI): domain Eukaryota; kingdom Fungi; phylum Basidiomycota; class Agaricomycetes; order Agaricales; family Mycenaceae; genus Mycena; species Mycena olivaceomarginata. The sequence goes on along the minus strand of JARKIC010000978.1, from coordinate 108,302 downwards.
TATTCACTTCCAGATCCCGGAGCCACAGAAATGGAAGTTGGTGCGGAGCCTTGTGGCTAGTGTGGTAGAGAAGGATGCTAAAATCAATTACTAACCAGCTCCAAGAGCCTGAGAATTTCATCCAACTGTGATTACCGTAAATGAGCGTCGAAACGTGTTGCGCGATGGTGCACGTGATCGTATTGACGCATCAGACTTCCAGACCAAATACGGTAGGAGGTCACATTTCACCGACGCATGCCAGATCGCTGCCCATCGATCATCATGCCTTCATCCTCCACTTCTAACCAGCACGCACCCATTGGTCTTCCCCCTGCCCCCTCCGATGCTCTTGCACAACAAATGGCGAATGCGGAGACCGACAGCCAGCGCCGACACGCTGACACGCAGGCGCACTACCACGAGAAGCGCATTTTTATTTGTGTTTCTTCTGGATTTGTCTTTGGTTGACATTTGTTCCAGGCATTTGGCAGAGACTCGAAAGAAGGCCAGGGAGCGAATGCAGCGGTATCACTAGACCAAGTAGGCACTTTGTAAAGTTCACGACAGTTAGTGTGGTGTATTTGCATATCCCCGAAAGGCTTATCTTAGCGAAAAGGGAAAAGGCCGTAGCCAGGATTGAACCAAAAGCCTTTGGGTGATGGGCATCAATTGGGCCATCACTATTACCACTACACCACTATATACATACTTTGTACCACATATTTATAGCTAGGTCCATCAACAAAAAGACATAATCAGCCTTGCACTCACCTTGTACGGCCCGCATAGGGCCTGGTTAGTGGTTAGGGTGGTTAGGGTTTGGGTTAGAAGGTTAGGGTTAGGGTTTGGTGCCTTCTTCCTAGGTACATTTCTATTTCTGGTTAGGGGTTAGGGTTGGTTAGGGTTGGTTAGGGTTTGGAGGCACCCCAAAATACATAATAAATAGTGGCAAACAAATTTCAAACACCTAGGGCAGCTTGCCTGCCCTAGGTGTTCCCAGGTAGGGTAAGCCCAGGCTTACCATAGCTGGGAAAGACAGCCTTTCAGTACAGCTACTGGGGTGTAGTGGTAATATACTCAGGTCCTTATGTTACCTAAAGGTCACAAGTTCAATCCTGGTTTTGGCCACTTCTTTTACATTAAATTTCTTTATCAGCATAGAAGGTGGTCTTGCAAAATTCACCACATTAACTATCATGCAACTTTGCAAGTGCTTACCATACTAGCTGCTGGCGGTATGATTATATTTCGCCAATACTGAGCTACGAATTGTCTACTGATGCACCTGGCAGCCTGCGTGCCACTCGCGCCCTCTCCGAGGACGCCAAACAACAGGCGGCGGAGCAACATCGAGAAGTTGACGTGGATTATCGCGAACACTGCCGAAAGCAGTACATCGTCTAGCCCCCTACCTGCCCTGCGCCCAATGCAGCAAATTCATCAAAAAATTTGGGCACCGTGCTTTCATCGACTTTTACTTGCCGCTGCACCAGGTCTACGGGCCGCACATCTTGGGGAAACAGTTTTTGTGGTCCGATGAGCCAACTCCACAGGGTCGCAAGCCAAAGGCAAGGGGTACAAAAGCATCGCGTGGGGCGGCTGCAGCTGAGTCGGGGTAGACATTGTGTACTGTTTTAATAGATCTTCCGCACGCTTGCATTCATCGCATTTTTCTAAGCATGGGTGTGAATAAATGAGAATATACATACAAGATAGCGCTATGTGATATTATGCAATACTTTATACCTCCCCGACCCTGCAGGCCCTCGACGGCCATCCCCTCGCGTGCAGCAGCCTCGTGAGCAAATGTCCTCCCTCAGCCAGCCGAGGTGGTGCTTGATGAAGAGTCCACCGACGAGCCCCATCCGCTGTCCGCGTCTCCCCACGTGTCTGCATCAGCCCAGCTGCTGCCTGAGCCCCAGCCGCCAAATCCACCGTCCGCACCCCCCCACCCACCATCTGAGCCCGACCCACCGCCCGCGTTAGCCCAGCTGCTGCCCGAGCCCCCGCCGCTACTCGAGCCCCAGCCGCTACTAGAGCCCCAGCTACTCGAGCCCCAGCCACCGCTGTTGCTGGCAGGGAGCGTGGCCCATGCAAGGGCATCATTCTGGGTGTCGACTACGTCTGCCAGTCAGCTCTGAAGCAGCGCGACGGAGCATTGAGCTTACATAAGCTGACACCAAGGGGAAGATTGTTGACAGGAGCTGGGGCACGACGGCCAAGTCAGTGGCGAGCCCACACAGGTGGGTGATATGGCACGGGGGCGGGCAGCGCAGAACGGAAAGACAGATGTTCTGAAGCGCATGAATAATGGTTGGGTAGTACATTGGAATCCAATACTTACTATGAGACGGTGGCATCGATTGAGGAAGGAACGTGGTGGATAATAGGAAAAGAAAAACGGGGTGGCTATGTTTGGCCAAACAAAGTGCTTGGAATCAACAATGTGACTTCAGCAATGGGCCGCAAAAAAAACAGGAAACCTTGTCGGGCGTGTATCAGCTTTCAGCGGTGAAAAACTGGACTGGCTGCTCAGCTTCGAAAACGACTTCTGAACAATGGATCACTCAAAATTTTATAACGATGTTACGAAGAAATTCTTAACACGCTATGGTTACGACCTGGGGTTTGAAGAAATGTCCCAGGCGACATCCAGGACTGGGAGCCGGTGGACCGGAAGGTGGGCCTCGACTGTGAGGAGCTTGCGAAAGAGAACGACTTCCAAGAGGGCGTGAAAACGGCCCTGCGCAAAGTATGTTGCTAAATACTTGAATACAACTGATTAATTTTTTTGCGCGTAGAAACTAGGCAACTGGTTCCAGCATTGTTTCAACGGGAAGAGGCTGCATAGCGCAGCTGTGGGCAAAATCCTGAGCAGGATGCAGGTCATGAGCGGCAATGCCAGGCGTCCTCGACGTAAGCCGAATGTCACGGTGTACTCTGGGAAATATTACGCATCTAAGTTGAAGGAGGGATTCGACAAGGTGTGGGACGAGGCGAAGGAAACCCTCCCTCCTGCCGCGCGTGTTGCGATGTGCCAGGAATACGTGAAGCAGTGCTGGGAGAAGGAGTCGGACGAGGTGAAGCACGAAATCACGGAGGAGGCCAACAAGCAATACGAGGCTGCCATGCAAGATTTTCGCGGGGACAACAAGGTACCTGAGCAGTCGGCTGAGGAGTATCATGAGTGAGTGAGATCATCCTTTGGCTGATATCGACTGACCTGGAATGTTCAGTGCCTTGGAGACCTTTGACGAGGTCGGGATCCCCCTCGCCGACACGTTGGCCGAGTGCTTGGGGATGCATATCATCATCCTAGCTGTGGGGCCGGTAGGGAGTCAGAGGGGGGAGGTGCGCCTGCGGTCGTGAGTCACACAGAGCAAAGATCAGAGAAATTGGCTGACCGATGGCTTCGCAGCATGTTTTCCGATACATCGAGCGGGCAGACTACGAAGATTTGGGGGGAGTTCGACCGCACTGGGTTTACGGCGGCCGAGGCATTGTTGACGCGCTACGGGCGTGCATTCTTCAGTAAGTGGAAGGTACTGCAGATAAAATAACAGGAGATAACCCTTGTTTTCTTCTAGCCAAAGAGCAATGCAGGGACCGTGTGTGGCCGCCGCCTGAAAAGGAGAGTTTGGACAAGCTCATTCCCATGGATGAGGTGCCAGCGGTAGCTACCGTCTCACAGCAGCCTGTGAACACCTGTTCCATCTTAATGCAGCCACCCACGCTCAATCCCTCGGCTGCGGCCGCTGGCAGTTCGACGGTGTTGCCGGCTACTGGCGGCGTCGTACCCACACCCACAGCCCCGGCAGCGGGCACCGCACTCACGCCTGTGGGAACCAGCGCGACGGCGTTGCCGGCTACTGGCAGTGTTGTACCCACACCTACAGCCCCAGCAGCGGGCACCGCATTCACGCCTGTGGGAACCAGCGCGACGGTGTTGCCGGCTACTGGCAGCGTCGTACCCACACCCACAGCCCCAGCAGTGGGCGTCGCATTCATGCCTGCGGGAGCCGGCGGCGGAGGGGGGGCGGCGGCTACGAGGGCTTCCACCCCCGCCCCCGCCAACTCGAATGCCAAGCCCGCCGCCGCCAGTAGACCAAGAGGGCTGGTCGCAGACGCAAATTGACGTGTATGATCTGATGATGAAGAAGGAGTGGGGGCCACGGGTGGAAAGGATTGATTAATGTTATGGTGAAGTTTGAGGAGTCGATGCGTTGGGATGACAACAACCTACCTCGCAGCCAAGTGTGACCCGAGGAGATCGGGATGTGGATAAAGGAGCACAGAAAAGCGGGGGACTACCACAAGATACTCCTGAACTTCGGGGAGCGCATGTTGCGGTGGTGGCGGGACATTGGGCCCGAATATCGCCAAAAGCCGAGGCCGGAGGGACTCCCGGAGAGCGAGGAGTGGCCGCCAAAGACACCGAAGGCGGAGAGGCCTGGAGCCTGGTGCCACCTCAGCGCGTCGGGGAACAACGGGATGCTGTTAGTGGTGCAGGCGTTGACGTGGTGGGGTCAGTGATTGTGAATCAGGCTGCAGGAGAGGGACTGGGGGCCAGGGAGGCTGTGTTGGCTACGAATGAAGAATGGCAGTACATGCTGGGCGAGCTGCTGTATGCACTCAACTTCATGACGGACGAGCTTCCAGAGGAGGAGAGGGAGTCCTTCGCTGTAGAAGAGGCGAATGTGTTGGCGCAAAGGGTATGCGAACAGAACGGAAAAAAGGGGAGGAAGCCTCAGCCAATAGCAAGCCTCTCTGCGCCAGACCGACCAGCAGAAAAGAAGAAGAATCCGCCAAGAAAACAGACGGTGAGAAAGCGGTACGTAAAGTAGTTAGTTGGGTGTCGAAGGTTAGAGCTAACGAGGCCATGGGAAGCGAGATGGAGAAGGAGAGCCTGAAGAGCAGCCAGAGCCCCGCAAGGCGAAGACGAAGGGAAGCGGTGAGGCAACAGAAACGGGGAGGCTTCAGCCTCGCCCCTCGCCCTCGCCAACAGTAAAAGATTGCATTCTTCTTGTACACACGCTACTCACGAACTCGTCTGACAGCCCGCGAACCACGGAGCAAACCGAAGAAGAATCCAGCGCCACCGAACGCAGAGAGGCTGCAGCTACAAGGGATGCAGGTGGGATTGGTAGCACTACGGTAAATGATGGGCGTGGTACAGGGGGTGGCGGTGTGGAAGGTGATGCGCAAACGGGAGATTCTCCCGCTTTCTCGACCATGTCGGCACCAGCGGGAGGAAACACAATCGTCTCAAGCACGGAGGATGTCGAGATGTCAATGGTAAGGACCGGCAACATTGGACAAGGCCCCACTGGCAGCAGTACCGCAATTCCGGAGGATAATGGGGGAGTGCACCCGTTCGGAAACGAATTCGGAGATCCATTCCTCAAAGATCTGTTTGCAGGATTGTCGGCTGAAGAAAGGGAAGAGATAGAGAACGATCCAGAGGCCAACGAGGAGGATGAATTGGATGATTGAGACCATCGCAGGAGCATACCTGCTGCCAAAGAGCTCAGGTGTTATTACTGTAATTATATATATGTGTTCTGTGCATTTCTTCGTGGGATTCAATTGGTGGAATGTGTGTGCATCTAGGCTAGATACATTGAATGTAAACAACGGCAATGTGAAATGCACAATGCCGAGCTGCCGGTTCCGAATCTGTGCAGCAGGGAGTAGCCAAACCGAAAACGGTTTGAATGTAAACAGCACCAAAGGGAAAACCACAATGCCGAGCTGCCAGTATCAAAAGTACGAGGTGGAAGGCCCGCCACCCAGAGTGCACATTATAAAGTGTACCAGGCCTGGAGGTTAGCCCAGGCATTGTAACACGCACCGCTGGAAAAAGTGGGCCATGTTATAATGGTACTACAGGGTGAGCTCGTTGCTGCTGCCGCCGCCTTATCGCGCTCATCGCGGGCACGCGCCACCGCTGCCGCTGCCTCATTGCTCACACGCTCCACTCTGCGCTGAGCCTCCGCCCTTTTGTTGGCCAAATTCAGCATCTCCGGCGTCATGGTCCCCAATTTCTCCATATATTCCATACACTCTGCCAGCGAAATCAGTGACATTTCCCATCTAAGTGCAGCACCCACCGCTGGGCCTGTGTACCCAGCATCTTCCATGTCCATATCCCACATCGGGAACATGTCGTCCATCCTGTAACTTGGGTTCCGGAAGCTTTGGAACTGGGTAGCGTCGGGTTCGGCATCGGGGGTGGGGGTTGGGGTGAGGATTGGAGTATGGGGTGTAGCTGTAGCAGTGGGGGTAGGAGTATTGGGTGTGGTAATCGCAGCGGGTATGGGATCAGGGGAATGAGCGGGGGTACCGTGAGCGTCAACATCGACGTCGCTGTCGGAGACCGATGCTGATGGGATCGCCTGCAACGCTCTTGCACAACATTCCTCTTCTGCTAAGTACCAATATGTTATCCTTCCTTTTGACTGAATAAATATCACTTACTGAAACAATGATGTGCAAAATTCACAAAGCTGCGCTGTGCAGCATCGAAGCCGCCACGGTCGAAATCGCTCCAGATCCTGGGAACGAGGCCATTGGAGAATCCGGCATGCACACTGCAATTTTTTTGAGATCACTAATGACTGATCAACGTCTGAAAATACACACCTTCGTACTTCAATCCTCCCCCCGTGATCGGGAACTGGGCCGCAAAGCAGGATACTGACGTTCATCCCAAATTGCTGTTGGGTGGCCTCCGCAAACAGTGTAAGGTAAAAGGCCGCATTATTCAAAGCACTAATGCAAAGATTAACGTCGTCACTCAGATCATCGATGAATGACTTACATGCTATACTCCTCGGCTGTTGATGGAGTGTTGTTTGCGAGTGCTACCTTGTACGTTTCAAGCGCGGCTGCGTGCAGCTTGTCGATGGTCTGCGATATCTCTGCTCGGAATGCTGGTGTCTCCGCCAGCCACACCTCCTTCATCACTTGCTGGCGCAAGGCCACCTCTGCCGGAGGTTTCTCTCCCTGTTCTGCCGCCGCTCGAGTGGCGGCGGCCAATCGTGTGATGAAACGCGGCTTGATCCTGTCAGCATAAAAATTGGTCAAGTAGTAATGGAGCTCCTGCTTTCTCGTAGGCTCTGACAGCTCCAGCTCCGCCCTATCAAACAGCTGCTTGAAGGTCTTGGGCACCAGTTTTGTCCATATGTTCCCCCCATACTGCGCATGATACCAGACTGCTATCTTGTTGCGCAGCTTTGTGTAGTATGCGGACCGTGCTTCAGTGACCTCTGGCAGAAGGGTATCGACGTGTTCATCGACGTCGACGTCGTCCGCAGTGTCTTGGCCTTCCTCCAGGTCCCCGCCCCAGGCCGTATGGTAGCCATACTTCTTCAAGTACAGCTTCGCGATGCGTGTGTAAAACGCGCCAGTCTCTTTGATTTCCACCGCCGCAATGAAATCCTCCTTGTACACAGTGAAGAAGTCCAGTTTGGTGCCATGAACCAGCTCTGCTTCCCAGGTTTCACGGGCGGCTTGCCCTCTCGAGCCTGTTTTCTAGCTGCTGCACCTTTGCGAGGCATGGGTAACTGCTGAGTTCTGTTGTCGGTTTTTCTGCGACCGCGTAACCAAACAGCACCCTTACAGGAGTACACTAAAGGACTGGTCGCTCCAGCAACTCATATTTACTTAGGGTCTCACAAACATTTCTATTCAAAGTGGTACAACAATAAACAACCTAAATGATTTCGGGCTCCTCCGCACGCCCTTGTTCGCAAATCATGAGCTAATGCTGAGCTAGACAAGAATATCACATACGCGCTGCTGGAAACGACACCCCCCGGATTGCAAAATTCACAAAGTCCTGGTCACCTGCCTCGTGCCGTCCGGCCTTCTGGGGTCGAGGTGGCACCGCTGGTGAGCGCGGTGGCGTACATAGGACTTTCCTACCAGACAGATCAAGTATCTGCAGGAGTGTATAATCAAAGACTTACAAATCATATACTTTTTGCTCTGGTGCGGCAGAGGCCCCTTGCGCTGGTGCGGCAGAGGCTTTGGCCTGCTTCCGTGGTGAGGTGTTCACTGCGTGCACCGGATCCATGGGATGGGGATGGATACCCCACCAGCAGAGTGCCTGCCAGCCCTCGATGCACTCCTCCACGGTGTTTTAGCCTCGGTAGCTGTTGTCCAGGAAGCCGGAAACACTAGCCTTGGTCTCGTGCCTGCAATGGAAAAAGAATCCATCTCAAGTTACGGTACGATGGTACAACGACTTACCAGTTGTCGAAGATCCCCACAATATGGCCCTGCAAGACCAGGTAGAATGGAAAACCCCCGCCCAGTCTTCTCCACGCCATCTGTGCTCCCACGGAATGGAGGCAAGCAATAATAACAAGGGTTGTTCCCTCCTCCCCGAATGTCCATGATCAGGTCTTCAGCGCGGAGGTTGGTGGATACAAGCTGCTGCGACATGGTGGCAAGGAAGAAAGGCGATCTCCTGATTGATTGTCCATGTGGTGAGTGCGCCACGTAACAAATAACATATGGGGTGAGTGCGCCACATGTCTTGCTAACCGTTCATTCTGACACGCCATGGGAGCCTGGCCGATTCTGGATGGATCCAGCAAGGAAGGTCAGTATCTCTAGTGTCATTTCATGAATCTCCATTGAAGAAATGAAAAATTACCAGCATTGGATTCCGAGGCTGAGTGCAAGGTTGTTCTCACCGTGTTTTGGCAGCGGAAGGAGAAGGTGAAGTCGTACCAGGAGTTCCAGTATGGGGCAACGGCCACGGATGGGGCCACAATGATGGATGGAGTGACACTACCTCGGACGACGGACCTCCCTGGGACGGCGTCACCATGGTTCCCAAAACCCACGGTAAGAAAAGATGTCAGTGCCGACGCAGGCACAGGCGGGTGGTTAGCGGCGGAGGCACAGGCCAAGGCAGCGGCGGCAGCAACTGCTGCTGCTGCTTCAAACCAACTTGAGGAGCAATGGGAAATTGCATGCGCATAGGTACATAGATCACATCGACCAATGTACTTGTGTGCTAGCGGGAATCACCATTCATCGTCCTCTTCCTCGTCTGATGAAACCAAGTCCAGATCTGACCAGTAGTGACGTGCCTTTGGCTGAGGTTTGGTTGTGCACCCTGCCTCAGCATTTTTCTGGACCGTGGCACGCCTCGCACGGTGCGCAATTCTTTCGCGATACCTGTATAATACACACACATTGTCAGATATAGAAAACAACAGGCCGGCAAATTTACCGTTCCCGATAACGCTGCTGAGCCTCGCGGTGCCTTTCCCACTGCTCCTCTGTCAGAGCGGCACGGACTCGTGCCATTCTTTCTCGGGTTTTTTTGCGGCTTTCCTCAAGATGTCTGCGAGAATATATATACAGCATTCCAAGAAAAAAAAGAACAAACAAATGTTTGCCGGTACTTGTGATAGGTAGCGAGGCATCAGAGGTGACGCTCCTCGTCATCTCCACATCGTTGGTGGGCGGAGGAAGGCATATTGATTGTGATTGGAATGATGTGATGGATATCTTATCTGACAAGCGCTTGTTGTTATCGCAAATAGACGCCGGCTTTATTGGGCCTAATGAGGTAATGTAAGTACTCGCATTCTCATTTCTTCTAGCTTTGGGGGCAAACTGGGCCCAGTGGGCAGTGTACGAGTATCAGGGAGTAGTTGAATATCAAAATCACACCCAATTTTGGCCTCAATAAAAATTTGATTTGGTCGAACTGAGATTCATGTTGTGACCTCATATTGGCTCCAAGAGTGTACGGTATTTTGAGCATGGACGAAGCTGAGATATTGTAACTGATTCCGGTTTGCTGTCTAAAGTTATCTGTACTCCCTAGAAAACCTCTCCTGCAGCCAGAACTGAATAACCGCTGAGCCTCAATTTATAAACTTCGAAATATGCATCGTAAAACTAACCGAGGAGTGCACCACTCCATTGAAAGCGCGCCATATCAGTCAGGACACGGGGTGCCTCAGCCTGAAGCATGATCCTAGCAATGAATAGCAATGCAAAATACACTCACAAATAATTTCGAGGCTTGGGAAGAAGGTATGGAGGACAGCATGATATATTTTTGGCCAACCGTAAAGTTGAACTGCCCGAACATGGTCACCCCCGACCCAAGATATCATCAAAACTATTACTAATTTTTTGGAAGGCGACTCGACTCAATTCCCAACCTGGGAGAGTTGCTGGGGTTCCGGCATAAAGGAGCAGGGTCCTCGGAATCGGTATGGTGTAAATGAGCGCAAAGAAACCTGTAATGATGTTCGTTAGACAAGATAAATAGAGGTGCGCACCGAGAATCCAAATCCAGGTTGAGCCAAGAATCAGAGCATCTCTACAAACCAAATACCACCTCGAATCCATTCAGTCAGTAGCGTAGATGTAGATGAGTGCAAAAAAATGCCAAATAAACCTGCATGATGATGTTAATTGGGGCAGGAAGGTAGAGGTGCACACTGAATGTCCAGTTCCAGAATAGCCCAGGCCTCGAGGGATAGATCAATGTTGACAAAGGATAAGGATAGGGCCCTAGGCTGGCTGCTACAAGTTATTTACGAGTCCAGACAATCACGTGCACTTCTTTGCTCTTGCTGGCAACTATGATAGCAGGAGGCCTGCAAGCGGTGTTTCACTCTTTGAGTTGCCTGTCACTGGTATTTGCACTTCTAGTTGCTCTTGCCAGCAACCATGAACAGCCCGCACGCACTCAACTTGGGTATGTGATGCAGCAGACCAACCAGCTGCACCGGCTCAAGAACTAACGCGTTTCAGAGACATCCACTACACAGCGCTCAAGTTGGTCTCGTTCTATGAATGAGTATCGCGGCTCGGTGTTGACAAAGGATGGGCTGGATTTACAAGGTACGTTGCCTACTGAAAACTTTGCGACGATGAGGCTGACCTCTCTATGCAGACGGCACCGGGGAGCGATGCTCTGGTGATGAACACAAAGCGGCAGGTGTGTGTGCGTGCACCTGGGTGCAGCCCTGCATTCTGACAAATCTATCAGGATCTGCATGTCGCCCTCTGTCCAACACGCCATCGGATCTCCTCCGCCCGCTTACACCAGCCGTTGTCCAGGGATCTGCTGCGCCATTCACTACCCGGCCCGATGTACCGAAAAACACCTCCATTGTTGCGCGTTCTTCATACGTTGCAGGATTTTGACAGGCAGTTGACCGATAGCAGGGGGCGCGAGCACAATACTACTCTCATCCGGCGCGTGCGCAAGGAGATTGCCACATCACCCCACTACCGCAAGGAGGTCGCCACATCGGCTCGCTGCCGCAAGGAGATCCCTACATCGCCTCGGCGCTGCTTGTCGGTCAATGATGAGTTGTGACGTGGAAGGTCCCGGCTCCGCGAGGTAAATGCACGCCCCTTGACTTTATTACGGTTGGTTCGCCGCTCTGTGTCCCAGAAGGCACGCAGAGATGCCGATCTCTAGTGTATGCACAAGTAAAAAAGTTTGACCCACTGCCGTATAATGACATTGCTTTGACTCTCCCAGATTTGTGCGCCGTACCGATAAGATCACGTATGCGTATTGTCAAATCACGATCCATTTTCCAGCTGTCTTCTACAACATCAAATTGACCAAACCCTGCCTACCTGCTCGATGTCTCACAAACACAAGATCAAACCGCACTCTCTGGTAATTGCGGGAACGGCAGCATCAGTGTCGCATCGCACCCAGGACAACAGGAGACAGCGCACAAGGATGAGTATGGTTGAGCAAGGAGTGGGAGTCGCTGATGCGACAGCAACGGACCATTTTTGGGCGGACGATCTGGCAACGAATATGGCGAGGCATTCTGAGGACTTCTCCTACCAGCTCGGGGACACTTCTCTGGAATCGCAGCCAGATGAGCCTGCAGACGATGGGATCAACGTCGTGGTTGTCCAGTCGGCCGGGAGAAACACAAAGTCGGTAAGGATTCATTTCCTCTTCCAGCGCAGGAAGAGTACTAACATATATTTATCTAGGACCGTCCGCTGCGAAATTGGCTTCTGCATAGAGACGAGTATCTGTTGGAGAACCTACGCCGCGAGGGACAAGGTTCCCCAAAAATTATGCTCGGTGCGCTGGTGGTCCATGTGTGGATCCCCAACGACAATGTCCGATTCACCAATGCGAGGGCCCAGCAGTTTGGTGTTGTGTAGATCAAGCTTGCCTCAGGGAAAGCATGTACTGTTCGCGGTGTATTGTGGCCGCACACGTTCAGCACCCCACACATTTTTTGGAGGTGTGTTGTTTGATCTACAGCTACCACCTGGGTTGCGACCGCTAACACTCATTGATTCAGAAGTGGAATGGGACGAATTTTGTTCGCGGGCGAAGGTGGCTTCAGGAACTGGGTCTCCACATACAGCTTGGACATCCCCCTGGTGTCATCTGCCCTTACCGGCAGGCGGCGGCCCATGATTTTGTTCTGTACCATCTCACGGGTGTCCATGAGATGAATGTCGACTTCTGTGGATGTCCAAGGGATGCGCAGCCTGATAGTCCGCCGGAGGAACGGCGCACACAGTTGTTGCGCGCGTGTTGGTGGCCGGCAACGATCACAGCGCCGAATACATGCGCGACATTCCGTGCGCTGCATCATTTCCAGATCATAAACTGTCTGGGAAAGCTCTCTGCGTACGACTTCCTCCGGGGTCTCGAAATGTGCACGAATCATGATGGGCTCGATAAACCTCCGGTGAGTGCACGCACATCCTCTAGATGTAGGCTAGACTAATAAATTGCTAGGACCGTCGATGACCCTTCATGCACATTGTACGCCAGTGGCGGGAGGTGAAACACCACAAAAGGGCTAAGCGAGGACACGACGAAGGGGGTATAGCGGCAATGAAGCAGGGTGAGTTGGTGATACCGTGTCGGGCATGCCCCCAGCCAGGCTGGAACCTACCTCCGAATTGGGAAAACATCAATCCTTTCTACCGGTACGTGCGCTGCACAATGTCAGCCAGGCAGTACCTCAAGTGCGATTATAGGTTCATATACATTGTGTTTTTGGCGGCGGATGCGAATTTTCGGCTGGGAAACCATTGTGTCTCCTCGGAAGCATCGGATCCCATCCTTGGGGATGGGTTCGGCTACTTCTGTCGCCAACACGGGGAGGATGGTTACTATGCTCATATCGCTAAGCATGTTGATGAGGAAGAAATCTCCAACTGCTCCGGATTTCGAGCCATGTTTCTTGCGAACTCAAAGCGTGTGTGGGGATTGCGGACAACAGGAGTTGGGGGGTAACATGCTCAAGACACAACATGTGGCGTGCCAATGGCATCAGCGACTTGCAGGTGGGGGAGCGGTAAGTCATTTTGGAGACATAGGATGCAAAATATTGATTTATTGACAGTCAATGCAACATTGACTTCGTTGTTTTGTCAGCCCTCATGACATTTGCCATGGCCTGGCTAGTTTTCTCATATGACATCGCTTGCCAGTACGCGATCAAGTTCTGGGAGCGCATAGCAAAGATGCCGGAAGCCATGCATCTCAAGCTTCTGCCGGCGAATGTTTGGTGGATGGTCCCCAACTTTCACCTCCCCGATCACCTCACCAAATGTCGCTCCCCGTTCTCTTTTCATTGGATGCGGAGTGCTGGGATGATGAATGGTGAGGGTATAGAACAGAACTGGGCATTTTCCAATGGGGGCGGCGCCTTCGACGAGGTTGATGGGCCCTGGGTCACGTCAGGCGACACTCGAGGATGTGTTTGGGTTTCACAATTATGATAGGCTGTTGGCAATGCGTAAGTGGACAGCCGAGAATCTCAGATGGCCTTTGACAGTATCCGTGTATCTCCCAAAGCGGCTGGCAGTCGCAATCAAAGATGGAAACCAGCACCGAGTTGTGTTCGATACATTTTCAATGGGGTTGGAAGAGGCACACCCGGAGAAAATCAAGGAATGGAGGGCATGGGTGGAGAGATGGGAGTCCACGCAGCATACAACTCCAGAAGACTCTCCATTCGATATGCCAGAGGAAGGTTTGTGGATCTGAAATAAATATGGGGATGCAAATCTGATATCGCCACAGTAACCAGTCTTCGGCAAATCCAACTTGAGATTGCAATGGAAGAATTTGTCAGTACTTCTGAGGGCGTCGAGATCGAGCGCGAGCACACCCCGAGCACCTTTATCATCATGGGCCTTCACATTGAAGAGAGCCAGTGCATCTTTTTGTTTCTGCGGCAAAGCGGATAGCTGGTGACATTTTGATGTCATGTAGGCGACACCTAGAGGTTTCCGTGCGCGCGCTGCGCAATCCCTCTCCGAGCCAGAAGCTGGACTTCACCAAACGTCGCATTTCCCTCCTCAAACGTATCCACAAATTTCGCGAGTTGCAAACAGTGTACATGCCTTCGGTTCGCGCAGTACTCACCAATGTCCAAAAGCAGATGTACGATGGAGGTGGAGACAAATTACCCGAGGTGTCACGGCTCTTCATGCCGTCCGAGATCGCGGACCCGAGAAGCCGGGAGAGGGTGGTGTGCCATGGGCCTGCCCACGCTGGAGGCACGCCTGCGCGAGGCAGAGGCAACGGAGGCGCTGGAAAGTGTTTGTGCGGGCCTCTACACGTGCACCATGACCAACAGATACAAGCTGCGCAATTATACTGGCCAGGGGCTGATGACGAAAGGCCAGGGAATATTGCGCCAGATCAACATCCACATCCACATCACCAAATTGCGCTACCAATACTCCCGGGCGGCACTGGTAGCACTTCGGGGACATGGAGATTAGGAGGAGCGCCTCTGTATGCTCAACGACGACGACATCCATGGCTTGTCGCAAGCGGAGAGGGCTCAACACACTCTCTCCTGGATCTGGTACCAGGTAGGAGCCGGGGAGGGTGAGAACGACAAGCGTCTGGAGGAAGGTACATCAATCTTTCCATTTATCTATTTACAAATAGAATTGCTAATTTGTGCGTCTATAGCATTGCGGGTTGAATGGTGCAAGGCATTAGCCGGTCCTCCCGATACACCGAAGAGGTAATGTTGCTCCGGGAAGAAATGTGCCGCACGATTGCATACGGGCAAACTGCAGCAATGCAGTGGGATGCTTTGGCAGTAGCAGAACTCCCCGGTGCTTCGGTGGAGGTCACCGAGGGCTGGTGCACATACACTGCAGAGCAGGCTGCAACTGAACGTGCACACTGCACCGATCTAGAACGAAGCTGGACGGGCCTTTTAATGAGGGCGGATACGTACCTGGAGGGGCGTAATCTGGTGGATCTTGTGGCACTGGTGACAGTTGAGGTGGATATTGCGGATGAGCTGGATGCCGAGGAGGAGGAGGCGAGACTGGAGGGTGAGGAGGAAGAGGAGGGGGGCCCTGCCCAAGGGGCAGTAGACGAGGGTAACGGCATGTATTTTTAAGACGTGTAAATACACTTTTTCTACGAGCCGTACAGGTTTCTGCTGTGTGCCGAGGTGCCGGTAGGTTTGGTATTAAGCGGGATGAATGTTGCAATGGATATATTAAAACAGGGACCTATATACACTTAAAATGTCCGGTATACAGCCAAAATATCCGGGTATCCGGGTTTGATGTTCCAGCTGTCCTGTGCGGCCTGATCTCTCGGATCAGGGTCCAATGCATTGTGGGCGACCATTGATGGGCTGTCTATGCAGTGCCCACCATGCATTGTACCCCCCTGTCACGGCTGGGTACAATGCATTGTGGCTACATCGAAGGCTGTGTCGACAGCCCCCAGTCTCGACACCTTGTGGCCCAAGAGCAGGATTGAGGAATAGAACAGATGGCACTTATTCGGTGAAAGAGTAAGCCCCAAGTCCTCAATGGCTCCGAGACCCTTGTCAAGATGACTAATGTGTTCCTCGTAACTTTTTGAGTACACGACAATGTTGTCGATGTACACCAGGCAAAATAACCATAGATATGGTGATAGAATGCCTCGCATCACTCTTTGGAATATTGACGGTCCATTCTTCAGTCTGAAAGACATGCGCTTGAATTGAGATAGACCTCTATGGGTCCTAAACACAGTTTTCTCAATGTCCTCCTTTGCTATCTCCATTTGAGTAAATCCTGCTAGAGCGTCTAAGGAGGACAAAACTTGTGCTCCCAATAAGGAAGACAGGATTTCGGATTGCCTTGGAATCGGAAATTCGTCGCCCACAGTGACCACGTTGAGTTTCCTATAGTCAACGCAGAACCTCGGTTTCCCATTCCTATACGCTATGACCACGGGGCGTGCTCCAACTTATGGAAGGTTCTATTACCCCCAACTCGAACCACTTGTCCAGTTGTTTGTCGATCACTCGGCGCTTCTCAGGAGAGCTGCCGTACATGGGCACCGCAATTGGCTGCTGATCTTCCTTCGTCCGGATGTGAGCTTTCGCATCCAAGTGCCCTAGCCTTCCGTCAAATCCAAACACGTTCACCCTCTTCCTGAGCATGCTCCACGCTTTTTCATGTAAATATGGCGGAAGCGAACCTATATCTAAAAGTTCCCGCATCTCATCTGATGGATAGACGGTATTGTCAGGCATAGCGGCTGTTTTTGGGCCATAATCCTCGGATTCCTCGAAGGTCCCACTATTGGCCAGAGGCAGTGATTTTTCTTTCACTATCCGGCCTTCAAGGTTGGGTACTCGACCCTCCTCATCTCGTACGTGGATCCCTGCTTCCTGATTAGCCTCCGAAGGAGGCACTCCTGACCCAAAATCTGTCCTTATTCATGCTTCTGACCTCAGCGGACTCTCACTACCAGATGCACTTTCAGCTCCTTCGATGTCCGATGCATGCTGCGTTTTGAACCAACTTCGCCAGCATCGCGCTCTTCTTTCTCATTAATTCCAGTTCTTCATCGCTCTCTGGCCTATCGAAGACTTCCGACGGATCTACCAATTGTCCGAGTATCTCGCCCTTTCGTATTATCCTCAGTTGGTCGCTTAAATTGCTAACCAGAACGCAAGGATTTCTCGATGAAATCAGTGTTTTAGGTACACTGAAAAATGAGTCGTCCACGTTCGCGAGAAGGTTGTCTCTACCATCCAGGTCCTATCTTCTTTGAAGCTGCCTTCTAATCGCACGATCAGAGTTGAATGCGGTCTTATCCGGTAGTCTTCCGTTGCTCGGACGACTTGATTTTGCAATCCGTAGAGATTCTTCCTTCATCTTCTCCTCTTCTTCAATCGCCGATGTTCCTTGGCGCCTTCCATTCGACTTGTGTGAGAAGTCAACCCAGTCACCAATTTATGTAACTGAGCAATGCCAGCGAAATTTTCTACTCCCGCCGCCTCGAGTTCGTGTTCAGTTCCGCCGAATCTCAGCTTGGTGCCTTCCTCCACGTTTCTTGTCACTCCCAACTCGTAATTCAACTGAAAGTCTTCCCCTAGAAGAATCGGCACCGCCATGCCTTTCACCACGTAAGCTTCCGCTTCCAATTGTAGGATTTCTCCGTGAGTCAATTCCATCAGAATCCTCAACTTTGAGTAACCCTTTATCGTAGTTCCTTGGTCCGTTAGCTGTGCCAAATTCATTCGATGACCTTCTCGAATCGCTGGCGGGTTCGTCATTTTCGCGTGGTATTCTTCCGATAAAAGGGTAATATCCGCGCAAGAATCGATTCTTAGATCCACCGGTTCGCTATCCATCGTCTCAATCCAACCTTTCACCGAAAGTACTGAAATTCCTACTGCGGACTCCCCTGGTTTTGGGTTGCGCTTCTTCTTCAGCACGATCGGCTCCATATCTTTCGGGGGCGGAGGAAGTTCCTCCCCTTCGCTGAATTTCTGATCTTGCGACAAATTTCTCTCCTCTTGCTTTTCAGGCAAGTCCATTGAAGTTTCTTTAGCGTCGGTCTTACGCTTCCTCTCATAAGTGGATAACAAAACTTCCACCCAATTCAGAGCGGCCGAACCTATAAAGACGGTTCCTCGAGGTGTTCGTTCATCAGCACTAGGTAAGCTGAGTGATACAACATCCCGGTCTCCTCTTCTAACGGACCCGTTGACAGAACCAATAACCCGCACTTAATCTTTTCAGAATACACCGCCCAATCTGGACATTCGCGATCCCAGTGGTTTGCGCTTCCACACACTTTACAAGGTGAGGGAGGCACGCGTCCCATCCTAGTCATCGTGTTGTCGTGCTTTGGAAAAGGATAGCCCCCTTTTGGAGGAGGCCTTTGCCGTCTTTTCAAAGTCTGAAATACTTGTTTCAGTGTTTCCGCACCATCCGTATCTCGACTTTCTTCCATTGGGAGAGCCAGTGTTTCACCTTCTCCAGGAGGCTCTATCGCAATACTATCCGCAGCTGCTACATTTGCGGATCTCCGAAAATTCGTTCGCGGGGGATTCTGCTGGAAGCCCAGGCGACGCAAACTCAAAGCCAGATTTTGCGTGGTAATCATATCCACAGATTCCTTTTGTACACTATCAATCAACGCTTCATAATGCTCATTTACTTTCTCATAGAGCTTCTCCGAATCTCTGATGTTTTCCAGAATGAGAATTGTACTCCATGCAATAGGAGCTGTCTTCATCGCTAAGAAAACTTCAAGCGGTCCTCCGTCGTCAGAATTCGCTAATAAACGGATGAACCGGATTCTACGGCCAATAAATCTCTGTGGCGATTCGTCTTCATGACCTTTCTGATGGAAGGTTTGTTGGTCGAACTCGGCATTCACCGTCATCTTCCACCGTCTACCCAAGAATTTGTCCCTGATGCCTTTGAGGTACGTCAGGTAATGGGAACACATTTCCTCTTGTCTGGTTGGAGGCAGATGCGAAAACCATAATTGCACTTCCAAATTCTTCTTCAAACGAGTCGGTAACCAATGTCCTAGAGCTTCCGGCATCCAACCTTTCAAAAAAGCCAGTTCTCCCACTTCCCAGAAATAATCAATGGCCATGCTGTGGTTGCTGACCCAGGTAGGTAGCGCATCGACTTTGAACTTCGGTTCAATAGTCGGCACTATACTCCCGTATGGAGCACCCGGGACTACGTGAGGATATCCTTTGTACGGGGGTCCTCAACTGACATCATCATTCCCAGCTCCGCCATCGCTATCTCCTCCGTCAGAGGGATCTGGAACAGGTGGTTTCTGCGGTCTTCTGGGAGGATGACATCGCACCTTTCCATTCGTAGTATGGTCAGGAACACAAACTATCCTTATTCTCGGATGGTTCATCCCCAGAACTGTTACCATCTTCGACATCGCCTTCAGCTCCTGCGTCATCATCTCCTCCATCACCACCGTCGCCTTCAGCAGCTTTGGGAGATGGAGTATGATTGACTCCAAAGCCCCCCATGCCAGATTTAGTTCCAAGATTTCCTAGGTGCGGCGGTACGTCCCTATACCTATAGTCATACCTTTCCGACGTTGGTTTGCTAGCTGATCCCACCGATTTGCGAGTTGCTCCTGGAAAGTTAGGAACCTTTTTACTAGTCCCATACGTGGTGCTGATGGATTCATTATAAGCCGGAAAGGGTCCAGCGGAAGCTATGCCAGCTAGAGGATTTACGGCTGGTACTGCTGTCACTGCCGTAAATCCCCTCGGAGACTTAGGAACCCCGAGCTTCTTCTTGTCGTTTTGTTTCTCCGATTCAGTAGGGACACTCGGAATTAGGTTCCTGAGCGAATCATCTCTCTCCTTGGAATTTTCTTTCGCCTTTCCCTTCGGATCATTCCCAACATATCCACTGGTCGGTAAGTTAAATTTGTTCAATCTCCAGCTAGACCTGTCTGAAACGAATTGCTCGGTCCTGACTCCTTGGGCTGTATAGTATACGGTGGATGGGTTATCCTCCAAAGGCCGGTCGGGAAATTTGTTGTTCAGGTCCTCGCTCACCAGCATAGCTTGATAGATCCAATCATTGCTAGTCCCTATGTACTCCTTCAGGACCCGGGACCGGTGATGATGTACGTTCTTGAATAGGAAATCCAGTTTTTTGTGTCCAGAACTTTGATCAGGCAGGCGGTCATAAACGCCAGGATTTGTCAATATGGGGGAAGAAGGCATCACACCTCCCTCCAACGTACGGAATTCTCTTTGGTACTTGTCCAAAAACTGATCCGCCAGTCCAAATTGCTGATGTAAGGCTAACCAAGCTACATTAAGCTCTGCGAGACTCTGCGCTCCTTCCAAGACGGCATACAAAAATCCCTTCGGATCAATAACAAAGAGGCTCTGTCGGTGGGGGCAACAGATTGGCCGATCTCTCGAGTAGCGACTGCATTTGGGCAATAGTCAGCGACAGCTCTTCTAAAAGAGTTGATTCCAATGTGAAGCGCGGCTGAGAAGAATGCTTGCTCCTTCCCCTATCCATTATTTCACAGGGGAGGAGTGATTCCTTCATAGTGTACTTGCTCACTCTCGAGCTAACCGAAGTTAGATTGGTGCCGTGGTGAAGATATTCCATATGTAGGGTACCCATATCTGAAATTCCATAAACTCTGTTATCCATCCAGGTCTCCGCATCGGCTCCCTGGTTCGATCCACTCGAATCGAGGTTCTCCTCGCCTTCATTCTCCGAAATATGCGAGAGAAGCTCGCCATCCGATTTCCTCTGATCGGGCGAAATCCGTCCAGACATCCTGGAACCCAAGGGTGGATTCACGCTAAACTGTGATGACCCCGCAAGTTTTAATTCACGGGGAGACAAGATCTTCAGAGGAGGTAGTACTCCTTTGAATTCTCTAGCTTTAGTCCGAGATCGAGTGCGAGCAGCTGCTGGACTCGTGAATTGAGCGAAGCTGTTATTTAGCGGACTTCTAGTATCAATTTGAGCAGTTGCTCTTGAGCGTGGAGGAGGATCGTCTTTGTCCGTGACCGTATCCACAGTAGTCCTTCAGTTCTTCGGGCGAGTAGCTGACGTCTCCTCGGACAGCGTCGAGCGAACCAATCTCGCAGAGGATGATTGAGTAGGTGCTTGAAGTCTGGACTTCGTCGAGCTACGAAAATCGTCCAGTTTGCTTGAGTCAATAAAGGACGATCTCAATCGCAATAAGGCCTTAGGAACGGTTCCGTGAGGTCTAAAACGACCTCTAGATGCTGTAGGCTTGTTTTCCTGAAAACTCTCTGGATCGGTGTCTGAACCGGCCAGGTTGTCGACTATTCCGGATTCGTCCACTTTGCAAGACTTGATGCAGCTGGAAAGGGAGTGAGTCGTACAATAATCCTGACGGGTTCGGGAAACAGATTGTAATTGTGGTAATGACCCTGTGAATGGTCTATACTACTAACTCTGATCGGTAGCGAAATTCAAGTATTGATCGAGTATGAGCCCAAGCTCCTTGAAATTCAAAGAAGCTTGATAAGGTGGCTAATCTGCAAGATTCCTAGCACTTGAAGTGTTCAGTATTCAAAGGCAGTGCTTACCTTCGAATCTCTCAAGCACCCTAAGCCCAGTTATACTTGGAGGTACTCAACAAGGTCTCGGAGGTACTTGACGAGACTGGATTGCCAGGCGAGGCGATGGTGGGAAGTAAAGTGTAGATAATCATTTCTCGGCTCATGACTTCTACATAACGTGTGTATAGTACGTAATCAGAGTCCAATAATCTTGTAACTACATCGCAACCGCGAGTACTCGAAACTACGTGAAACGGATCGGCAAAAATACAGGTATTTGTGTATGCTATTGATAGATTCCTTACACCACAGCTTGATTTCACTGTGCAGCAAATAGCACAGCCGATGGCTCTCCTTGCACAGAACTCAGTCGCTCTTCCCTGCTCCACCCGTACAGCTTCTCAGGCTCCAGACACCTTTGATGTTTCAGATCTGTTTTTTTTTTTTTTTTTTTTTTTTGGTGGTACAATCGGGCCAATAAGCAACTAACAACTAACAATGGGTTAGCCCGCAGAGGCATGTATAAGGTTCAGATTGTGAGATCCAGGGAGAAAGACACACCAGCCAGCAATTGCCACACTTCTTTGGCATCCTCCTCTGGCGAATCACTAGAGATAAAAACTCTTATGTTTCGGAGTGATGGAAGTGTTTCCCCGACAAGAGTATTGTCTAGTTCAGACCAGGTCGCGAGAGTTGCATACCAGTCGTCAGTCATGCTTCCAGACCATTTTAAACTCGAGAGAAGTAGGGTTATCTCTTCAGCAGTTTGTGGTAGGGAATAGCACGAATATGCAGAACGAATATTTGTTGCTTAGTAAGCAGTTGAAATCCTCACTATTTTCAAATTATGGCAGCATTGAAGGTCATTGGGATTGCTGAAAATGTAGAATAAGACTTATCAATGCATATTGCTTGTGAATACTTTGAAAATAGTGAGGATTTCAGCTGCTTACTAAGCAACAAATATTTGTTCTGCATATTCGTGCTATTCCCTAGTTTGCGGTAGTTGTGCAATAATATTCAGAAGCCAATGCAATTCATCATAAAACTCAATTCTGACCGTTGTCATCCCCCAAAAGTGTTTGGAGATGAAAAGGATTAAAGCCATATTTGGATAAGATTCAGCAACCACCGAAATTACCAGACAAGCCTGTCTAACCTCAGCTCACTGTTACCTACCTATCCTGGGAACAATTTACCATTTTGAGCCAACCACAAAATGCACAATGTTGACAAGGTAATGACACCAATAAGGGCAAATAGCGATGCATTGTGACACTGTGACCTAATATTACGGGAACCGACAGAAGAGACAACAACTACTGAGGATGCAGGACACAGTGTGCACAGTACGTTACATCATTATAGTGGTACCGGCAACCAGTATTCAAACATGACATGCAGGACACAGCATGCACAGCACATTACATTGACATGGCGGCCACCGGCAACCACCCTTCAAACATGACATGCAGACAGACAAAACATTGGCAACCCACAAACATGGCACCCAACAAGTGACGTCATGACTGAACCTGCACTCATGAACTATGCATGACATGAAGACAGGCAAAACATTGGCAACCCATGACATGGCACCCGACAATTGATGTCATGACTAAACCTGTGCCCATGATCTATGCTTGACACAATATGTCAATCCAAGGCTGTACAGGCCCTACACAAGATGACAGATTGGCAAAGGTAACTGGTGTTTTACATAGCATGTTGACATGAGGCTGTACAAAAACAGTAAAGTAAAACGACAGATTGACAGCAGAAGCCATTGACCTATGTAGCATCTAGGATAGAACAAAGTATGCCAAACACTCTGTATATAAATACTCTACATAATTTGGTAGATAGAATAACCAATCACTTCCCCAGTATCAATCTCTCCTCTCTTTAATCATCCTCACTTCCACAAAACCTCCCAAGACTCACCATAAGTAAAACAGTCCGCTTCCTTGAAGCTATTCTGTTTAAACCTGTGCTCTTTAACTCTTGATTAACAGTCCGCTTCCTCAAAGCTATTCTGTTAAACCCACCTCTTTAGCCCTCGATCAAAATACAAGTAGCCTGGGAGTGAAAACCCTTGTATCAGCACTTCATTTTCCGAATTCGCCTTTAGCAAGTAGCCTGGGACCAAAAACCTTTGTGCTTGTTTGTATAGATAGCTTGGGACCAAAAACCCCTGTATCTATATCTAGTCATCCGAATCTGCCCTTTAGCAAGTAGCCTAGGACCGAAAACCCTTGTGCTTGTTGTATAGATAGCTTGGGACCGAAAACCCTTGTATCTGTATCTAGTCAACTGAATCCGCCTTTAGCAAGTAGCCTGGGACCGAAAACCCTTGTGTCTGTATCTAACCTCTTGAATCTGCAAGTAGCTTGGGACCGAGAAACCCTTGTGCTTGTACCACTGCATTCTGTAATTGAACAGTCCGCTTAACTTGGAGCTATTCTGTTTAATTTTTCCGCATCTGCTTCCTCACTCACATCCATTCCCACTAATCCCCACACTTTCCCCTTTTATCACTTCTCCCTATTTTAAGGAGAAACCATCAACTTTTCATTTCACTACCCATTTCCCGAACTTACGAGAAACTCCTGAATAAAGTCATTTCCAGAGGACCTTGTGTATAACATTTTATACGCCGTCACAAGATATGGCAAGTCCCGAAGAGAAACTGCAAAGAGTATCAGTCGGCTAGTCCTGGATGTGAGATGTATCCATCAATGTACGCATATTGTTGTTGTCGTCAAACCACATCCCGAGTTCGCACAGAGACATCCCAAAGTGATCAATGAAATGTCTGAACTCCACCGGATATGAAGTTGGTAGATCAGCCGCAACCAATGATTTGATATCATCGGCATGGATATCGGTGAACCACCTCAGCACAGTGTGTGCTGACCTGCCCCATGAATTGAAGACTAGCTTTGTTATGCTCGAGGGAGGGGGGGACAGCACTTTGTTGGTGTCGAGCCTATCTAACTCTCCACAGATGATAAGTGTTGTGAGATTCGTAAAATGGGATATAAAAGACGCCAAGGCCGACATTCCGACGTCGAAGTGTTGGTCTATCTTGAGTTCCCAAATAGCTCTTTTCAAGGTCGGTGGCATGGCACTGGCGATGACACCCAAATAGCCCGAGTTAAGTGTTTTGCTCATGTGAAGCTTCAATAGGGGAAGTCAGAGTCCTCGATTCTGAGTCGATTCTCAATCCGATTCAAGATTCGATTCTGGAGCGAGAATCGACTCAGAATCGACTGTACCGGAATCGACTTTTTCACTCGATTCTGTGCAGTTCCTCCTCTGGAGGAGGAACTCATCGATTCTGGACTCTATTCTGGGTCGATTCTTATGACAGCACGGTTTGACGGTCCAGAATCGACCCCAGAATCGAGTTCAGAATCGGGTCGGTCACGGTTACCGTTCGATTCTCGTTCGATTCAAGGCACAGAATCGAATCAGAATCACTTCCTGAATCGACCGTGAATCGACTGGGAATTGACAACTCTGACTTCCCCCTAATGATGACAGGGTGGTAAATTTGTTGATGTGGAGGAAAAAGTGGTCAAGCCAGGCCGCCGCAGTCATTGGCTTTTCGTCGTCATCGTCATCGTCACTTTCGTCGTCATCATCGGGTGTTCCATGGCCATACTCGATCCTAATTGTAAGTGCTCGTACGTGCGGAAAGAGAGTGCATCGCGGATTGTCCAGAAGTGGTAAGAGTTGGCGCTTGTTGGCCCAGAGGATCACCTGCCTCAAATCCAGCGGTATTCTGGCAAACAGAACCTTGCGTGTGATGTACATCCAGCGGAAGCAAACCAACGAGAAAGTCTCGAGTGCCTTCTTATCCTCCCGAGCTGATTCAACAATCAGAGAGAATATTTCAGGAGGAAATCGTGGCCCTTTCAGCTGGAGGCTTAATGTAAATATTCCTTTGAAAGTACTCAAGTCGGAGCTCGCTCACCCGATGTATTTCCTGCCATAAACTTCGAGTTCTCCTGTTCAAGCGCCGCAATTTTGTTCTCCTGGACTGCGATTTTGTCCTCCTGTGCTGCCATGCGTGTTTGTAATCCGACGACGAGAGCATGTAAATCGCCGAGCGTCGGCCCCTGCCACCCCGGCCGATTGTACGCCGTGGGCTGCGACTTTGCGCATTTTTCAGCGGATTATCTATAGTTATAATGAAGTTCACCGTACCTCTGCGCCCTCGGTTGCCGAGCGCTGGCCCTGCCACTCCGGCCGATGGTACGCCGTGGCTGCGCCTTCGCACATCGTTCAACGGATCATCTCTCCTTATAATGAAGTATACGGCACCTCTGCGCCCTCGGTTGCTCAGCGGAGTCTGAGAAGTAGTCCGCCCGCGCGGTGCGTACATTGGTGAGAGTTTGTGGTTGAGTGCTGGCAGGTCACGTGTACTTACTACTTAGGATGTACGTTTGTTGTTCAACAGAATCAACTTGAATTGTTCGCGTATGTATATATAGTATACGTAGCGGAGGTATAGAGTGTAGGGCGCGATAATCACAGAGCTCGAAACTATATCTATATCATGGTCCTCCGGTTAATCAGGGTCTGCCACAGACATCGATATCGTCACAAGTATTGCTCTAACATGAAGGAGGACAGGTAAGGAGCCCTCTGCGGCGGACACTCGACGAGCGAGACAGCATAGTACAACCTATACAGTGCACACCGTGCGCAAGTGCGCGGAGCCACCCAATGCGCTGCAGACGAGGGGAATGGTTGCGGACGAAGGGCATGGATTCGTTGACGCGAATTCTTGGTGTCGTTGCCTCAGCAAGTCAGCAGCGAAGCGGGGCGGCTATGGCCTGCCACGTGAAGCAGGTTGGGGTCGCTGTCGAGTGGCATTTGCTCGCAGCCCGAAGTATTCGGGCCAAAAAGTGCGAGCGGCTCGAACGCTCGAGCGAATCGTACCAGTGTACGGCTCATAGAGTAGTGTCCGGGGCTCAGTAGCAAGCGCAGGGAGAGCAGGAGCGGGTCACGAAGGAGATGGCGCGGAGGGCGTAGAGGTACAAGGATGCGGGGGCCGGCAGATGTGCTCGTTGGCAGGTCACAGTAGGCCTTTAATCGTCCTGCAGGTTCACCTTCCCGGACGTGTTTCTTGTATTACCACCGCCGCGAGGGGCATGCTGGAGAGCTTGGATGGGAAGGGGATCCTCGACACGAGACTCCGCCACACCCGCCCCGCCTCGACACGGGACGTAGACCGGAATCGAAGGCTTAGCACGGCGATACCGGGCGTACTGGGAAGGCGACGCATTTACAAGTCGCCCTCCCGCGCCTGCGCACTGGAAGTGGTGCAGCAAGGCAAGCACCTTCATCGAGGCGCAGGCGTGTGCATGGGCATACGGCCCACGCCTGCGGGGGGGCAGCGCAGCTACACGGGGCGCGAATACTCTGCTCTGATGTGCTAGCAAACGGCGGAAGATGCAGCGTGGAGAGAGTGGGTTTAGCGGTATACGTGCGGATAAGTGAGTCGTCAATACTGGCGGCCGCCGGCACTGGCAGAGACGGCAGCTGTCCGGGTGTACATGAACAACGTCGATGCAGCGACGGCAGCGTATCAGGGATCATCTGCGCGAGGACCCAGCCCTGCTGCGCGCGCTGGGGCGCCGTGATCGAGGGCTTGAATTCGGGCAGGTCCTCCGTGCCCTCGAAGAACGCGTCGTTGTACGATATGACCGCCGTCAGCGGCGACAGCAGGTCGCACTGCAGCGTCTTGCCCCGCTAACACGTCGCGCGGGATGTACGAGAAGAGCTGCCGATAGTCCTCTCGAGCACCATGACGTGCCGGTATATCGAGTAGCGTAGGTTCAAGTTTTGGCACAGTCCTGGCGGCGGAGGGACACAGGGAGGGACATAGGGCGGGAAGAGAACTCGGCGGTTACGGTGCTTGCCAACCAGTACGCTTCGTCTTTTTAGAGGGAAGACGATC
Organism: Mycena olivaceomarginata; assembly: GCA_029378375.1. Classification (NCBI taxonomy): domain Eukaryota; kingdom Fungi; phylum Basidiomycota; class Agaricomycetes; order Agaricales; family Mycenaceae; genus Mycena; species Mycena olivaceomarginata. The sequence continues at coordinate 80,990 of JARKIC010000978.1, read as the reverse complement.
GTTGGCGTACAGGTGGAAAGGAGATGTAATGCTGCTTCGGGTGCCAGCAGATAACTGAGAATCCGCACTAAGAAATCAGACGGACATGAAAGGAGTAGAGCTACTCACTCAGTCCCGTCTGTCTCGATCTTGAAATCCCGATCACTGCGTATCGTGTTTGGCAGAGAAACATCGAGTTCGTCGGCCAAAAGAGGAACAACAGAAGCAAGTCCCGGATTGCCTCAATGCAGCTGTACCTGCGGTAGGATCCTGCGATACGCCAAATTATTAACACTTGAACTCGTATGTTGCTCAAAAACTACCTTGGACTTCCCGGCTGTCCGAAGAGCCAATGCTCTCGCATACGACAATCCGGGTAAAAGACTCGGATCGGCGAGTGGAATACATATCAAACATGTGTCCTAGCAGTAACCATTGGCCTATGCCGGGTCTTCACAGCGAGGAAGTCTAAATGAAGCAGAGCACCGTGAGGGTCGTTGGCTGGATCAAGAGACAACCTGCGTAAAATAAATTCAGCCCTGGATCGAATGCAAAAGAAATGATGGTACAGTAGTCGAGCGCCGTACGAACACAACTCTGCGCTGGAGGTCGCTGAAGGGAACTCGTTAGTTGAAGGTTCATCTAGGTTGAAGCAACCTACATACTTACGTCGTTTGTCTGTGGACAACAAGGAAAAAAGGACGGTTCTCGATGTGATCAAAGTCGAGGCGATTATCGGATTGAGACTGGTTCAATGCAAAGTTGAACGATCCAAGAAATGCCCGCTCGTATGAGAACAGGGCAACGTACTCGACCGCCTGCTCATATTCTACGGCCGGGTTAATTTGGGTGAAAGAATGTGGCGTGGCGGGCTACCTTCTCCGTGTCGGAACACCTATGTACCTCAGGTTGCTTACATACATTGGTTTGTGTCGGGTGCAAGACGCGCCGAGGTCACATGTTGCGACATCTCTCAATTCCGGCCCCCGCGTCTGACTCTTGTACCGCTCGATGCCTCCTCGATTGAACAAGCGCCAGCAGAGGGAACTAGAGGAGCTGGAGGCTCTCGGAGGACCCTCCCAACCCCAAGATTCTTCTAGCGATGAGGAATCCAGCAAGCTTCCGACAAGGGCCCCACCGAATCCTGGATTCGCTGCGGTGCGCGGTATACACCAGTTTGAGGTCCAACTCAAGGGACAGTAGTTGTTTACCCCGGGTGAAGAGGATAGCGCGGACGAGGATTCTGCCGTCGCTCCCAAGTCGCGAAAGGTGTGGTGGATGCTGGTCGTCGGAATTTGGTAATCTGACTGGCCTCCAGAAGAAGAAGAAGAAGGCGGCGCCCGTCGTTCCCGAGTCCCCGCATCCGCCAGTCGCGAAGAACGAGAAGAAGGCCGCGAAGAAGGCAAAGGCACGAGAAAGAAAGGCAGACAAGGACGAATTCGACCAGGCGCTGGCCGAGTTATCCGTCAAGTGAGCCTTACCATTCCTGTCCCTTAAAGTGTCAACCATGATTAGATACCCCGAGCTGCAAGATGTCGCAAGCGGTAGTAATGAGACTGCCGCGACATCAGCGTCCCTCGCATCGCTTCTGTCCGTTTCGCTCGCCAACCTGGACAGCGAGGCCGAGATGCGTAAATTCTTCGGTGCGCGCGTCATCCAGGCGAATAAATCCGGCACCTCGGGCTCGACGCGGCGCCAGACGGCTCAGCGATCTAACCTGACCCGCCCGCCCGCCTCCTGGTTCCAAACCGCCGCGCGCGAAGGGCTGTCGCTGCGTGCGCTGTCCGACGAGGAGCTCGACGACAAGCTCGCCCACCACGCGTGGGACCCCGCGCGGGACGAGAAGTGGTGGACCGTCGAGTACACAAAAAAGTATAAAAGCGTCACGCTCGTGTTCATGAAGATCGTGTATTCCGGCGGTGCGTGTTTTTTATGTGCGTCAATTTGATTCCGACGTTCACGCAGACCCAAATGGCTTTTATGGCCTGCTACAAAAATTCCCATGGCATGGGGATACGCTTCTTCAATTGGCGGAGGTGTTCCGACACAGAGAAGGTAGCCCGTCATGCCATATTCTTTCATCCAAATTGACCCGGCTGTAGAATATGCGCAGGCGGTCGAGTACGTTGACAGGGCACTGTTCTCATACGAGCGGGCATTTTTTGGATCGTTCAACTTTACGACCGGTCTCAATCGCCTCGACTTTGATCACATCGAGAACCGTCCTTTTTTCCTTGCTGTCCACAGACAAACGACGTAGGTTGCTTCAATCTAGATGAACCTTCAACTAACGAGTTCCCTTCAGCGACCTACAGCGCAGAGGTTGTGTTCGTACGGCGTTCGAATTTGCTCGACTACTGTACCATCATTTCTTTTGCAGTGGATTCGAGGCTGATTTTATTTGGCGCAGGTTGTCTCTTGATCCAGCCAACGATCCCCACGGTGCACTGCTTCATTTAGACTTCCTCGCTGTAAAGACAGGCATGGGCCAGTGGTTGCTGGACATGTTTGATCTGTATTCTACTCGTAGAAGTAGGCCACAGACTAAAGACGCACGGGCTGATCCGAGTCTTTTACCCGGATGGTCGTACGCCAGAGCATTGGCTCTTCGGACAGCCGGGAAGTCCAAGGTAGTTTTGAACAACATACGAGTTCAAGTGCTAATAATTTGGCGTATTTCAGGATCTTACCGCAGGCACGGCTGCATTAATAGAGGCGATCCGGGACTTCCCTTCTGTTGTTCCCCTTTTGGCCGACAAACTCGATGTTTCTCTGTCAAACACGATACGAAGTCATCGGGATTTCAAAATCGAGACAGACGGGAAGTGAGTAGCTCGAATCCTTTCAGTCTGTTTAATTTCTTAGTGCGCATTCCAGTAATTTGCGGGCACCCGAGGCGGCATTACATCTGCTTTCCCATCTGTACGCCCAACGATCGTATCCCCTCTGGAAAGACGAAGCATCGTGGTTTGCGAGCACCGTAACCGCCGAGTTTTCTTCCCTTCCCGCTTCCCTCCCTGTGTCCCCTCCGCCGTCAGGACTTTTTATCTCTGTACCAGAACCTGAACCTGCGCTACTCGATATACCGGCACGTCATGGTGCTCGAGACGACCTACCGGCGGCTCTTCTCGTACATCCCGCCCGACGTGCTCGCGGTCAAGACGCTGCAGTGCGACCCGTTACCGCCGCCGACGGCGGTCACATCGTACAATGACGCGTTCTTCGAGGGCACGGAGGACCTGCGCGCGTTCATGCCCTCGATCACGGCGCGCCAGCGCGCGCAGCAGGGCCGGGTCCTCGCGCAGATGATCCCTGACCCGGGCGTGCGCGAGCAGCTGCAGGTATGCATTTCTCCTCGTTTATGCCCACATAAATACGAACGTTGACACTGCTATTTTGCGACAGGCGTTCTTCAACGCGATGCCGGAGGTGCAGGAGCGGTTTCCTGAGGGCGTGGTGCAGTTCGCGGAGGCGGCGGCGCAGATGGACCCCGAAGAGTTCGAGGCGCTCATGCTCGCGGCGATGGCGAACGCGGACGCCGTCGACGCCAACGGCGGCGGGGGTGGTATGCCGGGCAACTGGGAGGACGAGCCCGCGCCGCAGGAGCCCTTTAACGAGGCAGGCGATGCCGAAGACGTCCGGGAGGAATCCGACGAGGACGAGGAGGAGATCGCGGTGAGCCGTCTCATACAATCCCGCTCATGGCGTTCGAGCTGAGCCATTAATTTGCTGTTGTAGCCCTTGCCTTTGCGCGTGCTGCGGAACGTTATTGGTCGGTTTTGGGGTGGAAATGCTGCTGTCGATGATTCGTCTTCGGATGAGGAGGACGCTGGGAATCATCCTCGAGATAATGATTAAGCCAACTGGACTGTATTGATAGCATGTCACCAATAGAAACTCAGAAAGGCCGTTTCGTCGAGAGGAACACTCGACTGTTTTGATCCGACGGAGTTGAACGAAAATTTGAACACAGCACGTGATCTTGTTCAACTTTCCCAAAAATGATCCACCCAGCCGACTACCACCTTCATCTGCGCTCCTAAGTCGAACGACGCCTAGACCTTTTGCGGGCCCGATAATTCATCCGGTGTGTACAGGCCTCTGGACAGAGCGGGCAGAGCCATTTGCAGAATCATTTATCCACACGGTTTCAGTATCAAGACGATCGCTCACATTTCTTGTGTTTCGGAAGAGACACCGTCTGACGAGTTGAGACCTCCGTCGCTTCATGCGGTACACAACCTAATTTTCTGTTCCCAGAGCCAAGTTGCACCCACAAAAGGCGGAAGAGGCATCCACCACACCCAGAAAAAGCTAGAGAAAAGCCATCGCAATCCGATCGTCAGACGGTGGCAGGTAGGCCAGATACATCGAACCACTCGAGCCCATAGTATCAACTCTCGCTTTCACACCAAATTCGACTGAACTAATACACTCAGAAGGACACTGGGTGACCGAATCGATTAGTACCGTCCCACCGATTCCTCCGCAATGTATGCGGCTTCGATCTCTCCAGCTGGCAAATAAGCTTTGAAACAAAGGCCTTACTTCCATGGAAAATCCAGCCCTTATTGCGAAATGGGAAGACAAGAAACTCGTGAAAGCCCTGTCGACACTGTTCCTCGGGATGCCCGAGATCCACCGACTTGCTTTGTTGGAGGCCCTTGCTGAAATGAATGAAACTGCACAGAAATCCAGTTGAATCAAGGGGAATGACTTCGTGTTGAACTCAAACTACGACCTTCTTGCGGCGGGAATTTGTACCATGGGTGTGTTAGTGTACCTTGGAAGTATCTACCACCGGTTCCAAGTCTGAAAGTTGAATTTCTTTGGGTGACATTTTACATACACCCTTGTTTACTCTAAACCTGTAACTAAATCTTCGCATACGAAAATCGGCTGGAGGAGCGGTTGCTTCGCAAAGTGTGCAGCATTGCTCATAGGGATGCTCTGTCCCGTCCCGTCGCCCTGTAATTTGACTTGAATAAGTGAGTTGAATTGCAAACACAGTGAGGACCCACGATCATGGTTGAAGGGAAACCGGGGTCGAACGGAACGACGCTCTCCAAGTACGTGATCTGCTCAGGGGAAAGCGAGATGTCGAGTGCCTCGAGATTCGACAAGAGATGTTCGACTTTTCGCCCTCCCAGAATCGGGAAGCAGTAGGGGACTTTGGCCATGACATACGCGATGGCAACTGCGCACAAGTCAGTGTTGAACCAAGCGATTTCGGAAATTATAAATACGAACCAGCGTTCAGGCTCTTCGACCCGACCTCACCTGCAACCTTCTCGAGTGCGTGGGATATTTTCCTCTCGTTTTCATTGCGCTCCCACTCGGGGTTAAAAATCGTGCGTCCTTTCTCACCAGTTGCACGTCTCTTCTCCTCGTCGGCGTCAGTGCGGAATTTCCCACCTCCGATGACGTTCCAGGGAGCGAGAGCGAGCCCTGGGCGTGCGAGGTTAATTACATGAATGAATTTTGGAAAGATTTATTTTGTTTACCATGTGCGCGGGCCATCGGGATTATCTCGCGCTCGAAGGATCGATCGAGAACATTCCACATGCCCTGATAAATCACGAACGGCGTCTTCCCGTGGTCGCGTGCGTACTGATTGGCTTGGGCCACCACCCAGGCTGGGGTGTCGGAGACTCCCTGATTCGAATCAGATATGATGTTCGGAATTTTTGGGAGGACACAAAAGACGCACGAGGTACAAGACTTTGCCCTGCGTGACGAGGTTGTGGAGACCATTCATCACTTCCTCGATGGTAGTATCCCAGTCCCACCAATGCATGTAGAGGATGTCGATGTATGTGGTGCGCAATTTCTTCAGGCTGGCTTCCACACTAACGTGCATCGATTTGACATTGTTTCCGACATAGTTCACCTTTTGCGGGACAGTGTCATTGCGCGCCTTAAAGCCGGTCGTGTACTAGAGGGCCAAGTTAGCTGAGGTGCTCTGAACTTGAGAGTGCCACTGCACAAACCTTTGTTGCGATTACAACCTGGTCCCGGATCCCTCGCTTTTCTGCCCATTCGCCAATGAAAATCTCGGAGGACTCGTCTTGGCTTTGAACAAAAATAATTCCTCAGCTCAGTATATCAAAGCATTAAAAGACCCACTAGTTGTTGGATGTGTCGATGAAGTTTCCACCGTTGTCGAAATACGCGTCGAGGAGCTTGAAGCTTGACTCCTTGTCCATATCGCCCATGCCTATCGCGTGCCATTTATCGCCGATGCTCATGGCGCCGAGCTGGAGGGGAGATACATGTACGCCTGCGAGTGAAGAGAGCTTTCGGTAAACACCGAGTTTCGAAGGTGGTGCGGGAGGAGGTGCCCAGAAAGACATAATCTGCGTCTGCGTTCTTGTGGTTGGACCTTGAAGTTGTTGAAGGATGGGAAGTTTCGCTCTTGAACCTGCGCCTTTTTATGGCCTGGCTCGCTCCAGCAGAGCGGCTTTAAGCACTTTTGCCACCGATGGAGCAGCTACCGCCCGCGCTCAACGGAGGGAAACTTGACACAAAAGTTGGGATTTTTCCGTTCGGCGCCGTTACGCGTACGCAGCCTTCTCCTCGGCGTAGAAAGATGATTGTATGAACGGCGGTTTTGCCACTGCGATGGGAATTCATGATCCTGGGGAGCGGTTTCAGATTCATACGACCTGTAATCGCATGCTGTCGAAGTGGCGGCCTCAGGCCGTCGGGGGAGGAACAGGTAAGGCTCGAATCCTCATACATTGTTGCTTTCCGCAGTGTGCACTTAATGCATTCCCTTGGGCGGTGGTTGTTGTCACTTCTCGTGGAGTTCTATATTCTTCTGTTCCTTACGCAGTGCTGCTGGAGGCCAGCCAATTGTTAGTTGTCCCGCTACTGATATCGTATGACCAAAAAAAAAAAAAAAGTGGTATGTATCCACCTCCAACTTGTAGTTCATGAACTCTCCGTGATCCTTGAGGTCACCGAACGCATCCTTAGAAGTCCTATGCTTTGTTAGCCCAAGATGACGATTTTCTGTGGCCGGTATCCGACTATTCAGATCTCCTCAATTAACAGAGAGGCTGAAGAATAGCTACGGTAGTTTGTCTTGGCGTCTGCTTGTCCACACGGAAATTCCCATTAATCGAGCAATAGCCGGAATGAAACGAGTAACACGAGTCCAGGGATCCCAGGATTGGCTGGACTTTGATATAGAACGGGCGGTGGACCGCAACTTGTCATGCCATCACGATTGATCGGCATAAAAGATTTCGTCCGATTTGAATGGCGCGCTCTTCAAATCATTACTGCGGAGAGCTTACTTAGGTGAGAATGAATGGGTAATCGAACTTGCGAAGAAGCCGACAGTACGGAATCCTGGGGACATAATCTTCCACGTTTTGTCTCATTTTCCATGTTCCTTTTTTCTGCCGGGGAGACGCTGAAAAACATCCATTTGTGTTGCGAAACGAGTCGGTATTCCTAGAATGTAATCTATGCAGTGAACCAATTAATTTGTACAGTAGAAAAACGAAAACCTCTATAAGCAGATAGTAATGTACTCTTCCATTTCCGTTGAATCCTTGACGATCTACGCCTGCCGCTTCGGCTGCCTCCCGTCGTCTTCGATGGAGCTCAGACTGCCGCCGTCGTGCGCGCGCTTGAGACTCTGCCGGTTGCGGCTCGGCGTCTTCGGCGTGTAATCCCAGGGGACGGTCGTAAACGGGTTCTCCTGGATCGAGGCCAAACTCGATGTCCGCGAATGCCCCCTCGTCGGTGTCGACGGCGGCTCGATCTTGGCTGTGGGGAGCTCTGGCATGGATTTCAACACAGCCCTGTACCCAGCCTGCACGGGCCCGAGATACCTGTGGAGGATGAACTCTGTTACTGGGCCGAGACTGTGGTCGACGCACCGAGGGTGTTTGGTGAATATCGTCAGGTACATTTCGGCGAAAATCTGCGGCATCAACATGGAGTAGTCGCCTGTCTGTGCGTGGGCACACGCTAGTAGTAGAAACAGTGAATACCGGTCCGAACAGTCAAGTCTCTTGCTCACTATCGGGATTCCGTTTCGAGTAGAATTTGACAAAGTCCAGGGGATTCTTCTCCTTCATGCCATAGTGCATCGTCGTGTGGTCCACAATCACCGAGTCCGGGGTCAGCTCGGCCAACTCGTCCAAGGTGCCCTCTTGCGCGGCGAGCCGCCGCGCCTCGTCGACGATCCGCTCCCGCGTGATATACTCGCTGAACACCTCGCGCTTCTCCCACTGGACGACGCGCTGGTCGACGAATTTGTACAGGTCGCGGATGCGCACTCTATCAAAAATCGCTCTGGCGCCTTCGAGCTCCTGGATCTGAATCAGCTTATGCAAATGGACGGTTGAACCGGACGCACGGGCTCCTCGCTGGCCTCTATCCGCGGCATGAGATCGTCCGTCAAATACAAGAATTTCTTCGGTATCAAGACCCGGTCGGCGATCTTCAGATGCGGCTCGGCAAGAACGAGCGCATCCACAATCATGTATTCGATCGCCTTGGCTGGAAAAAAAATAATCGTAAATTGTTCAATTTGCGTGAATGGCCAGCATATATACCAGTCTTATGGTTGTAGATCATCTTGTGTAGCTTGAAGCGGGTGTAACAAATTTCATGCAATTGATTCACATCCTTGATATCGTAGCAGATCTCGTTGTCAATGACGCGCGCGCTTTTAATGAGCCTGGAAATCGGTCAGCTTGATACCACTCGACTCGCATCGATCGCAATCCACCTCGCCAGAGAGAACTTGTTGTGATCCCCAATCATGTACGAGTCGCGCGCGATATAATCGAATCTGTGTCGGGATGAGCGACCAGGCGATGAGATGGGGGCTTGAGAATTACATACTTGTCGACGTCGAGCCCATTTCTCTTGTTAGCCACGATATCGAAGAGAAACACTTTCTCGTCCGGACTGAACCCTCGTCAGATCGCGTTCTACGTTCGTTCAGATACACTTTACCTGCACTGGCTCGGCTCGCCGTCGATCAACGCCAAGATGAATTTCACATCTTTCTCCGGGATGGTGATGGTGTTGTTTTCCAGCAGAGCGCGGAACATCATCTTCGACCCATCTTCGTGCTTCCACCTCTTTTCCGGCCTACATATGTTCGTCAATCGTCAATCAGAACGACCCATGAGGGTGAAACAAACGCCTTACGCCACGGCGACCATGAAGAGCCCGTCCCAGACGTGGCTCCACGGCCCATGCCCGAGATCGTGGCAGAGCCCTGCGATCTGCACGCAATCGATGTCGCGCGCGGTGATGCCGAGCTCAGGCTGATTCGTGCGCAGATGCTCCGCCATCGAGCGCGCTAGATGGCCGACGCCTACAGAAACAATCGAAGTCAGCACACACAGATCTCGTTATCCTCTTTTTTTAAAAAACAAGTCACTCTCCTAAGCAGTGCTCGAACCGATTGTGCGAGGCACCGGGCCAAACGTAGTATGAGGTCCCGAGTTGTTTTATGTACCTCAGCCGCTGAAACTCCTTACTGGGCGAATCTCAGACGCATAACGCAGGCTCAGAAGAATAAACGTGCGTATCGATGATGGAGCTCATTAGCGGTGAGATGGAGACTACGAGAAATTGAGTATTATCTGGGCGGGTCTGAACGCGCCAAAACGCACTATAGTCATGGATTGGGTCCTTTATGCTCCGGATTTGGCCGTTATTGGATGATTCAACCATCGTTCAAGTTTAGACGACGTCCACAGGGAAGTCCAGAAGCAGGCTGATGATTGCGGGACGTAAGGAGGGAATGCGTCCCGTGACTCGTGTCACACGGACCGATCAAATGATGGTAAGAGGCCGGCAAGAGCGGACAAACAGTTGAAAATGTTGGAAAGTGACGATCACAACAAGGTTTGGGACGAACAAGCGTGTTTGAGATAAAGAATACAAATAATAAGACCGCTATTTATACGGAAGGAAAGCTGTAAAGCATGTATATAGGGCGGCAGAAGATGAAACTGAAGCTGTAGAACAGCTGTATCCGGCTGTAGAAATCAGAGTGCAAAGAAGGGGAAAGCTGTAACAATGTAGAATCAACATCAAATGATCGTGACGAGCCGTCTTTCAACAGAAGAGTTCATGGACACGTTTTGTAATTTACAAAGAGCAGAGTGGTCCAGAAGATGCCGCGAGGAGTCGACCAAAGGTCGATGACAAGCGGCAGCTTGTAATTGCCTCTGACTACAGGCTTTGATGTGAAACAGAAGTAAACTCTGGCCTTAGGAAGCGGTTCTATTGCTCTTGAATAAAGATCCAATAAGAATATGACACAATACAGAGATAGTCATCAATAAGTACATGTCTAGAGTAGGTGCATAAATCCACAGCATCCAGAACTTGGTCCTGGACAGAGTCCATTGTCCAATCCACAGACAGAACCCCACCCAGAGATTGGGGAGAGCAGTTCCCCTGCATAGTGCATGGCGGTGGATGCGCACCTTGTGCAGGGACACCAACAGTATTGTCCTTCCACCCACAAAACAAGGATACACCTGCACCTGCTGCAACAGCAAAAATATAATCGCACCGCTAAGTAGCAAGAATCCCGACAAACACATGCATACCTCGCCACAGCGGCAACCCTGAAACCTCTGGCCACGCGCCGCCAACATGTCTTGCTGATCACACCCTCTCATCTGCCCCGCCCCCCCTCCAGCCCCCCACCAGCCCCCTTGCGCTGCACCGCCATAAACTACTGCACCGGGCTGTTCATCCCCTTCACATCCATTGACCATAGCTGCAGAAACACCGCGCCCCCGCCTCCGGCATCCACACCCGCAGGGGCGGTACTCCACGTGGCTGTGATTCACAAACAGAACTTGTTCTGTATGTGCCTATTTGGGGGGTTTTTAAAGGGGGGAGGACCGAGAATGTTACAATCGGTCCATGTGACTTGCATTTATTACCATTCTGGGAATGGCGTCTATTTAATCTCGAAAATATGTTATTGCCTTTTCTAGTTATTGATCCTGCCCAAATGCACATTTGTGGATCTGACCCATGTTTCATTTATGGATCCACCCACACTTTTGGCCTTCAACATATTGATCCAACCTCTGGCCAGTTATTGACTTCCAACCTCAAATTTATTGATCTAACTACACTTTTTGATTTATTGACTTGACCCACATTTCTTGACGTGAAACCAGCTTTTTCAGGTTATTGAATCAACCACCTCAAGTGGTTGAACTGACCTTACTTTTGGAGATGTCATGTTATTGAACTGACTCAACTTTTTTCAGTGAGCTGATTGTTGAACTGACCGCACTTTTGTATGTCACGTGATTTGTCATTGCACAATTGTCCCCGTATTTGAATCACTACTTAATTTATGGGCATCTCAAAATGTATCCAGATGTACTATAGGCCATCTGGGCGCGTTATGACGTGTTCAAGTCACATCAAAAGCATGTCGAATGGAACTTATAGCCGTGTTTCGAATGTAGAAAAGATCTCGATGGAAAGTCTATATAGCATAAAGTGAATAGGATATGTGCCTAGTCTCAGCATCATGTATTCACTTTGATTGCTTGGGTGATCATGCATTTGCTGTACTCCACCAAAATACTACTAAATCTAGGTGGTGGTCTACTTCCAACCAGTTTAAAGCTACGGGGTCAAAGTTAAAAGAAAATAATATAATGATTGTACCTGGGGAGAGCAATGTCCCATAAGACTATTCTATTGACTGCTACAAGCTTGTTGGAAGGGTGGTTGAGCCAACGACTGAGTAGACAAAGTGCAATGTCAGTCACATGACCACTAAAAGTTGGGTCAATTCAATAACTGAAAGTTGGGTCAGATCAATAAGTCGTGCATGCCTAAAGTTGGGGTCAATTCAATAACTGAAGAATGCCGGGTCAACAACTGAAATGGCCAGGTCAATAGCAAAAAACTGGGGCCAAGTCAATATCTGCAAAAAGTGGGTCAGGTCAATAAGTCGCCGAAAGCTGGATCCATACCGGGAAAGTTGGGTCAAATCAATAACTGGCAGGTAGCCAGATCAATAAGTACGAATTTACCTGGGGTCAATAACTAGAAAAGGCAATAACATGTTTTGCATTTAATCTTCCGGCCCAAAGTTACACAACCCTCAATGTGAACTGTGCCGACCGAGCGAACATTGAGCTCTATGTCTGTAAATTCAACAAATCTCCGTCTTATACTGTACTATTACGACCACTAGTTCACAGGGTGTCACCCGTCACCACAAAAGTTCACTGGATTGAAAGTTCAGAGCTCGGCAATCAGCCAACAATTCCCATAAAAGGTAATCCGGTGAACGCCGGAGCGAAATTTTGCAATTTTCTAGGCCTATTTGGGCCAGGAAAACTCATTGTCACTGTCACCAATGAAGTACGGAGGAAATTTACGCACTTGAAAAACATGCATGCTTGGGTTCCAACCACGGTACTTACCGGGTAACCGGCAAGTTCCGGGGATAGTCCAACAACAATGGGTGGGGAGGGGAATGCAGCGCTACTAGAACGACACATTTGATGGGATCACGGCGATCAGAAAGTGTCAAAGCGATGATTACGATCAAATACGTACCTAACCGGCAACCCGCAGGATGGAACGAGTACGCGACGGATGCGTTGGAGACGCGCGTCGCCTGCGGGACGGGCAGTGTGTAGGGAGGGGGAGCCAGGCTACCAAATAGCATAGCCCGTTACCCGGAGCAATGGCAAGGGGATGCCCTGCTTTTGGAAAGTTACCAAGGGAGTGCATCTGGTGTAAGGATACGGACGCCTCCGCCACCGGTTGCTTAGGGATCGAGGCCATGGGGATCAGAATTTACATAGATTATGGTTTATTTAGGAACTACAAACAGTAGGGGTATAAAAGAGGCACAAAATGGTGTATTAGGACAATTTTACGCCTGGGTTCCATACTTGTGAGTTGATTCTTACTTGCTGGATTTTAACAGAACGGTTTATGGGACTCTACGGAATTGTTGACGGGAATTGGGAACGGAACGGGAACGAACTCACGGATTTTAACGGAACGGGATTTTGGTTATTTTTGGGTTGGGACTGTTGGGTTGAAAGTTTAGACGAAGAAGAGTTCAGTTAGTTTCCAAAAATGACACACGCACACAACCACATACTTTACCTTAATCCGAATTCGCACTCGTGGTTTCCTGCCACGCGAACCCCTGAACACAACACAAAAGTCTTGAGGTTCTGGTTGTTTAGTGGGAATCTTTGGTCAAAGATTTTCACGGACGTACCGATCTCGATCCTTTCACCAACCTTGATTGGTTCAGTTCACAGGCCTCCGTCACCCGTCACCTGAACTTCCGGTCGTAATACTACAGTATTTTCTGTTGCTATTTGTGACCTGCCGCTCGCCGGCTTCTTGCTATCATATACACAGACACGGATCGTCACGGCACGTGGTACGTGATCATTTTCGCACTGTCACGCGTCGTCTTTTGCCTTCACCTCCAATTTCCAAAGCATCGCGACAATGCCGCGCGCGAAAACCGTCGTGACCCAGCCGCGCCCGAGGAACACCGAGTTCAATCTCAGGGCATGGAACAAGGCTCGTCGCGAGCACCACACAATCTTGGAGCGTATCGAGAGCCAGGATCTACCTGCTGGCAAAATCCAGGAACTGAAAAGTGTGTCTTAAAGATGTTACATGCCAAAATTCTCCGAGACTGACGCGACTTCTAGATGAACAAATTCGGCAGTTCATCGACCGCTGTCTCGATACGCCCAGTCTCTGTGTTGTCGGTGTTGTCGTTCGATCCCGACCGCGCACCAATCGTGAAAAGCTCCGGGACGACGGATTCGAAGCTAGTATGCCTGGTATGATCGCCAACTTCATCTCGTGGAAGGCCCACCAGCGGGGAGACCCGAAACGATGGCAGAAAACCTTCCCATCGAAGGCGCCTTCACCTACGGAAACCGAGGTGGACGCGGACGAGTTATATATACCGGTGCTGGATATTTTCTGTCTGTCCATATTCCCTGCCGCTCCACCTAGTCTGACGAGACTCCACCAGCTCTGGAAGAGCGCCGCATAGACCGCTGGTCCTCCGAAGGCTGGACAACCCACACCTTTCTGAGACATGGTGTAATTCCGTCGGCGCCGTACTCGCCCGCTTTTGGTGTCACTATTCGGACAATGGAACTGCTCGAGAGCTTGCGAATACTGCGTCCAGGGCTCCCATTTACCCCGTTTGTCAAGGCGCTCTGCGCACTCCATCTTGCGGACACGGTGAAGGTATCAACTCTTGGCCCAAAGTTCTCAATCTGCCATAAGCTCTATCGTTCAATCGTGGACGGAGCACAGAATAGAATTTTAGGAAATTTGCGGGGCGCAGTGGTGGACGGGAGACTGAAGGACTGCTGTCCGGCCTGCAGCTACAACTTGCCAGACGAAATCAAGTTGCATTGTGGGCGACTTGACGTGTGTGCATCTCAACCTCCCCTCCAAGCACCCAATCCCTCCCAAAAGGCGATTGACGACTGGTTAAGAGGGCGTTTGACCGCCGATTTGGACACGGTGAGGCGCCCTCCATCCTTGACCCATCCACGTTCTAACACCCGGCAAGGTCCTCATTACTGAACCCTCCTCGAGCGACGGCGACAGCGCAGCCGCCCTGGTTGATGCCCTCGTGTCGCGCGCCTGGGCAATCTACGACAAGACCGGCGGCCTTGTCGCGTTATGCAAGCACGGGCTTCGTCTCCTCACGACTGAACTGCTGCGGGACGGCCAGGGGTACGCCGACTCGGGCTATCCAAGTCCAAGTCCTTACAAGTTGTCGTTTTCAGGCAGCGCTTCCCCCCGGCCCTTACCCAGTGCCTTTTGCCCACCGTCGACATATGCGCGGGGCAGCAGTGCGAGTGCCAGTTATCCAGCTTGGCCCTAGAAGCATGCCCGCCCGATCTCGAATCGCGGTTCACGTCGCAGAAACATCTTTCGCGGCTGTTTGCGTAGCTGGTCATCTAAATATGCCGCTTTTTATTGATTTCCTCTTGAATAAGTACCTTGTTTCATCTGACCGACCGCAAGGGGACCTGTAATTCATGCCGCTTCAAGATTATATGTAAGAACACTTCACTTCACGCGACGTACGTGTTTGCGACGTGCTCGCCTTGCTCGCCGATAAACGTACTTGTCAGTATCTTCCCAGGCTGCGCTGTCGCGTTCAAAGACCAGTTCCCTTGCGCTTGCCCCAACTCCGGCCCCCGGGTAATAGTATCTACTTTATGCCCCGCTTCGGCTGGTTAGCGGTTAGGAGGTTAGCGGTTAGAGTTAGAGTTAGAGTTAGAGATCAGGTTTGGGCAAGGGATCTATGGGTGCTGCAGGAAAACAAGTAAAGCACCTAATTCATGAGGAGTGGAACGTAAAGAATTTCCCAAAAAGGAAATCATAGTGGGCAAGGGCAGTTGAATTGCAGGGATCTGAGCGAACATGTACGCTTAGCTTAGCTTGAGGAAGCGGTTCGAAGTATTGCGTTCGAATAAAAGATCCAATAAGAATACGACACAATACAGAGATAGTCGTCAATAGTACATGTCTAGAGTAGGCGCATAAATCCACAGCATCCGGAGCTTGGTCCTGGACATCCATCGTCCAGCCTACGGGCAGAATTCCACCCAGAGATCGGGGAGAGCGGTCCCTAGTGCACGGCGGTGGATGCGTCTTGTGCAGCGACATCGACGGTATCGTCCTTCCGCCCACAAAACAAGGATACACCCGCACCCGCACCCGCTGCACCAGCAAAAACATAAGCGTGCCGCTAAGTAGCAAGAATCCAGACGAGCGCCGCATACCTCGCCACGGTGATGGCAACCCCCCGAAACCCTCGCCCCGCTGCCACCGCCGCCGTCTCGCCGACCACACCCTCTCATCCGCCCCCGCCCCCCTCGAGCCCCGCGCCACCCCCCTTGCGCCGCACCGCCATAAACCACCGCACCGGGCTGTTCATCCCCTTCACGTCCATCGCCCTTAGCTGCGGAAACGCAAACGCCGCGCCCCCGCCCCCGCCCCCGCCTGCGAGCGCGGGCGGGAACTCGGGTCCCAGCGACGGCGCCGGCGCCGGGCGGGGGAGCAGCAGCCGCGGACGGGGGGCGGACCGCTGTGCGCCCTCGTCGTCTGCGTCTGCGTCTGCATATCCGGCAAGGTCCAAGCCGGCGTCCGCCTCGTACTCCGCGCGACTGCGTTTGCGGTCCTCTTGCGAGGCTGGGTCAACGTGAAGTGGGTGGAGGACGCCTCGGCGGGGGGGAAGCTGCGGGCGCTGTCGATGGGAGAGATCGACATCGCGGCGACGGCCTCCTCCGCCTCGGGCGGATACTGCAGCTCCAGCTCGTCGAGTGGCTCGGATTTGGGTGGCTCGGATTTGGGTCTCAGGTCTGGGTCGTGTTTCTGTGGGCGTCGTGAGGAAGACGAATGAGAGCTGAAGGAAGGGACACTTACAATTGTCACCTCCTGAGCTACAACGTGCATCCCAGGTGCAGCCGACAATCGTGCCCTCAACCCGTTCCGTTCTCGCCTAAGCCGATCCACATCCCGCTGGCTCGCCAGCGCCACCCCGTTCACGCGCTGCACCTCGTCCAGCGCCGCGCGCCGCGCCTTCCCCAGCGCCCCGCACTCCCGCCTGAACGCATCGCACGTGCCCTGCAGCCGCGCGCCCTCCGCGCGCGCGTCGTTCCGCTCGCCCCGCAGGCGCAGCGCCGTCTGCTCCATCTGCTGCACGTAGCCCTGCAGCCCCTGCACCGTTGCCCCCGCCTGCCGCAGCTCCGCGCCGAGCCGCGCGTGCTCGGCCGCGGCCGCGCGCGCGTCGGACTCCATCTGCGCGACACGTGCCTCCAGCGTGTGGGTGTACTCCGCCCACGCGGACTCGAGCACGGTGCTCAGCGGCGCGCTCAGTGGGGCGCGGAGCTGGGGCTGTGGGGTGCTGGGCATAGGTGCCTGTGGGTGGTGCCGGGGCGCATTTGGCGGGGGCTGGGGGTGAGGAGGGCCAGAGAGACCAGAAGAAGGAGCCGTCATGGCTGGATACGACTGCCTCGGAGGGTGTGCGTTTGTCGGGGCCGGGAGCTGCGACGAGGAGGAGGAAGGACGGGAAACAGGGCCCGCCGCGAAAGGACGTTGCGGCACCTGGACGGGCGGGGGATTCGCTGATAAATTGACTGGTGCAGCGTATATCCGTTGTCGGTGAGCGGCCTGCTGCTGCTGCTGCTGCTGGTGGTGAACAGGGGACAGCGCAGAAAGGCGGGATGGGGGGGTCGGATAGCCATGCGAATAGGCTACAGGAGGCTGCGTGGATTCAGAATGTGCGACTTGGGGCACTGGCTGCTGCTCTTGCTGCAGAGTCTGTCTGGCTTGAAAAGAGCGGTACTCCATCACAGACGTCGGAAGAGGCGGAATATGCTGGAATTGGACACCATGAATGCTTGGTAATACCTCTGGGTGGTCCATTCAAATAGTAAAGGGGTCGGTGTCCCTGTCAGTGTCACGTCCAAGAGGTAGCCTAAATGAAGGCTGCGGACCGCGGGTTATCTTTCCTCGTGCATTTAATGGGGGTGCGAAAGTTCGCATCATACGCAAATCGTGCGCAAATCATGCACCAAAATTGCGCCTTCTCAGGGCCTGATGTTGGACTCCATGGAAGCAGGAGGAGGACCAGAAGATGCGAGAAGATGAAACGAGGTCGAAAACGGCACAAAAGCCGAGTTTATTGGACACGGTTTGGCCACGATGCGGTGATTGCGAGCCAAGTCGAACCTCGTTTTAAATTTGACCTTGTGTGAAGTCCGAACATCAATATCAACCTATCGTTAACTGTGATGAGCAGCGTCCCGCGCTGATCACGGAATCGGTACGATCCCCCCATTCCAAACACGACCATCACCAGTTACTTCTTCTGCCGCTATTTTCATTCCTCACGACCCTTTCCCTACAGCAAGTTTGTCATCGTGTTTGTTTTCTCTTGTGTCCAGACCCCTTCTGCTTCCAAGTTCTGTACCTGGTAACAAATTCCGTAGAGTACACAGCTGGAATGTTCCAAGAATGGAATTATTTGAGTATTCTCCTTTTATTTATATTACACTTTTACTACATATACTTCTCATGTATTCTACTTCTAATAGATTTGACATATTGCTTTCGCCCCAGATTCCGTATGACACCTTAGCCCTTCGTCACCATCTCAATGCTCACTCTCGCCTTGTCCCTCGTTGTCCACGCTCTCATATTCTTTTATTTCTTCATTGCACCTGTCTCTGCTCGTCGTTCTGCTGCCAACATCTCATATCCTCTATTTCCTACCTTGCCCTACCAGCTGAGCCCTGAGGATGGTTTGACCCACTCGCACATATTTCGTCTTACGGTTGCCCTGGGAGTTGCTTGCTTGATTTATTCAGCTCGTGCTCTTGGAAGTGCCGTATGCATGTCAACTGATCATTGGCATCTGCCTCAGAGGCATTCTGAGTAGAGTGTATTTGCATCGCATTTTTCCGAATGTCTTGGCACAAATTTGATGCCTCCCCATATGGGAGGCATGACTCGGCTAAGTTCTGGAGCGTACGCAGCATATATACTGCTCTATTTAGGCACTATATTTAGTATATACCTCCTTCAAAATCCCCCAGGACATCCTCAATATTGGTTCTTGCCTGCCGAAGAAGATTTACTGCCCTCTCTGCATGTGCTTTCCACTTACGCGCCTCCGCACGGTATTGGTCGTGCTCTTGATTAGCCTGTTCAAGTAGAGTAAAATAGCGCCCCTACTCAGCGTCCTGAGCAGCATTTATTCGTCGAATTTTCTCCTGTAATTGCTCCATCTCTGATGGTTGATTTTCAGGCTGTTCGGGCACAGGTGAATCAATGGGTTCATCCTTTTCTTCAGATTTGCTCGCTGAAGGTCATGGTGCACGAATGGGCAACTCAGATGTCCACTCTTGCCTGCTTTGACACCGTCTAAATTGCCGGACCATTTCATTGTTCTGGCTAGGTTCCAGTACGTAGGGTTCTCCATCGGATCCATGTTCTGAAGACACCTGAAGGTACATCTCACTGTACTCAAAATCATCCCAACTGAAAGGCTGCAACATGAATGCTGGGATGAGAGGTGGTGACGAGCGTGACAGGGGTGATCAGTCGCGTTGCATCGTGTCGCAACATGTCACAACCATTGCACAGACACATGGTTTGCACAGCAGATAAGCCATACCCCTGTTGATGTCCTATGGTAACAATGTGGGAACAGGGTATAAAAAACTGCCGCCGCTGCACTGAATAATTCACCATGATGGCCAACACTGAGAAAGAAAATCTAAGGCAGCTTCTTCTCACTCAAGTGATGCCGGTACCCCCCCACTCGTCAGCCCATGACGTGTGGAGCTGTCATGGCCCATATCACCGACATGGCAGAATTCAATCAGCTCATTTCTTTTGCACATCAGTCCCAATCACAGCAGACTGAACAGGCTCGGCCGGAACAAGGTGGTCAGTGTATCACAGAGGAATGGCTTCATTCTCTTAAAAATCATGACTGCCAGTGGTGCTTCAGGTTCGTATTTTGCTCACTTTCACCCAACCACAACTGACCGTAACTTTAGAATGAGTGCAGATGATTTGTTCGAGCTTGCTGAAGCTCTCAAGATTCCAGAAACATTTAAAACCACAAACTGTTACGTCTTCAGTCAAATTGAGGCCCTGTGTCTCCTCTGTGCTCGGTTTTGTTCTGCTGGAGAGAGGTACACACTCTCCATGCTCTATGATCACTCCCAATCATCCATTTCCAAGTGTATCAACGAGCTGGTAGAATATCTCGACAACTGCTGGGAGCATCTGCTCAGGTGCGACAATGACCACCTTCTTCATCCCGACAACTTGAAGCAATATGCCCATGCTATTCGCGCACACGGTGCACCAATCAGTTCGATATTTGGCTTCATTGACTGCACCATCCGTAGAATCTGCCATCCGACATGGTTTCAACAGCAGGCCTATAACGGCCACAAGAAATTTCATTCTTTGAAGTTTCAGGCGGTTATGCTTCCCAATGGTATAATTGGGCACCTCTACGGTCTGCTGGAAGGTCGACAAAATGACAACTTTCTCCTAACAGAGAGTGGTCTTCTCGAATGACTTGCGCCGTTCACACATCAAGAAGATGTTGATGATGATATGCCCATCGAGGATTGTTATTTCCAGGTTTTGGGGGATCCGATATATGGCGTTGGACCACATATTATGAGTCCATACTCAGGGGCTGGTGAACACACAGAGGAAGAGAAGGAATGGAATGCAAAGATGTCTGCCATCCGGATCGAGGTGGAGCACAGATTCAGAATTGTAGCTAACCTTTGGCCATTTCTCAATGCTGGTTGGAAGATGCAAATTTATTTCTCACCTGTTGGACAGTACTATAGAGTTGGTGTTCTTCTTACAAATTGTTTGAACTGCTTATGCCCTAACCAACTCACACAATACTTTGATTGTTTACCGCCCTCTCTTAGCAAGTACCTTCATGACACAGTTGAATAAATAAAATATAGTCTGGCTACTGATGAATACAAATATATTGGGATGCGATAAGGTAATCATAGGAAGAGTAATTGTTATATGAAGATACTGAGAAACATAACATAGTTATACGAGAGCCATAATCTTTATATGAAATTAGATCACAATGGTGAAGGAGTAGAAATTCAGTTCTTGAGAAACACCCCACACAGAAGCCAAGGAAATCATCTTGAAAGGTGCAGGTCTGTTCGCTGGCCTTGCGAAACTCAATCTTACCCTGCGCCATGTGCTTTAGCATCTTGTCCTGGAACTCCTGGTGATGTTGACGCTCCTCGGTCATGAAGCCCTCAATGTCAAATGAGCCTAATTTGCGCAGACACTTGGTATTACGAGTGGAGGGGGCAGGTGAGTTCTCAGCATCTGAATCATCAGCAGAAGGGTGCTTTTTGGAAGACAAAGCACCTTTATTTGCAGTTAATTTGCCATTCGCGCGGGGAATACTCGGAAGCAGGGTGGATTTGGTGTCGTGGCCCTTCAGCTTTTTGCTGGGAAGAGACAAGCCATTGTGCTCAGCCTTGATGCGAACGGGTACAGGGGTCGATGGTGGAATTGTGTTTGATACGACCTCAACAACATCTGAGTCGCTGTCGGAATCAATGGGGTTCTTGGTGAGAAGAGACACAGGCGGCTCCTGTGTCTCCAATGCCAGCAGAAAGTCAGCGGCCTTGGCAAGTGTCGATGGCTCGAGGACGGGCACAACAGTTACACTGAGCGTGTCGACATTGGCGGGCTCTGCCATGTGATGGGATGTGACAACGACCTCGTCATCCGAGTCATCACTCTCGGTCTCGAGAGCCATGTGGCAACGCGACCTGTTGAGCGACATGTTGTGAATGGCCTCGCCCCCTTTTTTATCTTTGTCAGCTTTCTGTAGAGAGTTAACATATGGTAGACAGTGAAAGTGATTTGAAAAACGTGCCTTGTGCAATTTTTCCTTCTGTGCATCTGTCTTATCCTCGTATAAGGGCTTCTGCGCCATCAGCATGTTGAGCAGCACGCCAAAGGTCCCCTCGTGTGAGGACCCCTCAATGGCATTGCACACAGCTGGCAGCACACTTTCCAGGGCCTGAAGAACATGTCAAAAAGTCGGAAGAATCAAGATATAGTGTCTCCAGAACGTACTTCATGGTAAGCCAGCAGATCCTTGATGTGCACCTTGAATACATTGTCACTGCCTTGAATATTGAGTGCACGGACGGTGTTTCCAAACTCCTTGAGCTTCGCGCCCTTCTCCCTGTGCTTGGCAGTATAGAACTGGACCGTGATGGCCGTCTGCAGGATGTCAAACAGCTCCTTTGCTGTGAAGGGCTTGCCAGAGCTGCGGTGTGGCCTGGACTCAGGCTGGGACTCGGGAGCGAGAGCTGTGATGTGGGAAGTGTTCTGAGCAGCCTCCTGAATTGGGACCAGAGGAATGCGTGCAGCCGGGGGGAGAGCATCTGCGCACGACACGTCGGATGCCACAGGGTCATATGCGATGAAGGAAAACTGCTGGGGTTGTACCATCGGTGGCGGAATCTGTCCATGGGTTTGAGTGGGCCAGTTGTAGCTGTAGGGGTCGTGATAATACGGGGGGAAGTAGTTTGCCATAGACACGACACGTGTAGAAGAAGAGCTTGTTGACATTCACGTGGCTGCCAGTCACATCAATCACCGCTCCATTTTGGGCATCAACACTAGAATGATGTGTGTAAACAAAGATTTGGAGCCCGATTTTAGGCAGTGCAAATACGCTCTATTATCTTTCCTCGTGCATTGAATGGAGGTGCGAAAGTTCACATCATGATCATACACAAATTGTGTGCAAATCATGTGCCAAAATGTGTGCTTTCTGAAGCCCTGATGTTAGAGGCGCAAATCATGCACCAAAATCATGCACCTTCTCAAGGCCTGATGTTGGACTCCATGGAGGCAGGAGGAGGACCAGAAGATGTGATGGCACGAAACGAAGCAAAAGGTGGTTGAAAACTGCACAAAAGCTGGGTTTATTGGACACAGTTTGGCCACAATGCGGTGATTGTGAGCCAAGTCGAACCTCGTTTTGACCTTGTGGCAAGTTCAAACATCGATATCAACTTATCATCATTTCTGTGAGAAAAATGTGGGTCCAAGTTTGTGCACAGTGTTAAAGAGTCCAAATCAATTAAAAGAGCAGTTAGGCCCTGCTCGCAACTGATCCCAATTGGCATCTGCCTCGGCTAAGGCTGGAGGCATTCTCCCACATTTTGTACGCATAGAGTCACATCAGTAACATAGCATAAATTTTATCCCGTGGACCGCCTGTCTGTCTTTTTGACATGTTGCTTATCCATACCAAAACCTCCTCCTTATATACTGTACAATTATGCTTATAAGATGATGATTATTCTACTCACTGGTATATGAGTAAGGTGTCCGTAGTTAATCACATGTAGGTAAATGTATGGGATCTTCATATGTCGTCCCCTTTATGTTGAGTGTGTCTGGTGCAACTGTTTCCCACTCGATTGTGTTTACAGTCCCATCTTCTATACTCGTGTCCCCTGCTCAGGACCTTCAGTATTAGGTAGAGGAAGGTACTGGCTTTGAGTCAGTACCTTAATTGGCCTAAACCGCCAAGTGGTTGGTATGCAAGGTACCATCCTGGCCTGGTTTAAGTAACCAAATCAGGATAGCAATGATCAGATAGTTGATAAGTGATGCTCAGCCACGGCTGGTTAACTGGCTACCGTCAAACCCGAGTCATCTGATCCGTTGCGCAATATCTAGTGTGTAGACCAAGGACAACAAAGTACCTGAACACCTTAATCAACACCCCATAGTAGTATCCCAGATCATCAGAGAGGATAGTTGATATTGTCCAAGTTGTTTGTGGGCCTCGCAATGCCGTGATTAAGCAGTGATGCTTAATCCTAGCTATTAAACCCTTAATCATGGATGTCAACCAGTATGAACTTTCCAGTTGATGCATCTCAGGCAGACTCAACTAAGGTCCTCATCCAGGATTAAGCCCTGATTAGCCATATAGGACTTATGCTAATCCTTTGGAGCAGCACACTACTTGATTAAGGTAGAAATTGGCAAATTCCTTGCTATTTCACCCATGGTCCATTTCACAGCTTATCACCATACTATCCCAAGAGCCTTCTCACACAAGCTCATGCTCTGCACAGTGCAGTGAGAAAGAATCTGCCCTCTGCTACTCCTGCTACAGAGGAAGAAGGACTTGCAGTGAGAGATGGAAGTGTGTGAAACCAGCAGATCAGTCTTGGAGCCAATTGGCAAATTTAGTGCAAGGATCTAAGTCAGTAGACTCCTGTGCAGTGCCCTCACTCCACTGCAAGACTCACCTGCAAGTCTCCCATTACCACAGTGGTGAGTTTTGCAGCGTGTGTGGGAGTCTGGGGCACCTCAGCACTCGCTGTACAGCTGAGCGCTTCTTGGATGCCTTGCCCCTGAAAAGCAAGGTGCTACCCTCCCACCCCTCTCATTGCACTTTGTGTGCATGAGGACAGTGGAGGGTCTGCGCACCTCCCCTGCCCTTCAAGGCGGGGCAGCCAGCAGCTGGCTCTTGTTAGAGCTGAGTGCTTCTGCCCCCCTTTGCTTCTCCAGCCATGGTGATTCACTATGAGGGCTCCATTGCGATGTGGGTTGTCGAGCCTCACCAGGCCGGAGGTAAGTGTGTACGGATGATGCATCTGGCACAGCTGTAGTAGACAGGAGGCACCAACTCAGGTCCTCCCTGTTGTAGCCCATCGGCTAAGAGGCTTGTCACCCAAGCCTGGGGCTCCATTGGTATGATACCTCAAGGGCAGGGGGAGTAATTATCCAGATACTCAGCTATCCAGTGGGTCCAGGTGACGAGGACCAAGTCTTCCTGTTCACATGTGGCAGAGAGTAGCAGAAAGATAATTGATTAGGTAAGTACTTGATTTCGGAACAAAGGGCTGGTAGGCTAATATACTATCAAGTCCTATATACTGTGTGACATTCTGGTGTAGTGGTGCTAGGCCACATCCATTGTACATGCCCCGTCATATGATCCTTCATCATAATCTGAGCAGGCTAATATGGATTATAAGCTAATGTTCAAATACTGGATGCCTAAGGCATTGACCCACAAAATCCTCATTGCAAACACCTCAATAAACCACCATTAGTAGACCTTCAGCTTCCTGAGACTTTTTGAGCTCAACAGCCAAATCACCCAATCACAAACTTTACAAGGAGCCACTCTGTTCAAACCCTGAATACCCAAACCATAATTGTGGAGTTCTTGCGACTTACAGTATGGTTATATTGTGCTTGGAGTTCCTTTGCCTCCTGGTACTTTTCAAGCCTGTAATATGTGGCAACCAAATTTTCCAGAGCAGCCAATGTATTGGGATGGTCAGCACCAAGAAGTATCGTCCGTTTCTCCAGGACAGTGGCTTCAAGAAACTCTGCTTCCTGGTATCTTCCAAGTTGACCGTATGTGGAAGCCAAATTTGCCATGGTATGAACTGTGCCAGGATGGTCGGCACCAAGAAGTGAATCTTCGACAGATCAACAAGACGTTCCAGATGATGTGACTGATGGGTGACGATGACGGCCGCAATGCGGCAGACAGACGTAAGCGAGCCAAGACCGATCGCGACCGATCGACCCACGGAATCAAATTCGGTGCGCGCGCAAGGAAACGAAAGGAAAAGAAGAAGGAAAGGCAGAGGGCAGAGACTGAACCGGAACTAGCACATAGAAAAGAAAGAAAGAAGAAGAAAAAGACCCTGAAAACGGAGCCAAATGATATATCCGACGGTGCAAGTCAGGCACTACCGAATGAGAGAGTTAGACGGACACTGTGGGTGGTGCCGGTCAAGGAGACGGAAAAGAAAATAAAGAAAATAAACTAATACAGACTGAGAGAAGGCTTACCCTATATGCATGCCCTGGAAATCTCTTGCCTCCGGACAGACATGGTTGGAGCTTGGAAGTGAAAGAGGTGCCGGGCTGGGAGGCATGAAACAGCAGAGCAGAGGTGTCTCAGTTTAGAGAGGGCAGGGCAGTTTGGAGAGGGGTGCGTGCAAGTAGATGTGGCAGCTCGAGCCAAGTTATAAAGTAATCGTAATCGGCTAAGGAGGTGAGGCCTCAAGGCGTGGCTGTTAATAGCCGGTGAGAGAACATTTAGCGTCGGCAGCCTGCCATCTTGATACCACCGCACTGAAATGTCTTTGGCGGCGCTTGAACTGTATCTTGATGCCCGTTTCGATACCCAAAGACAATTCATGCCCGCCAAAAAATAAGCCGAAAGTCAGTGCCCCAGAGAAAAAGACATTTCACTCGGCTACTTCGGATCTAGCCTCAAATCTAGACGGTTCTATCGGCATGTGAGCTGCGACAGACCCGCAGCTTATCTATGACCGCTGCCCAAGAGCTTGAAAGCGCGAAATAGCTGCGTAGCAAATGTTGATAACCTGGCTGGTACATAGCGTTCTCACGCGTTTTTTACGTGTTTTCACAAAGGCATAGTGGTTAAATGAATGTGTAAATTTATTCCTGTAAATTCACCCTTGAGATTGGCCGTTTTGCGAATGTTGCGCCTTGGAAAGGATGGCCAAAGTCCTTGACGCGTTACGTCATTATACACGTGACTTCGTGTACTTGCCTTCGGCGCGCATGCTTCATTGTCTATAATCGCCTCCACCACCATTTACACTCCCAACTCAATTGCTTCTCCTTGACATGCACTCGTCAATTCACTCCTCGCTCACAGGGCCCTGCCGACCACCCGGTCTGAGGTCCGGTGGCAGCCTTTCAATACTCTGGCCTCCACCTCAACCTCTTCCATCTCGGCTTGTTCTCCCTCCATTTCTTATCTCAGCACCCCGGCCACTTCTGTATCATCATCTCCTCCAGCTGCTACTCCACTATGCAAACCACAACATCTTGGGCGGCCACCCATATCAACATCTTGTCACCGAATCTGCTGCGGTAACTCCCGACTTGGTGCCGACGACCAATATTCTCTTGCAGACCCCGCGTCGATGCGTTTCTGCGCTCCCCGCAGGTCTGCAAGACTGTTTCCTGGTCCCAGCCCGCTAAAAAAGTCTTGTGTGCTGCCCTGCCATAACCGACACCACCTAAAACTTCGTCTATAAAGGTGAGTTCTTGCCGGAGTCCCTTAAAATAAAATGTTTAGAGTAACTATAGGATGCGCTCTCGAGATTCAACGCGTCGTTTGGGCCGCCCGACGCCGAACGCGCGAATGCTGATTTCGTCAATCCCGCCACTTCGTCAAATTAGGTCCCACACAAAACCTGGTCTAGAAAGGTGAGTTATTGCTGAAATTCCTTGGGATAACGTGCTCACAGTATCTCTAGGATGCTCCCCAGGTGACGAACGTGTCGTTTGGGTCACCCGACGCTGAACGCGCCAATCCCGACTTCGTCAATCCCACCACCTTACCAAAAATAGGCCCACACAAAAACTCGTCTAGAAAGGCAAGTTATTGCTGAAATTCCTTGGGATAACGTGCTCACAGTATCTCTAGGATGCTCCCCAGGTGACGAACGTGTCGTTTGGGTCACCCGACGCCGAACGCGCCAATCCCGACTTCGTCAATCCCACCACCTTACCAAAAATAGGCCCACACAAAAAACTCGTCTAGAAAGGCGAGTTATTGCTGAAATTCCTTGGGATAACCTGCTCACAGTATCTCTAGGATGCTCCCCAGGTGACGAACATGTCGTTTGGGTCACCCGACGCCGAACGCACGAATGCCGACTCCGTTAATCCCGCCACCCTGCCACCCTACACGCCTCCGCTGTCCCGGCTTTCTGAGGTGGGTTATTGATCTTTTTCTTTTCTTTTCTTTGTGTTTGTGGCTACATTTCTCTTGCCGCCCAACTCTCACATTGGAGCAGGGCGGCCGTCTTCAATTTTCTCTATCATATTTTCCCTCTCCGTCCCTTCTACCAGTCTCGCACTTTCATTTACACTTGCACTGATCTCCTGTATTGTCTAGCGCAGCATGTCCATACCGTCGCCTGTGCACTATCCGCTGTGCACCCGTTGACGCACACGCGAACGCTGACGCTGTCGATGCGCCCACAGGATATCCCAACTGTATTTTCTGACTTCACTTATCAAGGTCAGTTTTGCTCGGATTGACTCGAACCAAAGGACTCACCAGACACCTAGGACGTCTTCTATAAGATGGCGCTGCCATTTGGGTCACCCGTCGACGCACACGCGAACGCTGACGCTGTCGATGCGCCCACAGGATATCCCAACTGTTTCCCTACCGCACACGGCTCGCTCACTGCTTTTGGAAGATCGAAGTTTGTCGATCACTCTGCGACACTCCTTTCTTCGACCTCGATGGGCATTGACGAACTTTGGAAGGTATTTAACTATCCTTGCACTCTTGCTATCCATACTTATCTTCGTCTTAGGAACTAGAGCCAGTGGAGCAGAAGATTTCTCTTCACAACTTAGCGGTCGGAACAGGCTTTACAGGGAACGCTACGGGGAAGCGGGGGTTCTCAGTCGGAATCGATGCCAGGTGCGATTGTCTATTGTCTAATGGCGCCAACATTCTAACTAGCCTTTTCAGTGGGTGGATGTACAGGGCTTGCTGTCTGTGTGGCAGTACAGAAAGTCCTGAGCTTGTAGTGCTGTTCGCCAGGTGCAGTCGCCTCTTCCGACTCCCATTTATCCCCGTCTTCGTCTTCGATGGCCCAGCGCGGCCCCGGATGAAGCGTGGAAAGATCATTAGGGGGAACGAACACTGGTTAACGAGTTCCTTCAAGCTCATGCTGAATGGGTTCGGGTTTGAATGGATTGATGTATGTCTTTCCCTACCTCATCTCAGTTTACTCGCTAATGTCCAGATTCCAGGCTCCCGGAGAGGCCGAGGCTACCCTTGCTGCGATGACAGCCAGCGGGATTCCCCTGCGCGTTGATGCTATTCTCACCGATGACTCCGATTCCTTTGTATTCGGTGCAAGTGTTGTTTTGCGGATGTGCGTGTTCACCATCCTTTATTAATCTTGCCTAACTTAATTGTAAGCTAGACGCTCTGAAGACAATGCAAACTATGAAGCCTCCCGATATTCCGCATTTGATATTGCCACAATGCTTGGCCTATCTCGGGACGATTTGGTTTTGGTGGCGATACTCGCTGGTGGGGACTATTCGGCAAGTTATCCATAAAATTTGTAATAAATATTCTTACCGCTTATTTAGGATGGACTACATGGATGCGGCCTCGCCATCGCCATGGGTCTTGCCCGTGCTGGTCTGGGCAAGCAGCTCATCTCTGGCCTCGAGGGCCAATCCCACGCCGGCTCAATGGTCTTTTTGGCAGCTTGGCGCGAATTGTTGCGCTCCGAGCTTCAGACAAACGCCTCTGGGTGTCTTCCCCATCGATGCAAGCGCCTGGCTGCGTCTATACCGGCAGATTTCCCTGACCTCGAGGTGATCAACCTCTACCTTCACCCGATCGTAGTGGAACACACATCTACAAGGCCCTTGATCTTACGTCCCCCCCGACTCGATGTTCTCGCCCGTTTTGCGGAAGACCATTTCGGATGGGGTGATAGTGTGGGGATCCTTGCCCACTTTGCCGACCATCTTTTTGCCGGTTTGGTCGTGCGGGATCTCGTTCAAAGAGCATTGGCAATGGATGATCTTCTCCCGCCTCTGGCTGTCCCATCAATCATCGACAGCATCGTGCGCGAGCGCCATCACAAATCCACGGGCTTTCTTGCGGAGTTACGCCTCATGCTCGACCTCGACCCCACCATCCTCATTTCGGCTCTCCAGTCTATTATTGGGCGACGCGATCCTGTGCAGGGTGCAGAGGCAGCTGTCGCAGCGTGGCTCGCCACCGACCTTCCCAAAGTCCGGGTCTGGGTCCCGAAGTCCATGGTGGAGTACGTATATCCCGAGATTGTACTTGCTTATATCTCCGCACAAAGTAAGGATGTCCGCCTCTGTGCTCTCTCATCCTTACCTTTTCTTGTAGCGTCCAAAGCCACCCGAACCAAGAAAACAAAGACTCAGCAAGGTAAAATTGAAGCCTATCGTCCCTACACCGCCGCTTCATCTAGTTTTATTACCACCGGGGATCCTGAAGGTTAGTACTCGTGTTTGCTTACTTTGAGTAATCCGATGTATTTTATTGCAGGCCATGCGATACTCCGGCGCAACGAGCAGTCAGGCTCGTCTTCACTGGAGGTCAATTGTGAGTACCACATGTTGTTCTATTGAATCGGAAAACCTAACGATTAATTATTTAGGTTCGCTTGCGCGCCCCGAAAAGCGGTACACTGCAATGAGTGTTACTTTTCGGGGTCAGGAGATCTTGGAGCTAATCACAGACTCGGAAGGGGAGTACTGAGACTTTACATATGGTATATAAAGGCGTTGTTTCTTATTCTCCTAATAATCATCCTTTTGTCGCTCCTACATCATGCGTGCCATTCTTGAAGCCCCCGAGTACGCTGGGATTCTGCGTGCTCTTCGCCGTGTTGCCACCGATGATTGGAATTGTCCAACTGAGGATGGGCCTGGGCAGGACGAGATCGAAGACGATATAGAGGGTGAGCAAGAAACTCTTGCATTTGATAACCTCCCTGCTCTGGTTGCGCCGGACGTCAACGACGACAACGACGACAACGACAACGAAGACGACAACGAAGATGCCGTGTCTGCGACGGGTGACTCTGACGCAGACATGGATTCAGATTTGGACGGAGCCGTGGAGGATTCAGACGGTGACGCGAAGATGAGTGACCTTCGTGCTGTCATCAAAGAGGCGTCCAAGGGTGTTGTTGAGGGCACGGATGCCGAATACAAAAGGTATGATTGATCGTAGGTCTCATTCGCTTCAATCACTTACTTCGGACTGTAGGCTCAATAAACAATGTGATAAGTTTGTTCACGACAAGGGCTTCTTGAAGAAGGGCGAAGATTTTTTCACGGATACACCGCATCCAGAGTCTGCAATTTTCATGGTTGCGTGGATTATGAACAGGTATTTTCTAGAATTCATATTGTTGGGTTTTCGGTACTGAATTCTATTTGAGCTGCGATGATGTTGGGCTGGATGGAAAGTCCAAGGACCCCAGCATTTCCCGAGACTCGTTCAGTCATGCCCAAAAAATGCGCGCTTCGGCAACATATGGATTTGGGCGACTCAACGGGCTCGGATCTATTCCCTGGCAGAGAAGCGAAGTCAGTGGCAAAATGGTGGGTAATCCTTCCATTTCCGAAGACGTCTCGCGTTACATGGTCAGTCTGCGGAAGAAAAAGGTCTCTCTTACCTATTAACGTGCTAATCAATTTGCGTACTGATTACCTTTGTCTTATAGGTCCGCGCTGGAGAAGTCGCGACCAGTGCGCGAGCTATCACTCCGGTTTGTGCCTTTTTTAATCAGTCTAAATTTTAGCGCTCACATATCCGCGTTGCAGGAGATACTTGCGAGGCTTTATCATTACAATAACAAACCCGAGGTCGGCGTCATCAAACCTGTTACACGTCGCCGGCGCAACGCTTCAGTGGACCCTAATGAGTGGGGAGGTGGTCGTAGCAGACTCATGCTCCACGCTGTATATATCATCGCCTTTTTGTGCCTACTCCGCTTTGACGAGGCACTTAAAATCCAGCTCCAAGACATCCGTTGGATTGACGAGACATCTTTCGAGTTGACCTTGCCGTTTCGAAAGACCAGCCAATACGGAGGTATGTCTTTCAATTCACTTGTGCTATGCTGTGTGACGAGATTGTTGATCCCAATCTAGAAATCAAACCGTTTGTATTGCATGAATTCCCTGCCGAGCAAGCCCATCTGTGTCCTGTGAGGGCCCTTACGGCCTGGCTCGCATGCTCGAGACACACCAAGGGCTATTTATTTCCTACTATGACCATTCGAGATCAAATAGGTGACTCGAGTCGGCCCATGGTACGTACACTGCATTCATACTGCAAAATCCTGTGCTAACTCGAGGATACAGAAATCGGAGAAATTTCTGGAGATGTTTCGGAACAACTTGCTTGACATTGGCCTTGACCCATACCCATACGGCACCCATTCGTTCCGCCGGGGCGGTTGCCAGTACTTCGCGTCTCATCGCCGATGGAGTGTGCGCCGGATCTGTGACTGGGGTGGATGGAGCATGGAGTTCTCCAGCTTGACCATTGTGAAGTATCTGATTGGATGGAATGACGACCCCACAGAGTTGCGAGAGAATTTTTTGAACCCCAACCAGAAAATCATGGAAAAGTGTTCTGCCTGTGGCAGAACTTGTGCATGCGGCCGCTAAATTCGGTACTATATATTTGTGTTTTTTTGCGAGCTTTATCAATTCAGATACTGTTTATATGTACTGTGAACTATAACGTGAACGTAAGGAATAGAAAAGTATATAGTAATTAAAGAGCGCAGAGGCGCTTGTACTCCTTTGCAATAGAACTGGCCTTCGTCATGACCACCCGATTACCTGTCTTACTGCAGCGGTAGCTAAACTTTGCATCAAATTCTTCCCCATACTCCAGCCTTGCTCGGTTCGCAAGTTCTTCGTCTGCATTTTTGCGATCGTTACGGAGGCTGGCGCAGATGGCAGTATAGGACATTTTGCTGCCGTTCGCGGTTCTGAATGTTCCCCAGAACTCTTCGGGAGTTCCCTGCCGGTAACGCTCAACAAGAAACTAATCAATGTATTAATTGTAGCGTGAAAGTGATCATAAATTAGAACTTACCTTCCACTCGGTCCAGTTAGATTTGTGGGCGGACCACAGCCCAGTCTTCTTGAAGATCTCGGGCCAGTAGATAAGTGCGATGGAATGGGTGTCAATCTTCACAACAGAGTCGTCCCTCCAGAGGGGAGACGTGTCGTCCCACATTTGATTGAGGTGATCGATATCTTCGGCAAAGGACGTAGCAGGGACAGATATGTTCTTGATCTCGTCAAAGGTGATCTTTATGATGATACCGTTACCCAGTTTAAAAGAGCGGATGGGACTGGCGGGTGTGTTTTGCGGACGGGGAACGCATGAAGCCGAAACAGAGGTAGCGGCAATGTCTGGTTGGATCTGCGAAGTCGGCAAAGTAGTGTAGCTGCCATTGGATGCGTGGCTGAAGGTATGCGACGAGCTGGCGTCGCCGGGGACATCAAATAAGAGATTCTCCTGGAGATAGACAAATTCTTTAGGAATCTGGATGCAATGGTGAGATTTGCCTTACCGTATTATATGGGGAGTAAAAATTTTCCATGAAGGGAGAAGTGTGGTCGTACACAACATACTCAGCGGGAGGCATGGGATATGCAGGAAACGGTGTGGCCGATGCCGCGGATTGAGCGGACGTATGAATTGGATGTGTACCTGGGATTCCGGATGCAGCAATTCCAGCGAGTTGACTTTCAATCGCCTGCATCCGGTCGTTAAGACTACGGTCAGAAAGACTACTCTGGATCGAAATATTAGCATCCATTAAATAGGTTATAACGTATAATAAAAAAATAACCTGAGAAGACACAGCAGGGGCTGAGGATGTTTGGGGCAGCGTATTTTCGGGTTTCGGAGGTTTGTAAGGCAGTCTCGCCACCGTACGATCTGCCTATATATGTTCAAAAAATATCTATCAAGACCATAAACTTTGAAACCAATGCACGTACCCAAAGTAAAAGTTGCTTCACTTCATCGGCAGTCCGAGTATCCTTGGACCGTTCCGTAACCCGTTCAATATCAATTATTGCTGCCCTTCGGTTGGCCGATTGTTTGGGTTGAGTTTTCTTGGGGCCTTCCCGCGGGCCCTTGTGGCTACGGTGTTTAACAGGTGTCAAGTCGCTAAAAGATACATATCAGATTGAGACCTATAGTATTATTTCGAAAGCGCACCAGCTAGCGGGATCATTACAAAACTTCTCGCTAAATTCCCGAAGACGAGTTCTGAGTTCTGCTTTGTTGCCACCAACATGACGTCCATAATCGCGGCACATGCCCTTTAGCTCTTCCTGTGTCTTGCCCGTCCTGGGAAAGTGTTACAACGATGCCGTGCAATAGATGGGATTACTTACAAGGTACGTTCCGCAATCCCTCCCGCCTTTGTGGGAAAAATAAGCATGTCCCGCTCTGCTGCGGCTGCCACCTGGGCGCTGGTGATGTGCGGTGTATTCGCCATAGGTGACTCGACAAGACCAGCCGGCGCAAGGCGCGCCCAGGCAGCAGCACAGAGATCAAGGATGGGCACAAGGAAGACAAGTACCAAGAGAACGTCGACTGCAGAGGGCGGGTGGCGGGTAAGAAAGTCGCTGATTTGCTGATTGATGGAGCGGGCCGCCGCGCCAACGGCGAGCACCGTGGCAACGATCGACGCGAGTACCGATCTGAAGAGGACAATAAGCGTCGGCCGACGGAATATAATTCCGAGCGGGCACGTGGGCGAGAGCCAGTTCTAAGCGAGACCCAATCCGTCGCATCAACCGCATCAAAAGGGAGATGCCGAGGTGACAGAAATGTCTTTCCCCGGAGAGAAGTAGTACTTGTCAGCAATGACTCCAATGTTTGATCACTTCGGCGTTGTGGTTTGTTCTAGGCCATGCGGCAGGCAACCAACATTCTTGGACACTCGACGTTCAAATTGTTAAGTAGAAAGAGTGTACATCCATGAATACGAAAATAAACAATATTTGCCGTCGACCAAGACAAGAATAATATAAGGTTAAATAGGCCCACATGCTAGTCCTCTTCCTCATCGCTGTCCGATTGTATCTCCCACGGGCGACGCCAACCTAGATCTTCCTCTTCTTCCTCCTCTTCCTTGATAACAGCGTCGTCCAGCGAACGGCAGATTTCTGAAATCACAGCAGATCAACCAGCATAGTTTTTGGAATACGAACGACGAACCAGAAGCCCACACCCACGGGAACGATATCAACTCCCGTCGCGTCACCTCTGCATATTCTCCGTCCTCAGTCCCATCATCGGACACCGCCGTGGAGCCCCGCCGACTCTGGTTCAACGCATCGACCCAACGGGACCGATGTTCTGCGATATGTGTGATCTGGTAGCACGCAATCGCCCAGTTTTCGAGACCATTACCGCTCGGGTTGTCCTTGACGAAGCGGCGTGCTTCTCTCCGATACTCGGAGAACAAAGATTCCGTAGCTTCCCGTACTGGGCCCTGAGGTTGGAATTAAAACCAAGCATCTAAATATCTGAGGTTGAAAAAAAAGTACTCGGATCGCGTCGTCCGCAGCGCGTCGCTTCTTCTGATCAGACATGATAGAAACCCCGGCGATGATTTCCGCTTCGCAGAGCGAATGTCTATGGGCACTTTAATTAGTAGTCGAGGTGAGTAGAACGAGATGGTCAACGCACTGTCTCATAATCCCCTCCAATTTAACGTCGTACTAAACAGGTAAACCAAATTGAGTAAAGCAAAAGGTTATGAAGGGAACGAAACCTGACATTTTGCTTCATTATCCCCGCCGCCTGAAGATAAGCCGGGACAATGCGTTTTGAACTGATGCGTGTATCGATGCAAATATCGTATGACGGATGATATTCCGGGGCGGGCTCGATGAGCCTGTACATCATCCCAAGGACACGCGCACTAGGATAGCTGAAGTCTGGATCCCGACCCATAAAGTCGGGGTAGCGCACTGGACGCAAGCTGAACTGATCAGCAGGTAGAAATATGGTTAGGGAAGTAACAAACCGGCCTGGGATGTGCACTGCAACACCCGACTTCGGGAAATCGACCGCGTGAGAATTGTACTTGGCGAGTTCGAGGCAGTCATCATGCTGGGGTCCAAACCGATCGGCGAGAGCTTGGTGGTCTGACGCTACCAATCCGAGCACGTCGCTCCTGATAAAATCTGATAAGGTCTGTCAGTGAAGCAGGGGTATCTAAGATTGAGGGACACACCAACTACAAAGTCACAGACGTCGGAAATGTGGACAATGTCCTTCCGTACTGGGGTAACTGGAGAATAATCCATGGGTTCATGCACCCGAGCGATTCTAAACACATGTTCAGAAATCATCTGACAAGGTCGTTGGTAACGCACTGCAACTCCTTGTCATAAATAACAGTATAAAAATCCCCTGGTCAGGTAGGTGAGACAGAGCAAAGTCCGAATGGTATCCGACACACCATCCAAATCTCCTCCTGCGCAACGGATGAGTCAGAGGTTTGAAAGTACGGAAAGAAGCTTCAACATACCACCGAGCCTAATTGAGGAAGTTCGACCGTCAGCGGAAAGGAAGGTGAGGGAAGATCAGGAAGCCCACATTGAGGGAAGATCCCTCGCAGACTTCTTCGTGCTGAAGACGACGACATTCGTGAGCGGGTGTTCTTGAAAAATGGGATGATCGACAAGCCGTTACGAGCCGCGCGTCACCAGGGTGGATACACGGTGACCGGAAAATCGTGCACTACGATACTTCAGAGCGTGATTGCTGAAGAATGAAGGCATCCAGACCTGTCCCGTTATAACCCGGCGGGAATTCGTTCCATTGGGCGTGATTGCACAATATATCTGTCCCTCCTCTAGAACGCTACAATGGCTTGGGAAAGTTCACCGCAAGGAAGATGAGGATAACATACTCGTATTCATCTGCGATACCTAAACCACAAAGTCAGCAAGAAGATTAAAGAAACGAAAAGTGTTGAGTACCCATGAGATACGCCCCGTCGGCCACCATGACCCGCTGTACTTTCTTTCAGCCACAATTTTAAAAATCACTGATTGTGCTCACCGCCTTGTACTTGAGATCGCGTAGGAGTTGACACTTGATACACCCGAGGACATTCTTGAGCAGCTGCTGCTCAACCAGTCCCGCCTTGATCAGCGCTGTCACCGGAATGAACGCGTTCTTGTAAACATGTTTTGCCGGGTGGCGGCTCGTGTCGAGCGTCTGCATCTCTTTCTCGAGGTTGTTCACGTGGTGAATCTGCTGCTGGAATTTTGCGAGCAGTATGTGCGTGTTCATACCCAGCGCGGACATGATACAGATGGCCTGGCGGTTCAGATGCGCAGGCGCGAAGCGCGAGACCTTCATGACGCCGAGACCCCGAAGATCCGACTGGAACTTCTGCATCGAGGGACGGATGCACACCTGATTCTTTTCAAGGTGTGGATGCACGGAGAGCACGCCTTTAATCCTAGGCATGACCGACTATCAGCGCGGACCGTATATGATGAAGGGGAGCCTTACCCGCCCATGCGAATTTGAACCGCCGATGGAGCTTTCTGGTCGCTTCCCAAAGCCTCCGCGCACTTGGTCGCCAACTCTTGGCTGCAGTTCCCTACGCCGTCTGAGTAGATGCTGTGCAATGCGTTAACGAAGCAAGAGAATGAAGAAGGGGCGGCAGACGTACTGCTTATTATCATCATATTTAATATCATCTAGCGTCTCAATGTCGTTCTCCGTAAGCTCTGCAACATGTTTTGTAGCACTGAAACACAGCCCCATTCGCGCTGCATATTTCGCCACTGGTGGGACGACCTTTAAGTGTGGTTGTGTACAACAACGAATGCTCACGTACCGACATGTTCTTTAGAGAAATCTCCCATCTGCTGCCGTACACGGTCGGCTGTGAACTCTCCCATCTCGCACACCATCCAGCAGGAGTGGTCTTTCAGTTGCGACTCGCCTGCCGCAAGAAATCTGTAGTGAATGAAGTTCAATCTGCAGCACCAGGCACTACTTTGGGAAAGCAACGAACACGTAATGTCTCCCAGCGATGTAAACAACCGTCGTGGAGGACATTGCGAATGCGCGCGAGGAGCCCGCCATCCGGATCGGCTTTCTACAACACCACAGTCAACGCTATGCGCTTCAAGGGCGCGCAGTAATCACTTACCTCCGCCTCGGCCATCCGTTTATTCACGCGGAGGCGCCCGTCCTCGTCCGCAAAGCCCACACGAATGAAGCGGCCGGCACGCATCTCCGGCAGCCATGCGCGCAGCACGCGATTGCTGGTCTCGATCACCTCTGGGAAGAGCAGTACACGCGTCGGCGTCACGACTGCACGGCGCATTGAAACGCGGCCTGGCGGTAGGGAGGGCTCCCGCGCGCGCGCGGGCATGTGGCGCAGCAGTTTGCGGATCTGCTCGCGTGCGAGCTGGTCAACCAACGCGCGGCGGTCGAGGCGGAAGAGTGCGCGTAGGACGCCGACCCGCGTGGTTGGAGGCACGGGCCAGAGTGTATGAATGATATCCGCAACTGCGAATCAGAGGTTAGAACATGAAGAGAAGAATTATATGTGCGAACCTTCGATGGGAAGGATAAGTCCCTGAGAGACAAGGCCAACAACGAGGTATCGTGCGTCGAACGTGTACATGGCTTTCTCTAGCAAATCGTCGACATTGTAGGTATCGCTGCCTGTGTAAGGGTCCTGGCCGGTGGACGTTCGTGTTACCACATCCGCCTCTGCCTCGGGGTCTACTGCGACTTTGTCTGTTCCGGGACGGTCGAGCGTGCGTAGCCGCGAGAGCGCGACCCTGACTCGCTGGAGCTCAGACGACCGATAGGAAAATTCGAAGCTGTAGGTCAGCCATAGCCCGAACTACATACGAATTCTCGCGAGTCAGAACTCATCGTTCAAAGGACGAAAGCACGGTTTACCTTCATTGGAGTCCGCACTCGGCATCCACGAGGCATGGTACCTGGTGGACCGGAAACACCCTCCTCGAAGGAGTCTGGGGACCAGTCGAGCTCAGTTGCACGCCTGATACGCAGGCCCGAATCGACCGCATCTGGAATCCCGCGAAAATCTGCTTCGATTTTTGGTGGCCGGCGGAGCGTCACCGTTAATGTCGCTATGTTGTTCCCTCGTTTGACGAGGCGCACTGATTCCAAATCATCTATGGAGCAGACGGCCTGCAGAACTGAAACCCAAACTTGGT
The DNA here is from genome assembly GCA_029378375.1 of Mycena olivaceomarginata. Lineage (NCBI taxonomy): Eukaryota > Fungi > Basidiomycota > Agaricomycetes > Agaricales > Mycenaceae > Mycena > Mycena olivaceomarginata. Next base: position 42,557 of record JARKIC010000978.1, on the reverse strand, counting down.
CAGTCAGTTTATCTATATCTCTTTTTCAAAGGACGCACTGGGGAACTCGTAAGGAGCGTCGTCGAAAGGAATTCTAAAGAAGAGCGTCTAAATTCTTGAGCGGAGGGACTCTTCGGGATGGAATGAATGTCTACCTGCTCGGCAAGATTCAGGCTTACGATAGCGCGGTCGATCTCCACGCGAAATTCTTCTCTGAAGATTGCTGCCTGGGTCGAGCCCATAGCGAAGAGATGGGGCCGAAGCGTAAATACTGGATTAGAGGTCAGTTAATGAAGACGTAGACCATCTCTCAACAAACCAGGCGGCTCCCGTGGCTTCCTCACCGGAGGAAGCATGTCCTGCGGCGGAATCTATGGACATTGCGACTGAGTGATGCGTAAAAGACGCCGTAAAAGCCCACCATTTCATCCAGGAGGGCATTGAAATTGTACTCCATGGCCTCAGAAACAGGGTGTTCCCCAGCGGTAGGGGAAAGCTTGAATACTAATAGGGGTGAGACAAAGGGAGAAATTTTGTTTGTCACCCACGTGCGAGACATGATGGCCGATGATGGCCGACACTGATATCTTCCTCTCATTTTAGGAGAGAGTCTAAGGTGAGGGTGTATTTGCTTACTGGGAAATCCCTGGAATCGGTGTTCGTTATTCGGACCACGCCATATAAATGATACCTATTACCTCGCAAAAGAAATGAACGCAGTGAGGTTCCAAGTTGGTTTATGAGACGACGGACCCTCGCAAAAATAAAATAAAAGGGTGTCTCAATTAGTAGCCAGACGCTTCAATACAATCTTAACTCGTACTTCGTTCCATTGAAGTTGTTTTAGCACCTGAGCGGTTGAACTCAAGTTGAACTTGATTACTTTCGCATCAAACGCAAGCGACTGGCGACGAGATATGACCAACAGCGCAGCTTTAGTTGTTTTTTTACATTCCCAACCGCAGAGTAGGCAGATGTTTTACTTTTTCATCTCCACCACGAATTCGAAGTTGAACAAATCTATCTGACATTGCCGTCAGCCTAGCATCTATTAATTTCCATTCGTAAGACGATAACAGGCTCTGCGCCTGCCAGATGCGACTGACCGTTCTTATCAGTAATTCCGGATCCTGCTGTCAAGGGAAATTCCTCGGGCCCGACTTGCAAGTTGTACGGTTGGCATTCAATGCGGAGGTGATGTCAAAGCCCTGGGCAACGCGAAGCTTCCCTTACTGAAGTCAAGTGCCGATTTTTCCCTCCTGGCGGCGGGGAGCACTTGCCCCGGGCCCCTCCATTGGCCTCCGGGTGAGTTTCCCCTTTCGCCAGGTTCGCATGTGCGAAATTCCTCCTACCTCCGAGTCTTTCCCCCCGCTCTGTGTAGAAGCCAACATTGGGCCAAAGCCCGTTCTTCTGCTTCCATTCGAAATCGGACGCCATGTCAACCTCTAACCCTTAGATTTAGATTCAGATTCAGAAGCAATTCAGAAGTTGACAACTCACCCATCATGCGCGACATCACGGATGCCCAATCACCAACTTGGCACCACTAAACCAATCCACAGTTCAGGTTAGCAGGACTGATTTGCCCTGGCTGTCTGGCCGGATCCTATCCTAGGCCTATCCCACATCCGTCCTATCATATCGTATCCGCGTAACCTATTTTGCGATAACAATTATCCTGAGCTATCAACTTGAATAGAGCCCGAGTAGATTACTAGGTCGCACGTCGCGGTGATGGCGGTCCGAGTCCAGCGGGTTCCATTCCCCACAGCTCAACTGCAACCAGTCGGTGTATCCAGCAAAAATATATATGTCGGTCGGTGTCTAATCTAATCAAAGCAAAAATGACCGCGCATCGGTGATAGGCAGCCAGCTTCTGGAACCCAATTCAATCGGAGCTTAAAACCAAACTTGAGATTGAGTTGGAGGCGGAGGCTGTGGGTGTGGAAAAGTAGAGAGCGGTCCAGCCAGCCGCGATATTGACGGCAGACGGCAGACGATATTGCAGAGAGTTACTTCCGCCGCCACGCTGTCGCGTTTATGCCGCACGCGTACCATGACCAGGATATTTGTATCGCCGACTTCGAACGGCGTGAAAGCAAGGTGAAACTTCACGCACTGCTAGATAATCTTTGTTCGGTATATGCATGCATGCTATTTACATGTCCCAATCGCACGGCGCCGAGAAGAATACGATACATCAGGGCAACACCCGCGGTGCGGCAACGGGGCCCGCTGCCAACAACGACTCCAACTGCCGTCCAACGCCAAGTCAATGTTGAAAGCTTAGTTTATCTGCAACGAATCTCCCGCACCTGGTCCAGCACCTCCGAGCCACGTGCTGCATCCTGCTGTGGCACGTCGCCCTCGCTGTCGGCGACATGCGGCTTTGGTTCCAGCTCTGCGGGGGAGGATATCTGGGCGCGGTCAGCCGGAGAACAGCTTCGCGGGTATTGATAGAACAGGCCTAGCCTAGCCTTGGTCCACCAAGACCAGGACCAGGACCAGGACCAGGACCAGGTGTCGACTATACTCACCGGCTCGCGCTTGGTGGCCGCCGACACGGGCTGTCGTTTCCCGCCGTTCCCCGAGGCACCCCCAGCAGCAAACGGCTCCTCCCTGGGCACAATGTCGATAAGAAAGTCGAACTGATCCGACTTTGTCAGCGCCTTTGCGATGTCGGCGCGGGAGAGGGTTCGGCGTTTATTCGAGTCTGCGATGATGAACGCTCGTGCGGTGATTTCCGCGATGAATACTAGCTCGGTAAGTCCAAAAACCGATTTTTGGAGTAAAAATATGCAAGGCACTCACTCTCGCACGCCTTGCAGAATAAAATAGGTGCTAGAAGGGCAGCCGAAGCTGTAGCCAATCGAGACGGAGGATGGGTTGCGCAGGTGACATACCATCAGCAGCGATCATCTTTTATTGGTCCATTCAACTGGTTGAAAAGTAAGAAACGAAACCGCTCGTACTTTGACGTCTGGGTCGCTCTTCATGACTTTCTTAATTCTTGCGAGCGGAAGTGGCGGGTGCCGATAATCGGGGGTTTCCTGCTCTGCTGCATCGATCTGGCGCTGCCAAAACGAACGCAGAAAGTCGTTTAATGGTTCCCCCGTCTGCACATACGGCTGGCTTGCCATCGACGTTTTGGGTGCGAGAGAAAGAGGAGGGTGTGCACGTGCTTGGCGTCAGCGTCTGTTGCCTGATTTGGTAGCAACCGTCGTGCGGGATCAAAGCGGGTCCGCGCACCGCCTTTCCTTCAAACCTCCCTCCGCCGACGTCGATATTTAGGCCTCGGGAGAAGTTGATAGACCAGCAATCTCCGTTTTATTTTTTGAACGGAGATCTCCCAACTCCGAGGCCCTTGAATCGTCTCCAGCAGAGAGGGGACGCGAATAACAAGGAACGCCGTCATGGAGTCGACTCGGACCCAACGGGACGGTCTGCGAATCGGGTGGGCGTCATTTCACTCCCTGAGACTCAGAGTCACAGCCTGTGTGCGTGTCAAGGAATAGAATATAGATGCTGACTGTGGTAGAAGTACACGAATGCAGTATAGTATACAGTGCGCGAGATAGCACAAGATGCTGATGATGAGAGTCCGAATCCGAAAGTCTAGAGCCGCGAACGTATCTTAAATAGAAGGCGTGTCCACCTGACGCGCTATCACTCGCCTACAACCGCATCCATCAATGACAACCCTCCCATTTTGAGCAATTCCGCAATCAGAGGTTATACTGCTGTATATGCCGCATGATAATAAACGAAGCCAGAAGCTCTGCGGTTCTGTAAGCCACACACGATAACGGCCATATGCCCGACACCACGAACTCACCGAGCGTCAGATGTGCGAACGGTTCATATATTGTCAGGTTGTTACCCGAAACACCGTATGCGCGGACATCCGCCGGCTTGAGATCATAATGTGCGACCAGGTAGTTGTCCGCAGATGTGCACTGCACGCGTCGTAAGGTCAGCGCATGTTGCGATAAAAAAAGAACAAAGAAAAAGGGCCACGCACAGTCCACTCCTGTCCATCCACACTGCGGTTCACCCACTTGTACTCGCGCCCGTCCGAGCACAGGAATTTGCGCGACAGCGACCTATCGTACTGCGGGGTAAGCGTCCGTATGGCCGCAGCTAGCTTAACTGCCACGTACCGCCCAAACAAAGAGGTCTTGCGGAGGTACCGCACCATTGGAATCGTCAGCGTCCCGCCGGGCTGCATGAACGACACGTTCCCGAGCGACCCGTCGGGCAGGAACTCGAGCACGGCGGAGGGGGTGTGCTGGAACGGCTGCGAGTCGCGATGCCGCGACGAACGGCATCGCATGCTGTAAAGCATGATGGCGCTGCTGCCTGAACGCTGGGGTGCGGTGGCGACATGAAAGAAAAGGCGGTCGTAGATGTCGTCAAAGTCGGAGGACGTATGTGCGCCCGTTCGGTCTTCGAAAATGTAGGGGAGGGGGCCTTGCAGCATCAAAATTTAGTCCGGGGAGTGGAAGAGTAGTTGCGCGCCAGCCTCCCTTTCGTTTCCTTTATACTTTTGGACCATCAAAGAATGTGACAATGCGGCCCAAGCGCGGCCAAGTCACCGAACACGCTGCGTCAGCGCACAGAAGATCTGAGAAAGACATTGTGCTGTGTGACAAGAAGCGCGCACCCCGATGTGGATTGGTTGACTCTAGAATGCCGGTTAGCGAGGCACACTGGCACACAGGGGCCGAGATAAATGACTTACGGCACCGATATCTTCGAAATGATACGGATCGGGTTCGCCTGCATCTGGATTCTGGAATATCAACCGGAAATTCGATGTCTTGATGACTCTACGGCAAGTAAGTAAGCTTCCGCACTGCTGAATAGCGTTGGCAGCAGCACATCGGACCAGGCCCGAGGTTGGGAATAGATCCAGGAAGATGTGTCGTGGGGATAAATTTGCGCAGGGGAACCTGCGGAGCGCAAAATCCTTGGGAAAGATGATGTTTCAGCGGAAAGGACCTCCGCAGTACGGTGTTCATCAGATTCGGAAAGTTGCCTGTCTGGAAGCCTGCGCTCGCTTGTCTTGCCGAGTATCGAAGTCATTGTGAATCTGATGAACAAGTCAACCAAAACACCGTCGGCTGCGTCGCTTCGCTCAAAGCGTTAAGTAATTTGCCTCCGCCCCCATCTGCTTCCATGGAAGCAAGCATGGAGCGGGACCAAATTTGTCGCGAAGACTATTAAGGATTTGGTGGAGTGCGCTGCAAATTTGCGAGTCGGAGAACGGGCCGCACCAGCAACCTCCGACTCGGCATCCAGATTGCTCACCTGCCCAATACTAACCTCTCCTGGTCAATTCCCTTATCGCGAGCCCAGAACAGCAGTCAGCTGATCGAGTAGGACATTGAAACCTACCAAGGACAACTTGAGCCCAACCCAGGGACCTGGCTGATGCGGTTCTAGCCCGAGAATTTGAATGGTGTGTTCCCAGCTCGACATAGTATGCATTTAGTTGAGATCAACGGAATCAAATTTGCGATCGGCAGGAACGGTCCCATGACGCGGGGAAATTCCGAACCTGGCAGCTCGGTCGTGTCAACTTCGCGTCGTACGACTACCGGGTGTACAGACACATGGCTGGACAACGGCATTTTGCGGCAGCGACCGACTCAACCAGGTCCTGCGAGTATGTTGTGTGCAGGTGACGGTCTTCGTTGACACCAACCCAGGATATTGGCGGGTTCATTGCGGATTCATTGCCAGGGACCGGAATTCACCGACAATTCCAGGTGGGCTGGAAGACCCGTGGGCGCTTGGCGCCCGCTAATGCTGAGGTCGAATTCAGGAAGCCCCGAGTCCTGATTGTGGCGCTTCTGGACAAACTCTGTGGAGCGATTGTGCCACGAAAGCACGTACTACTGCAGATCATATGCTTCTCGAGGAAGTGCCAGCCTAAGCCAAAAGAAAATCCAGCTTCGAACGAACCTCACCTGTGCGTGTTGCACGCCAGCGGTCCATAGTTTGTGTCACCCCCTCCGGGTCACACATAGCATGCGAAAATTGCGCCTGTCCTCGTATTTGCGCTCATCCCCGCAATAGAAGCGTGCGCCGCAGGACATTTCGCCACTTGGGAAAATGAATTATTGCCTCGTGTTTGACCGCCACTACATACGCGCCGAGCGTCAGCCACAGGGCACCGAGCGGCGCGGGCCTTTCGCGGAGCTTGAGGAAGGTTTTTGGACCCGTGAGGTGAACTGAAGCCAGGCCACCAACGGCGATTCAAATTCAAGGTTTGACCACGGATACATGGCCGTCCCGTCCCGACTTGATCGTGAGTTCAGTCAAAACTAGAGTAATTTGAAACCAACCGGTGTATGTTTCTATTGAAAATGGTTGGACTAGGGCTGTTATCACGGGCAAAAAATATCCCGAACGCCACACCCAGGCCCACCGGCCCAGTAGATCCACTTCCACAGAGGAGAGAATTTTTGTGTTAGTGGCAAAGTGGCAGAGCTGAAACACAGACCCCTCGGTGGCAATTGTTTGCACATCAGTCCTTCTCCGGTGACGAATCCACGGGGATGAACCGACATAGCCGACAAACCTTTTCCTCCCACCTTTTTCTAGCCACCATGTGCTCCTTGCATGCTTTTGCAAAGGACGCCAATTTCGAAGCAACAAACCCACATTGCTACAGCCTGAAGAAGACAGTAAGTCTCGGACTGGGTCCGTTGATCGGGGCTCTAATACCGCCATGCAGACACGGCAGAGAACATTGTCCAGACAAGATACCAGGTCCAGAGATGATCTCAGTCTCAACCTTGAAGGCAATACAGTGTCAGATCCAAGCCCAGATGGCCACTGGGAGGGCGGTGATACCGTCGACGGTATGGTCATCCCTGCGAATTCTTCTCGCACCATCGCATCGGCGGAAGGTATTCAGTGCCATCTAACCTCTTGGTGAACGGTTGAATGGTGGCTTTAGAGTGTCTTAAAAGCAGCCAAGACTCGATTGAGCCTTCCCGGGGGCTATTGCAGTCAGGACCTCAGCAAACCGCCGATGGTCGTGAGTAGGAATTCGTCAGGCAAGTACCTCCACAGTTATTCATTTTTGGGTTGACGCATCTCGTGATCGATATACCGCACTGGCAGGCAACCGTATGGGCTTGGCCACCGCTTGCGAGCTCTCAGCTGCTCGCGAAACCTCGCGGGTAGAAAGCAGCCGTCGCGTGACGTCACGCGACGGTCACCCATCATATCACTTTGATTCTATCGTATAATATTGATGCCACTCTATCTGCGCGCCGACCATTTGGTTTGCCAGCCTTTGCCCAGTGAGTCTTCATTTGTGACCCATAGTGTGCCGAACAAAAGCAAAGGATTTGAAGAAATTTTCAGGCTGCTTTCCTTGCTTTTCTTTGGCGGCGGAGGATTTGGGTAGAGTTTACCCCAGGTTTGCATACTGCCTGCCAGCCAGGACAGGAGTCCTCAACATTCCGGAGTCATCTACGCCACCGAATCGGACTAACAGTCCCTGATTCGGGAACCATATAAATCTGAACCTCTTGATTACCACCGGACAGTGGCGTCAGTCCAACATCTCTAGTTACTCGGACCCGCGATTTACGCGATGGTTCCCCGACACACTGAAGGCAGAAGACAGGTCTCTCTGTTCGCCCTATCTCCCTACTTCGGCACGGTCCCGACACATGACACCATTGCTATTGAAGCTGTCATTATCGTCTCTCTATTTTCGGATATTTCTCTGAAAAACATCGTCACCTATCGCTCTCGGATTAACACCAAAGTACAAAACTGTGGCAAGGCGTAATGGCCTTGTTCGAGCAATGATGAAGGCGTCTCTAGCTATAGCGTCTCTTTTTGCGACCTCAGTCTATGGGCACACTATATTCCAAGTAAGCTTTCGTCTGAGTCTATCTTCAATGATCATTCACCTTGAATGTCGGAACACAGCAAATGTATGTGAATGGTGTCAGTCAGGGGCACCTCACGGGCATACGGGTTGTCGATTACGATGGTGTATGTCCTCCCACCCATCCCAATTCTAGGGTTGTTGACGGGGTTTTGCAGCCTATCATGGATGTGACTTCGAACGGTATGTCAAAGCTTGTATTCGGCCTTCTGTCACCAACGTAACTTTAGACATCATCTGCAATGGTGGAATTAACCCATACCACACTCCGTTACCGTCAACTGTGATCACGGTTCCTGCTGGAGCGCAAGTAACAGCAGAATGGCGTCAGTCTATTCATAATTAACAAAAGTCTGAAATCTGACGCTACGAATTTCTATCTAGACCGCTCGTTGGCAGGAGCGGATCCTACAGATAGCTCGGACCCGTAAGTAACCAGCACCATCAATTTTGAAACCGAGCTGACGCAACTTAAAGCGTTGACCCTACTCATCATGGGCCTGTCATCACCTACCTGTGCGTATCACCATTTCCGCCGACGCTGAGAAGGAAAGCTTGCTTATTTAACTACACAATCACCGCAGTGCTCAGATTCCAAACGCTCTGCAGAGCACAGTGACAGGCCTGAAATGGTTCAAGATTTACGAGGACGGGCTCATTGCGGCCAACCAGAGCTGGGGTGTCGATCGCATGTATGCCAACAAAGGCAAAGTGACTTTCACCATTCCGCCTTGTATCGCTGCTGGCCAATGTGAAGTCTCCATCTTATTGTATTGCACCCTTTCTCACTCACTTCTTTAATCCCCCCAACTCCGCAGACCTCCTTCGCCACGAGATGATCGGTGTGTTCTTCTTGCTTGCTTCTCCCTCCGATTGCCCTCCTTCTCACCACAGAAACTCGCCACAGCCTTGCATGGTTTGTCTCTTCATTCATATGCCCCTTAATTCTCCGAATGCCGACCTTCCATTCTGTTATCTAGGTGCAGTTACTTATCCCGGGGCCCAATTTTACGTGCGTGAAGATTGTTCGTTCAGTCACCTTCATTTCCTCAGTCCGAGGGTCTATACAGATGGAATGTGCCCAAATTCAGATTACTGGGGGAGGCAGTACTTCTCCCGCCACTGTCTCCTTCCCCGGTGCCTATCACGTTCGATACTTCGATACTTCGCCCCTTGAAAAAGTCTTGACCGTATATGACTTCGCAGGGCACGGACCCCGGTATCACCACTAATATCTACTACCCGCTCCTAACCAACTACACGGTTCCCGGTACGCAACATCATCACATCTGCATGCACAGTGCATAGTCGTAACTTACGTCTGGCGTGACATAGGACCTCCCGTATTCAGTTGCAGCGGCGGCGGTGCTACCACTACCGTCCGTTCAACGACCACCTCTGCCAGTACGACTTCTGCTACGACCGTGACGAAGACCACTACCACCACTTCTGCGGCGTCTACCACGACTGCAGCAGGCACTGTTGCGCATTTCGGTCAGTTTTTTTTTTACGAACGCTGTAATGCTACTTACTGTATTTAATCCACTTAGGCCAGTGTGGGGGTTCATCGTGTGTCATTTCAACTTTCCTTTAGCCTAAAGTATCGAACTCCTCCTTAGATATACTGGGCCGACGGTCTGCGCCGCGCCGTACACGTGCGTCGTGTCGAACGCATTCGTAAGTCTTCAAGCTATTTCCTTGTTGAAGTTCGACTGGAATTTGCTAACCAACCATTTTCGGACACAGTACAGCCAGTGTTTGTAGCTGTAATTTTCGGTAATCCTCTGTTGTGTATTCCCCACGCACGGGGCGTGTTGCTTTTTATTTCATGCAACTTTGGTTCTGTTTGACGTGCGAACGCCACGCGTATCGTCACGTGTTGCTTTAGTTCTTCTTCCTAAGTTCCTCCATCGCACCCGACTCTATGTGCGGCCGGGGAACCCGTCGTGTTTTGTGGTTCTTCCATTTCGATCGTTCTCCGGGATCCCTCCGACCTCGCGTTGCCCCGAGCTCCATATCTGATCAGGCCGAGACCAAGACGACTCAATCCCGGATTCCCTGTCTGCGACTTACTACCCGACCGGTTCCTACGACCTTGTAAATTCCGGAACTGTAGTCCATGTTCCGGGGCTTTTTACGGATGCAGCAAACAGGAAGCGCTCACGAATCGCACCCCCTGAAAGTTGACAGAATTCGCTGGTCACTCAAGTTAGCCGCGGGCTTTAAACCCTTGGAACGCCCCAGGAAAATAAACTTGTATCCAACCATGGCTGGGACAACCTCGGTCTCGGAGTATCCTCCGCTCGTTCCCCGGAAACGTCGCCCACACAGTTCATACTTTGGGCCATGATCGGTGTCGCAGTTTTCTAACTGGGTAGCATACTTGGAAATGACCAAAGCTGTGCCGCCCACTATTAAGTATGTCTATTACCAGATGCTCGGATTCAGGCTAAAATTACTAGACCAAGACCCGATACCACCTGACGCCTGACGCCGAGCGCTGAGCGCTCAATCCTTCCAACTTCAAGGTTTGACTATACAAAATTGATTCATAGTCTCGGACATACATCCATTCGGTTCTCTGCCACCATGTGCACAAAAACCTCAGGACCCACAGGCACAGCGTTTCAAATTTCAAATCCCAATCCAACCCTTCGGACATATTTTGCGCCGCGCGCCGGTAATCTTTTCCGACGTACGCGACGATAACCACGCAGACTGCCTATAGGCCGATGTACTGTTAGCTACAACTCGGCACGTTCCGAAAGGGGACATAGCTGGGCTCAAATTTATCCTGACTTATCCTGCAGATGGTGTTGGGTCCGTAACGTTCGGAGTGAGTACTGCGCACTGGTTGACACCTTGGCCAGCTGCCATCTGATGCGATGTTCCTAAAACGCTAAAACACCAACTTCTTGGAGCAGTGCTAATCTAGGGATGTATTAGGGACGGTATGCCAGACTGTCCAACTGCAAATACCCACTACTGGACAGACTTACTATGTCAATGTCGCATGCATTCCCCTTGACGGCAGTGTATTGTGGACACTATACCACATTTATCACGCATCATAAACTGTCGCCGGTGGTACATCGCATCGCCCAATGGACATATGCCATCTACTATCCTGCAACTCCGGGTCTCCGTGCGAGCGGCTCTCGCTTCGGTCTAGTTCGCTTTACACCAACCGGCCGCCCCAACTAGAGGCAGTACTTGGAGACATGATTCAACATAGGTACGGCATGTTCCCATACGGCTTAGGTTTGCATGATAAATTAATTCCGGACTTCCGAGTCAGTCCTGTGTGGCGGACGAATGTAGAGTCAGTCCTTACAGTATCAATGATCTTCAGCAGCTTCTCTGGTCGGACCTGACCATTGCCGTATGCAGCAAGACATATAAATGCAACGGACATTTGCACCCGCACCTCCACAAACCCCCGTCATGGAACAACTCGATTCGAACGCTCTCATCCTGCTCTTCACCGTGTACTACTTTGTCGAGCAATGCCTGCGATTCGTCCTGAAGTCGTCCAACAGCGAGTTCTATACTTCCCTGCGGGCGTCGCGGAAAGACATGGTGTTCTTCGGGATTTCGATGGGTCTCCTCATTAGCCTGGCGTCCACCCCCTCCTGCATCAAAGGGGCTTGGAGTGCATGGAATGCGGTGCTGCCCGGGACGGAAGAACCTCCGTGGTTCTTGGACGAGGATGCGCAAATTTGTGTTACAGCTCGCGCAATAGTGCGTGTTTCTTTCCGACTACTGTCCGTCTCATTAACCGAATTTTCAGCTGTGGGTTTCAGAGCTTAACAGATTGGATCTTTATCCGTTATATGTCCTCCACCACACGGGTTCCATTATATCCCTCCTCTCGTTCTTATACTTCCGGTGGCCCACCCTCCTGTTCCTTGTCATTTTCAGCACTCTCGGCTCAGAAGTCCCTGGAGATCTTCTATGGATGTTGTCGGCGTACATCGACAGCTTGGAGTCTGCTCCACGCGGTCTGGTGGAATTCAAAATACGATTAAACATGGTAAACGTTGGACAATACGCCTTCTTCCGCGGTGGTGGAATCATCCTGGTGGCCTGGATTCTCGCCTACAGCCCCGCAGGCTTACGCACCCGCTCTCCGCTGATGCAGGTCTATGCATATACGCTGCTGTCGCTTTACGCGGCATTTTGTGCAGTGTATGTCTTGCGCCAGTACTCCAACATTCGTGCCCGTCGTCTCTCGCGTCCCCCATCACCGTCCCATATTCCAATGGAATTAGATGGGCCCGCCCCGCGTTCCATGCACCTCAGGATCCTTACCCGCCCTCCCATAATCATCGTACCCTACGGCTTGCTAATGGGATTTGGCTTTGCCGCATTGGTATTCACCTCTCTCACGATTGCTCCGGCCTCCAGAGAAGAATCGGTCCTTCTCTCCGACGCCCTTGGCATAACCATTTTATCCGCCATTTTCTTTGCCCGAGTCTTTTCCATGGTTATGGAGGATGGAATTGCCAAACTTATTGCGCAGCCTATGCGAACCATTTTCCGGCCCGGCTTCTGGCTGCATGGCGGACTGTTCGGGGCAGCGGTTGGAGCGATAATATCCCAGCGCGCAGGCTACGTTCCCAACTTCCCTCTTTTCGCCGCCAGCCTTGCAGTCGGCCTCCCGCTTTACGAGACATTCTCTCGGATTGGATGCTATACCTACGGCTGCTGTTACGGATGCCCTGTGGAGTCGATAAAGGGCGTGCCGTCACAGAGATCCCATTTATTGTGGCGTATGTTCCCGTATGCTGCGGTGACATACGACCATCCCAGCGATTATGCTGTCACGCGTGCAGAGCCCAAGTTACTTCGCCAATCACTACTGCCAATTCAGCTCATATCGGCGACCATTTTCTTCCTGCTGTTCGTATTCATCTCCCTTCCTCTGGCCGTATACGCATCGCCGGAAATTGCAGGAGCCGTTACCCTTGCGTGCCATGCCGCAATTCGTCTGGTTACGGAGACCTGTCGTGCGGATTATCGTGGTCAGTCTGGCGGACCAATATCAACCACCGGAAAAATGGCGATCCTCCAAGGGACGATCGCAATCACAGCAGCTGTGCATATCCTTTTGACGAACACTTTCCATCCCATAGGCTTCGCAGATTGGGCGGACGTTCTCGTTGATGGACGTATCTCTTCATCTGCTGTAGCTGTGGCAGTAGGCACCGTTGTTTATGGTCTCCACGTCGACGAGATTGGGACATGGATTCCAGGGACCGATAGCATTCCAGAAAAGGCGCGTCAATTAGATGCCACCAAATAGCTATCAAGTATTTATCCTTGGTCGGACATTTTTTACCATATTAGATTCATTGCCGAGGATCCTGTATATTAATGGATTCGATGAGCTGTTAATTGACGTCTTGTGTCGTCTATTCCTGTGCATGACATTGACAGCGGGAGCAAGTTGTCACAGTTAAATTCAACTGCCCCCGATCCGGCTCAAGTTCATTTTCCGCCAATACCGACCATGTGTTGATACTTCAGCTGCGGTTCCATATCTGTCCACAACTTGAAACGGTAGTTACCTATTTCGAACGTGCCTGACCCCTCTCCGTTTCGACACGTAGATCTCCCGGCTGCCGAATCTGACTCATACGTTGATATTGATAAGATAAATAGCGGGCCAAGCTGGTTACAAGGGTGTTTTCTCCCCGCCCACTATGAGCCCCGCGAGCTTCAGCTTCTCTCTGGCCTGGGATGAAGATGAAGGCGATATTGAAGCTGCTGGGCCAGGAGACGCGGAATTCATTACGACTCTCAACCCAAATGCCCACATCTCTCTTCTAAAGCGTATTCATATCCCCAAAACGCAACTTCGGAGGGGTCATGGCCGACGTTGGGGAATCGTCAAATGCGCGGTTCCGTTCCAGGTCGACATCTCGACCAACATCACGCAAAGCCGTTCGCGTTCGGTTATATTTCTTAAAGTCGCGAATACGACAACGTCGCGCTCGCTAACGTTCCCAACTCCGACACTGGCCAGCCTGCGCTCCGATATCCTGAAAATGCACGCTCTTTCCTCCGCCTTTGACCCAAGAACTCATTCAACGTTCTTTATTCAACATAGATTCGACGATCCAGGGAAATCATGGTCAGACGATGCGAAACAAACCTACCACCCACACCTCACCCTCCGACGTTACTGCAACCCTGATAATATCGCTGGCGAAGCGCACAAGTGCTCGGATGCTATCCAAGATCACGTCGGGTTATTTCGCAGCCAGCTTGGGCTAATAATCAGAGGGATCACGCTGTTCAGAGATACCAGTCTCGGTCCTCGGGTTGTCCGCCACTTCCCTTTCGGTGGCTACAATTTATCGTGTATGTTTCAGATACGCTTTGGACATTTTCCAACTTTCAAACCTTCGCAAGAAGTCTCGGCAGCTTAGACTTGGAGCCAGTTTCTGTGTTGAGCAACAAGACGGTAGTGCGTATGAGAACAAAAAGATCAAGTGGCTTGGATGGAAATTGAGGGAGAAAATTAAAGTGTCGCCGATGTTGCTCCCTGGTTCGAGCAATACCGCCGCCACTTCTTGTTCTCGTTCAATCTTCGTCTTAGTTGCGATATTTTTTGCATTACGCACCGCCGTCTTGTGGCTCAACACATGCAGTGCACCGAGGCTACTGTTGACTCGGAATCGCGTTAAACCATAACTTTTTTTCTGTGTCCCTCGAATTATCGGTCATGCACTAATTTTGATTGATAGAACGCCATACGAATATTTCCTTTCTTTCCCCGGCCTCACTGTATAAACCTCCACTCGTATATTCTTCCTTACCTTCAACATCCTTTCAACAAGTGTTTGATCTACGTTGCATTTGGTCTACCCTACTCAATGCCCTTGTTCCCTTGTTGTAACAGTAAAGCCACAATGTGCAATGTAATAATGTTGAACGCCCTTCCAGCCCAACAAAGGCATCGCGCCGTGCGAGTCAATGCGTTAATGGCGCGCACATCGCACCTGATCTCACACACGCGTTCAACTTGCGTTCAACATGCGTCAATCATCATGGTGCTTTCGTAGTCTTTGATGTGGATCCAGGAGCAACACTGCGGATCCGGGACGTTCCTCAAGAGTCAAGACATTGGTGGGCAGCTGGCAAATTAACCCGCCCTCAGTGTGCACGAGTTCGAGGGACTAGTTGTCCCGGTATTTTTCTTTTCTTCGTCTTTCTGAAAACTGGTACGCTCCCAAGCTCCCCTTAGGGAATTCTATTATAGGCATTGGCGAATAGCTACCCTTTCGAATCCAAGTGTCGAAGATGGGAGACCCTCTCCCACAGGCCGACTGTCGCCTCCTCTTCTCTGAATGTCTTCCTCTGTGCTTCTTCATCTGAACGAACCAGCGAATTTTTTTGGTAGACCTCAGGGAGCTTCTCAGATGCAACAACATACTCCATGTGATCGCAGGCCTCCGAAATGCGCCTATTCGTCGCCTCTTTGAGTCCTCCGACGGGTAAGATGCAGCGAACCGGGTACGCAAGTATCTCGCCGTCAACTTAGTTGCCCACGCAACTCAAGACACGTTTGAAAGTCGAAACAGATTATTCTGAGATCTGGGAGGCAGATCTACTCCTCGGTAACAAACGTATTCAACCAAGCACTCTAAATCCGAGGGAGTTTATAGCCGTCCGTTGGACTCCATCCACGAGTCTGTTCCTTTTTTCTTACCGCGATGCCAATGCACTCACCGAATTATTCTTAGAATCCCAAGCTTATCGAGAATGGGACAGTACTTCATGCCCGCGGGATCGATAACCCTGAATACTTATGGGGATAGCAGCGGTTCCGCCGGGAGTTCATTTATTTCGGTGTATTTACAGTTCATGAAGTTTTCAATTTGGGTGGAACTTGCATCGTTTGTTACGAGATCTCAGCCCGGGCAGTTAATTCATGCTGTTCCACGTTCCATATTGAATCTAAACGAAGTGAATGAAATGAATTTCGCATCGGAGAGATTCCTGACTGATTCGATGTCATTGTAAAACGGTCCACGCGACGAGCCTGAGGAATGAGAATGAAACCTAGGGAGGAGGGTACGAACAGGAACGTTGAAACCAATTCATAACCACAGCCATCTATTAGCAAACTTGCACTCGCTAACAACGTAATTCAGTAATCAAGTAGCTGTAGGATTGGTTATTCATTAAACAAGGAGGAAACCCCAGGGGACGTGGATGTAACAGGGTTCGCAAGGGTTCCCAGCGGAGGGATGGAAATTTCTACTACATCGCCATCCTTCAACCAGACATTAGGGGACATGCCCATCCCGACACCAACGGGCGTTCCTGTCGCGATGATGTCTCCAGGCTGGACGGAGATCCCCATGGACGCGGTCTGGATGAGCGTCGGGACGTCGAAGATGAGCTCAGATGTGTTCTGCGACTGCCGGACTTCGCCGTTGACCTTGGTGGTGAGGTGCAATTGGTCGAACGATTAGAGAGGAAGAAGGCACGACGTAGGGTCCCTGAGTGATGTGTTGAGCGAAGTTTCAGATCTCGGGAAAGCCAACAGACCATTGGGCAGAATGTATCGAGGCTCTTGCCTTGAACGAAGAGAAACCGATAAAAAACCGATAAGATCAAGTAGCAGAACCGAGCCCTCACCAATATAGAACTGCTTGTGGTCGCGCTGTCTCTCACGAGCGGTCACGTCGTTGATTATTACTGCCCCCCCTGTGCGAAGTCAGCGCCATGAATGGCCTACCGCGTGTGAATTACCAGACATAGTCCCATCCGTTCTCTTTCGGAACAGCCAGTCCGGCCTTCCCGATAATGATACCCAGCTCGCCCTCATAGTCGGGACTCGAGGTTACATCCGGATGTGTGTAAATGGGCTTCCCAGTCGCGACAATAGATGTCGCCCGCTTGGTGAATAGAACAGGGAAAGTCCGGTTGTTCATTTTTGTCGGAGCTGTCGAACCCGCTCTTGTGGAACTCTGCAGCGTGGGCGATATCTGGCACACAATGAGCTGAAAGCCGCCCCGTGTTGCCTGGACCACTCACAATTCTTGCCCACGCATCTACGGTACGGTTGCAAAGTCAAACAGGGTGGCATGAACAGGGCCGAATATAAGTTTACAAGATATCGCGCCCAGGAGCGGTGCCAGAATTTCTACGCTCTTCAGAGGGCTGACTTCTCCCGTTGTGAACTTGTAGTCGCCAGCGAGGCTTGGATGCGCCTCGATAAGCTTGAACAGATCCGCATATCCCAGGACCTCGGCAACATTCAATTCCTCTTTATCGACCAAGCCGATTTTCGGGATTCCGTCTTGTGCAAGTCGATATCGTACGAAGCGGTGGTTGACCGGAACGGTGGTAATCGTGGTCAAGAGGCAAGATTGTAACAATCCAAAGATCATTCGCACCGGAAGTAATGCCGCAATGATCCTCTCAACGGCGTGACTCGTGCGCGTTGCACAGATTGTCCAAACACGGGAAAATATCGGTTCAACTTGTTGGAAACTCGCGAGGTTTTGTGGACAACATATCGAGTCAGGCCTCGAAAAACCCAAGTGACCCTGTGCCGCAGCATGTCACAATAAGCAGTATTGACATCTTCCATGTAGGAGTAGAGGCTACTAGTATGGCTGAGTTAGATTTCTGGTGGCTGTTGACTGACAATAGGTGGTTGCTATTGCAAAGGAACTTACTCCGCTGGCATATGTAGTACAATTTAATCCATGGTAGCTACCTCAGAGGCTCCATCAGCAGACCGTCTTTGTAACCCGCGGTATCGTTGCCGGACATGCTCCGGGGAGCGAAGTGAGGGTCGGGCCCGTATTGGTGAAGATGACCACGCCGTCTACGTTCTGCAATCATTCAGCACGACATTCCGATAAATCATGCAGAAAATATACTCGGTAGAGGCAGCCAGGCGAGAATCCTGAAATGGCGGGAGTGTCGTAGCTGCGGAAAACGGATAAATTAAAGCATGGCGTGGCGGAGGTAGGCCCAATACGCACTTGCACTGCACGGTGTTGCTCCCTTCCTCACGCTGCAGAGTGAGGGTGCGGTTAAGACCAGCATAGGACGATGGTGGGAGCACACACGCCGCAGGAAACTGCAGCGGCGCCTGTGGAGAAGGAGATGAGAGCGAGGGCGGCAGCTGTTATGAAGCGAGAAGGCATTGGGAAAATTGCAATGAAGGAATTGAACGAAGCCTCCGGTTTTATACTGCGAACGTGAAAGGCTGGGCCACGCTGTGCATTCTCGGCGCTTCTACATGCGAGACGGGATGCATGCCTGTTCCGGAGCTGTTTGACGTGACTTGACGGTTCGATTGATCAATGGTCAAATGAAATGGCTGATGCCCCAGAGAGTATGTATGTACAGTGGAAGCAATTTCAACCCGAAGAGTTCAACATGGTTGAATCCCCCGTGGTCGCATTATTCCCCTGCGGTTCTTTAGAATTACGAGTCGCCGGTTCGAGAAGAGATACATAAACACTAAAGAACTCGAGTGACAGTGCCAAGTTCCAATTTCCGTCCATTTTTGATTGCCTCGGTCGACGTCAGGTACACCACGGCAGTGAGCGGAGGACAGGTCGATGTATTGATTCTCCACTTCGAGTTCGTTCCTCCCGGATAGAAGCTCCGAATTGGTACGGGTTTTCCAAGTCACCTCGAGTTTATTGTTCCTGATCGCACGGTCCTGCAACATAAGAAGACTGGTCGTTCATTATGGGTCGACAAAGATTTTCCGCGCAGCGCGGGTAGATCGATGTGTATCACCTCCGAGTCGGAGCAGGTCAAAGGATCTTGTCAATGGCAAGTAACAGCTTTTCTTCACACTTGCGACTCCATTCCGAAGTATCCCTTGTTCGTTGTCCACGATGCTTTTTTTCGTCGATTTCGGTGGTGCAGATACCAGAATCGAGACTCGGAACGTAGCTTGGAATATCCCCATGGCCCAGGACGACTTTGGGGGACCTTTTGCCAGGAAAAGTTATCGATGGCCGTGAGAGTTGAAGAGCAAAACGCGTCAACAAGATCAAACGCGTTTGTCAGCCAACCAGCTTTCCTGCGAAAGGAGATATTTGAATCTAGCGCCCTTGGCCAACAAATGCGGTGGCCGAAACGTGGCACAGTTTAGGGCCGGCAAATTGAAATATTTGATATTCTGCTTGTGCTACTTCCTCCTTGTATTCTTGCCTTCTACCACCATGCGCCTGTCCGCGCTGACCTCGTCCCTCCTTTTCCTCCTCCTACCCGCCACAGGGACCTATGCGGACTCGGGGGCCGGTCTCTACCCTCCCGGCCTGCAACCACTTATAACGAGGGCGAATGTCCTCCTTTCCACCGGCCAGTTCAATGAAGCGGCCAGGGTGTATTCTGAAGCTATAGGTGGGTATCTTGCGATGCTATACTTTCTGGCCGGTGTTTTGGGCGAATGCTACAAGCCCCGAGGACGCGCACGACTGCGCATTGGAACTCTGCTGCTACGACCGCGTGCACGGATTCGGAGCTTGGTGCAGCCTACGGGGGTGCAAAATCTCGGCTTCTGGGGCTGTTTCACGCGATGTGGCGTACTGTGCCCGGCGTCGTGTCCGATGTTGGGTGACTTAAGCGCACACGAGGCCTAGCCACGCGGCGCGCTCCACCAGCGCCGGGCACGCTGCTCCCCGATGTGGCGGGGGGAATGCTATAAACCTTGAGCGACGACAGACGCCGCGAGGGCCTTGGGCCGCGTGCCCCGGGTGTATCCATGGATTCTGGGTTCTGGCTGCGGTCGCGTCGAACGACTTGGCGCAACGTGTCGTGTTCTAGACGGTGTGTGGCGGGTTGTAGCGCCAGCCCAAATCTGCGCGAGCGTCCTACGCGGTGTACATGGACGTACGTGGCCAGATTACGAGGGCGGTGTTTTAGCTGCGCTCGCTGTCGCGGGCATTCATCGGACTTAGCGCACACCTTGTTGCAGTTGCGGCCAGTTGTCGGGTGCCATCACACTTTGGCTGCACTCGTGCTCCCGGCTCGCTCGCCTTCTTGTTTTCTTTTATTTTTCGCGGTGCTGGGGTAGACCGCAGGCCACCCATTTGGGGCCGGTCGTAGCAAGCGCTGCATTGACTCCTGCAATTTGCGTTGGCGTCCGTGTACGTGATGGCGGGGCCAGTTTTACAGCTGTGCTCGCGCCGAAGTTCCCTTGATTTCCTCCTGGTCGCACTTGCCACAAGTGCTGCCAGGTGTGGATTCCGCCGCATATGCAGCGGTAACTTCGTTCCCATTCTCCATTCTTCGTTTCCTCTCTCTACTGCGCTGCTCCACTATGATGCACCCCGAGCTTGGAGCAAGGAGCCGGTTCGAGCCTAGCAGCTCGGGTCGAGTGAATAACTCGCAACAAGCGAGAAGGCTCGCATACTGCGTGCCGACGTACACAGCGAGATCTCGGGGCGGGCTTTCGATCCTTCTAGTCCTCCTATACGTGCTCCTACGTCTCGTGTTCACTGGCCCGGGCGTTTATTGGCACCCTCACCTTCGTCACACCCGCAACTGCAGCTCTCCATTTTTCATTCTTCTATTTTATTCTCTCCAAGTCAAACCCATTCTAACCATTTTCGACAGAACAATCCCCCGCCGACTACCTCCTCTTCTACAAACGCGCCACCGCGTATCTCTCCCTCGGGCGACACGGCTCCGCCCTAGACGACTTTGCGCACGTCCTCACCCTCACGCCGCTCCCCTCCGCGTACCTCATGCAGGCGCGCATCCACACCAAGGACGGCGACTTTGCCCTCGCGCGCGCGGCACTGAAGAAGTACAACCGGCGGCGAGAAGGAGCTGGCGGAGCGCGACGCGCTGCTGGCGGACATTGCCGACGCGGAGGCCGCGACGAAGCAGGCGGGGCAGGAGCGCTCTGCGCTCCTGTGGAACGCGTGCGGCGAGAGCGCCACGCGCGCCCTGCGGGTGTCCACACACAGCCCGGCTGTGCGCACCCTCCGCGTCGAGTGCGCGCTGGGGGCCGGCGACATCGAGGGCGCCGTTGCTGACATGGGGTTCGTCCGTTCTTCGGCTAAACTGCATTAGTCGGACACTGACTGACAATGCTGCAGCCGCCTGACGTCCCTCCTCCCCGAGGCGCAGACGCCCGCGGTCCACGCGCTCGTCTTCCGCCTCTCGTTCTTCCTCCTGCCCGCGTCGCCCGTCGCGTCCAACGCCGTCAAGCAGTGCCTGCACTCCGACCCGGAGTCGCGGCTCTGCCTCCCGCTGCACCGCCTCGCCAAGACGCTCGAGCGCGGGTTCACGATGGCGGACGAGCAGGGCGCCGCGGGCGACTGGCGCGGCGCGCTCGCGACGCTCAAGGGCACGGGCAAGAAGGGCGACATCTTCCGCAAGTTCGAGGAGGCGGCGGCGGAGCAGCTGCGGCCGGAGCACCTCACGCTGTTTGGGCTGGATAAGGGGAAGGTGGTGTTGCCCGCGGTGGAGAAGGTGTCGCACCCGCCGGAGGACGCTGCTGAGGGGCTGTGCAAGGGGCACACGGCGCTGGAGATGTATCGCAAGGGCGAGGAGTGGTGCCAGAAGCTGTATGATATGGAGGGCGGGGAGGAGGACGCGGACGCGCTGCGCGGGCTGGGTGAGGCGGCGGTGGTCAAGGAGGAGTGGGAGGAGGGTGTGCGGTTACTCGAGAAGGCGTTTGAGGCGACGGGGCGGAGCGACCGCGATGTGGGTGCTTTCTCGTCTTTGCCGATTCCGCGACGCTGACGGGTGCTACTATTCTAGTTCCAAGCACGGCTGCAGAAGGCGCAGCGCCTGCTGAAGCAGAGCCGCGCAAAGGACTACTACAAGGTGCTCGGTGTCGCAAGGGACGCAGATGCGCGGACGATTAAGAAGGCTTTGTGCGTTTCGTCCCGTCCTTCCGAGTTCATCATCTCATTATTCTACAGCCCGCACCGCCGCGAAGACGGCACACCCCGACAAGGGCGGCTCGGAGCAGAAGATGGCGGCCGTCAACGAAGCGTACGAGGTCCTCTCGAATCCAGGTACTTTCTTCTCCATCCTCCGCCCCTCCTCCTTCTACACGCACGAACTGACGCATCGCCCGCTAGAACTGCGACAGCGCTTCGACAACGGCGACGACCCGAACGACAGCTCGGGAGGGCACCCGTTCCAGCAGGGCGGGAATCCGTTTGCGTTCTTCCAGCAGGGCGGCGGATTCCCGGGCGGTGGGTTCCCGGGCGGCGGCGGCGGGTTCAATTTCCACTTCAGCCATGGGCACTAGTTTTATCTACATACTGCTATACTATAGTATTACTTGCGGTGTTGCGGAGGCGGGGGGAGTGCTCAAAGATAGTGTATTGTTTGATCACATCCTAGAAATTTACATGTTGTGCGGGAATGATGATGTATAAAACTACGAGACATTGGAATGAATGAATACATTTTTACTGCGTGCGTTTAGTGAGCAGGCGCGCGCGCCCACCGAAGCCCGGGGCCCACGACAAGGGAGCACGAGGAGTTCCATCCCCGGGTGCTCTTATACCACAAGGAGCGCGCTCGGTGGGCCATGCCGACACCCCGCCAGAGAAACAGAAGAAGCCATCTAAATATCTATGATACACGGTAAAACAGCAAAAGCACAGCGCACAATCACAGCGGAAATACCGGTCTGTCTCGGTCTACATGCCCATGCCCATCCACGCATGCGCATCATGTTCATGCCCATCCGGATCCACGCACACCCCACTCCCGCTCATCACCTCCCCCCGCTCTGCAGCCGCGCCCACTCGAGCAGCACCAAAAAGAAGTAGCAGTCGTTCTGCGCGTCGGTGATGACGCGCTCCACGAACTCCTGCCCCGCCTGCTGGATGCGCCGCGCCTCCGCGTCGTGCGCCCTCGCCACTCGATGCGCTCGACGAGGTCCGAGAGGTCGGGCAGCACGGGGATGTAGTGCACGAACGGCTGCAGCCACTCGTCGAAATACTCCGCGAAGATCGTCGACTGCGGCGCCACGTCAGCCCATCTCATCTTGCTCTCCGCCCCAACGAGCGGACAGGCAGCGCACGCACCTTGAACACCAACGACCCCGACTTGAGCAGGCCGAGATACCGCCCGGAGAACGAGTTCCGTCGACGTCAAAGACGTACTTGTACCGGTACACGTCCTCGCGCGGCGCGTCCGCGCCGGAGATGTTTGTACTCGGCCTTGATGCGCTCGGCGTCGCACCCCTCGAGCCCGCAGTAGTGTGCGTAGAACACAGAGATCGCGACGTCCATCAGCCCCGCGCGGCGGGGGTGCGCGCGACGTCGAGCAGCCGGAAGCGCGGGAAGGAGCGGTAGTTGTCGCCGTAGATCCACCCGCCGGTGGATTGTCCGCGCCAGTCTGCCTCGGACACGTCAGGTTAGGATCGCGTATGTACAGAGTAGAGTAGCGAGGAAGGAGGAAGGGGAAGGGGAGGAGACGCACATAAGACGGGCTTCTTTTCGTCCAGGGGACGTTGTCCGGGTACGCGTACTTGGGGAGTTGTACGCCCGGGGGTAGTGGAACTGCCGCCGGTCAGTCGCGGTCGGTGAGAGGATGAGACGACGACACGCGCACCTCGCTGGGGAAGAGGATATCAGCAAAGCAGGGGTATATCTTCGTCTGGCTCAGGACAGGGTATAGATCCGTGGTGAAGTCCGCGCTGGCACTGTAGAGGAGGACTACGGTGCGTCAGAGGGGGATCGTGGGGAGCGAGACGACTTACAGGAATTGGCGTCGTTGGCGTATGTGAGGAAGCCATTGGGCCCCGCTCGGGAAAAGGCAGTGCTTTTCGTCCGTGTAGAACTTGGAGGTGGGGCGGGGGGCTGATTGAAGAAGGGGGCGACGTCGTCGACCGCGAGCCCCTCATTCAAAGTGTTGGGGATGCGTGCGTCGAATGCTACGCGCGGCTCGTCCCGGTGATTGAAGACGAGATTCATGTCGGGGAGGGAGGCGCTGATCTACAAGTCATGTCGGTTAGCGATTCGATAGACACTCTGGAAAATCTGTTGTATCGGGCCCAGAAAAATAATCAGTGACCGTCTGAGAGGTCCTGAGACCTTGTTCACTAGCCCCCGCCACACAGCTCCTCTCCTATGGCGTCTGACTCCGCAGGCTTCTCCCACTTCAGTCCAGGGTCTACACTTGCGCCTGAACCCTCCGCCTGGCCCCCGTATTGTGTTTCAAGGCCCACAGCAGACCGTCGCCTCTCATAACGTCTACCTCTAACGCTTCTCCCGCTCCGGTATACCGCGTTCTCCCCAAAAACCGTGGCCAGGATGTCCCTCGGCGGGTGATTTCTGCGCCGGTCACGACGGAGCGTTTCCTCCTCCGAGGGAAGGATCCGTTCGCAAGACCAGAAGTTCGACGGCCCCGCGAGAACGGTTTTCCCGGAGACAAATAGATTGACTCACATTCTGCAGCAAAAACATCCACCCGCCGTTCGTAGTTGCTTGTAAAGTCGTCCGTCGTACTCGCCACCTTCTTCTCCACCTTGAACGTCCTCAGCCCCATGTATCCCTGACCCGCCTAGAGTAGCCCCAAATCAGTCAAAGCGCGTCTTTGAAACGTTGTGTGCGCACGATCTTAGTCCCCCCGGTTGACCATCTTCGCGAAGAACTTGGGGTCCTTTTGCGCGAGCTGGTAGAAGGGCTCGAAGTCACGCTGGATCTGGGCGTACTCGTCGATGAGGCACTCGTGGCGCTTGGCGAAGGTGTACCACTGGTCGTAGTTCCGCGGCGGGCCGTCGGCCATTTCGGAGGACATAGCGCGCGACAGCCTCCTCAAGGGTAGCGGACTGGCGGTCGAACAGCTGCGTTCGTGGGCGGGTCGAAATGGGTGGTGGCGGCGGTGGCGGTGGGGGTGCTTTCTGAATGCCCGCGTCTGTTAACGGCGCTCGTCTATTTTAATTGCCAAAACTAACCGTTTCCGCTGCGGAGGAAGAAGAAGGCAAAGACGCTGAATATTCCTCCAAGGGCGATTACTACCGTCAACGGAGAGACCAGGCAGCGCCGTGCAAATTTTCGTTGGCGAAAGCGGCCATTTTGTGAAGGAAAGCGGCGAGAGAAGACAGAATTTAGGATATTCATCGTCTCAAGCAGAATCCATGATAAACGGACAGGAAAAGAGCGGGATTTGAGCAGTGACTTGATGCGGTCAAGGCGGGATCTCCTTAAGGGGATCCTGAAACATTATCAATCTGGGCCTAGGGTTCAACGTTCAACTTGGATTCAACCCAATTCAACCTGGTTCGACGAGTGTTGCAAGTAGGAAGCCAGTAGATTTTTTCTCTGTTTTTTCTCGCCAGAATCGTTTAATGGCGGATTTGACGACACTATTCAGAAAACCTCGGGGCTTTAGCGCCGTTAGCGGTTCAGGCTCCAGAACGCTGGCGACTGACATGCGGAAGAGATCCGTATTCGTATGGAATCGGAACTTGCATACAGACTCGGGGAAACTGGGACTCGAACCAAAGAATCCAATTATGCAGTTAGAAGTCGCTAAATCTGACCTGGGAGACAGCAACATTGTGCAATCACCTCGTGACGCTTGCCAGTTACTCTAAGTTTATGCTATTTGCGAAGGAAACACAGGAGGCAAAGGGGAGAAACGAGAAAGGCCAGAACCTGGCCAGGAAGCCATGCAGGGGTCATCGTGGAAGTGCGCACTTGAGCCTATGTCACCGTATGTGCGAAAAAGGTTAGCGATTGAGGGGGAGAATAGCGGCGGAGGAGGTCAAATGGGAATCGTGTATTCTTGGAGAATCTCCAGAGCGAGGTGGATTGGTGAGGATTCACAGAAAGAGAGGAGACGATGCTAAAAAAATGTATCAAGGAAGGCATGAAGGGGATAATTCGCCGCTAAAGGGTAGAGCGGTAAATGTGCAGGGTATAGGAGCCAGGGGAAAAGATACGCTCTTTTAGACGGCTCATGGTCGTACTGCAGGCGATCATGGAAGTTGAGGACAAGAACGCGCATCACAAGATCATTGATCGATCGACTGATTGGTGGTTCAATTCCATGTTCGTTTTCTTTTCTGCCGATTTCATTGAAATTTGACGGCAAACAGGGTACAATAATGAACTGGAAGCGATGAGGTCAGGTCTGCATGCAACCGCATCTCAAGTCTGATTATGTCAGGTATGTCAGGACTGGCACTCTTCATGGAAGCCAAGTGACGTCGTTTGAAAAAGTGAAAGCACATCGTTGTCAATTGTTAGCCCGGAAAACATATCCAGGCCAACAGTGTGAGTTTATCCATTGCACCCCGGCCCGACAAGCTGACCGACGCCCGGGCGAAGTTCCCCAGGGTGTTGGTGGGTTGCAAGGCTACGCCTCCCACCTCTCCGCCGTCGCCGAAGGGGTGGTTCATAATTATAAGTTCGGTGTAAAAATGCGTTTCCTGGACGTCCGAAGCCCCCGAAACGGGATTGAAAATATTCCCCAACGCCACCCTCGGGTTTTCAGATGACCCGCAATACGGAAGCAAGAAGCTTGAGTGCCACCCTATGCTCGGACCATCGAGTCACCCCGAGATGACGGCCACAAATGAGGACAAATGACATACTGAGTTTTGTTCACTAGTTGCGTCACCTCGGTATTTTTTGTCGTTATATAACTCGAAGCGTCGGCCGGGGTCAGTTCTACCACCCGTTGCCTCATAAGACGCTTGCGACTGCTCTTCCGCTTCCACACCCTAAGTCTAACCATGTCCGCCGCTACTCCTACGTCCCCCATCGTCGCCTATTCTACGGCCCTCATCTGGGCCATCGCTGCCGCTGAGCTCGGGCTTACAGCTACGCGCATTCACTTCACCCGCTCTCAAATTTCCGGAACCACGGTAAGCCCCTTTATCTCCGCACCTCAGCACTCCGCTCACCTCGCTGCAGAGGCAATCGTCGCCGAGCTCCTCGTCACTTCGATTCTTACCCTTTTCTGGGTCCCACTCACCCTCCTCTTCCACCGCCGCGCCCCCGGAATCGATAATGTCCACAACAACGTCGACGGAAACCTCCGCGGCAACAGGCACCGCTACGGCGGCCTCCACCACGAGTCGTCGGGCAACCTTGTTCTCTGGATCATGTGGCTCGTCGGTGCCGCCATCGCCGCGCACCGCTGGCCCACCCGCCGCGCCGTCGGCTTCGGCCGCCAGGCAGACATCCTCATCACGCTCGTAGCGCTCGCGCTCGTCGAGTTCGGCCTGATGACGCTCGTGAAGGTCCTGGCGTTGATGGAATACAGCGCTTGGGCGCCTCCGGTCTTGGTGGCCCGGGTGTGGGGGGGAGAGTCGAGAAAAATGGAGTTGTTCCGGGACCGAATACAGCAGCGACTGGCCAGGCTCCCGTCGTCTGAATGGCTCTCCTTTTATCATCTTTCAAGGCTTCTTCGAATTCGAGAAGAGAAGAGAAATATGTACCATCGCTTGCCTTCCAACGATACTCACGCGTTCCGCAGACACGAATTCTTATGCCCCATTCATACCAGTAGCCAATCTTGGTATCCCCCCAAAACGGGGGGCCTGACTAATTGAATCATAGTAATTGATGTGCTTGGTTGTGTAGACGTGTCACCGTGACGAGCTAATTCGGAGTCTTCCGAGTCCTCTTCGCCGGAAGCAAATTGCGAGATTCGTGATCCCCGCGCAGTCGCTCCGGGTAGTTCCTCCGACGTCGTCCTTCGTATTCTGATGGCTTATTACCGGGCCCGCGCGGGCCCATATTGACTCTGGTCATCTTCGCGAATTCGCTATTAGCGGCTAGCTTCAAGTTTCATACTTCCAGTTGCTCTGCAGTCCTTTCAAGCCTGAGATCACGAACTCTGGATGCTCTGGATGCTTGCTGCATGCAGCCCGCCGCCGGATATCGCGTATCACCCGAGACATCAATGACCCTGCAGCACTGGTATCCTCCCGTGGACGTCTCAACACGCGAATCTTTGTTCACGGTGGCTCAACGCTCCATAAGGTTCTGGAAGCTTTGCTGCTCCTGAGGCCACAAACGGCTACAAAACGATGAGATGCTGCAGATCAACGAACATCACGGATATATAAGTATCATAATCATGATCCTTTCCGTGGTACGGAAAAATGCATGCACACGTTGACCTCAGCGAGATCCGACGGCGCCGACCCCGACGCTCTTTGTCTTATCCACGATGTTCTCTCCCCCAAACTCGTTCTGCTCTCGACCACGCTCTTTACTCTAACATCCGCTGCCTCCTTGGCGTCACCCGCCGGAACGTTCTGTTACCCACCGGAAGCCGTTAACGTCTCGCTCGGAAACCCCAGGCTCTCGAACCATGGACCCGCTCAGCCAGCCGGTCCTATGGACTTGGGCCTACCGTTGGACCAAGGCCCCTTCTTCGACGTTTTCTGGGTCAAGCCGCCCTATTCGGTCGGGCCATGGAGCTTCGTCAAAAACGGCTCTCAATACCTAATCACGTTTCGTTTTCCTCTGTCGTCTCGGCGGTTCAATTTAGCTGACGTTCACAGGCACGCTGAATTCCCCGGAAAATTCTTGACCTCCGTCGTAGCCGCTGCTACTCTAGAATTGGACGATGGCCCCATTGGAGATGCACAGTAATGCTTCCGCCGCGTATTTGAGGAACCATTGCTGACTTCCTTTCAGGAAATGGAACATTACATGCACGACATGCTCTCCAGTCGGTCTGGCAACGACTGCACGTTCGCAAATAACCCTTTCCCGAACACCACGTTCAACACCAGGAACTGTATCTTGAACGACCGGGTGGAAGAGCTCGGGAATTCGACGGTTACCGGGGACTGCCACGGAGATGTCCCCACTTCGTTCAGAATTAACTACCATATGTTGTAGTTTCACCGCGTCAGCGGTAGGGAATTCCTTTGAATATGACGGTTCATCTTGTGGCAGCTCGAATTTTTATCGCAATTTCAGGAGACGTTCCATTATCCAGATGTGTTTCTTGCTCAATCTCTGTTTGCCACTATTCGAGACCTCGCCGCTATTTCAAAGTATTGAGGAACGCTGTAGGTCAGGATCCCCACAGCCAACTCTCATCTGTACTAAAGCATGCCGGCCAGTGCGTTCAAATGGAATCCAACCCCCGTGAACACTTTCATTTGGACCCCAGTGGCTGGTTACACATTCAACTGAGCAAATGATTACTAACCCGGCACCATCCCCGCACTCCTGAACCGCTCAAATGCCTTGAAACCCACGACTGGAGGGGATCAATTTCCTCCAGAAACCCGACTGCTCTGATCTTTTCCAAGCTCAGCTGCCGGTCCGCACTGAAATGATACCCGTATCCATCCAGAAAACGCCGCTCCAAACACTTCGTTCGGCTTCTTGCACTTTGCCTTCAACACGTCCTGGTGCTTGCGCGCATATTCCTCCCCGGCTTGAGCGTGATAGCGTCAGGTGGAAGAGGTCCAACCCCGACGAGGCCGAAAAAATGCAGCGAGTGCGGGCCATCGCTCGCGCATTGTTGATGGCTCTGCTCGATCCGCAATGTTGAACAGCTGTCCGCCGGATTTTTCTGGGTGCAGCGAAGCCCAGATGGCCAATTTGGCGATTATTTCGGACGACGCGTCGTTGAATTTTGTGTCGTATCCCTTCTCGGTGCCGGGGTAGGGAACGGATGCGCCTTCGCCTTCGATGGCGCGGGTAAAGGGAGAGATACGTCGCCCAGTGGGCAGGGAGACTGTACGTGCTTCCGTTCGGGGAGAAGCCGACCTATTCAGTCGGGTTCATCATAGAGTATTACGGCAGCCAGAACACACACAATCGCGTCCGGCCCGAACCTCACACCAGGTCCAATTCTTCCCTTACTGCGCTCAGTGAGTAGATCCTCGGAAGACGTAATAAAAATTCGTGTCGGGCGGTGGAAGACGTCCCATGGATTCCTTGTACGGTGGCTTGAACGGACCACCTCCGGGTTTGTAAATTCCGTAGCCCTGGTATCATTTAGCCCGTGCAAATGGTGAGCGAGCCGGAATTGGTACCAATGTGCCGCTAGGCCAAGCAAGGAACCGGAAGTTTGGGCAGAGGGATTCCACGGCACCGAGCACACGCTCAAGCATCCCACATTCACTTTGATCTCCTCCTCCGCGTCGTTGTCTTGCTTATACACTGTTGAAATGTGAACTCCAGTAATCCGTTCTCGCAAGGAGAAAATTACCGAAGTAATAAACGTGTGTGACAGTGGAAATGTCCTTTATTTTCTCTCCGAGGAGCGCCGTGAAGCTTTCGATTGACCCTTCCGCAAGATTGATGCCGGTGACGAGGTCGAGGGAGGGTGACTCGGGAGTTGGCCAGAAGGAATCGGCCAAGCTTATAGGCCTATTGACGACGGCGGTCACTTTGGAAAACGTTCCCGCCTTCGGATAATTCTGGAGAAGCTGGTCGACGACGGCCCAGCCTGCAAGCCCGGACGCGCCAAAGACGATAGCATGGGCAGAAGAAGTAGTGGTCATGGTTATTGGTATGATGTTCTGACTGATTTTGTGGTGAAGGGTGTTAGCGATATCGAGCTCTTCAGGCTATTAAATACAATTCGGCTACCCCTATTGACTCATCCAATCGCCCTGCGGGACCGCCGGTTCATTGGGCTCCACCCGGTGTACGCGAGAATTACACCCGGTCGCGGTAAGTACATTGCTTTCGGGAGGTACATACATGCTGCCAGTCTCTCATCCGAGAATAAGCCAATCGTGATGGAAGGATAGCAAAACGAGCTACGAGCAAAGGCAGACCTGATGGAAAGACTGAGATCCGCGAAGGACTCGTGGGGATGTGTTACTACAGCGATAATATAAGCTGTAGTTTCATTAGGAAAATGTACAAGTTTCCCCGAAATGACAGGTGTTTTCGCGCTCAAAATTCCGAGTTCAAAAGTCACGTGCTCGTGTTGAAAAAATTCGTTAGCGACAAGACAACGTTCCAGATTCTTGCAAGTTGTACGGAGAATTGGATGAAATCGTGGGAGGAATCTTTCAATTCCGCCAATTTTGTGATAGTAAACCTGTTATTGCAAAATGCCATTCGCAGTTGAAGAGACCAGGTGCACCAAAAATCCAATCCATGGCTGAGTGCAAGAATCTTGATGCACAATATCAGATATCTTCGCTTCTCTGATGGAAAGGAGGGCGTAACCGATCTTGGAATACATGAAGGCCAGTGGGGCTGATGGATGAGGGCGAAGAGGAGGAACCTGCAGAGATCATGGAATTTGACTTTGACAAGAAAGAGGTATTGGCGGTCGCGGAATTACTCGAAAGGGTGCTTCAATTTCGACCGGATTTCGATGCGCTTGCCCTTGGGGAACCAGCTGCACAAGTTTCGCAGAACTGAAGCAGGAGATCGAGGAAAGTGCGCAAGGTTCAGACACAGGTATTATCATTCTTCAGCCCAGTAGTGTAAAGCAAATTTATTTCTTGGAAATAACCTGGAATAATTGTCATATGGAATAGCCCCTGGGCCTCTCCCGAGGGTATTCCATATGAGCGACTCGACTGTACCCATAACTTGATGCAAGGTTAAACCTGTTTTAACACAACGTCATGAACTGAATTCAGCGATGAATTCACGAGGAGAAGCATCGAGAGATCCTGCTCCACCGAAATGAGTCTCGTCACGGTCGCCCGGCCTTCCTGGCCCGGTAGCTGGAACGTAATGTCAAGTCTAGTCCGGAGTCGACTCTCAAAGCCTCCGGCGCATCGACCAACTTCACTTCAATCTGTTTGCTAGTAGAGGGCTTGAGCATACGTTTCTCAGATCCGCCTATCAGTACGAAACTGCCCAGGCCGTCAATTATGCGATGTATGGGAAATTGCAAAGAAGACGCACAGTTTACTGCGGATCCACGGACTAAAATACACCGCGCTCCGGCCGACGTTCGTCACCTTCAGCGTCTGGGTCCCCGCGGCCGCGCCGAAATTGAGTGCGAGCCGGTCAACCTGCACCCGTCCGCGCGAAAGGCCCCTCATCCGGCGTTTCAAAGTGACGTCGGCCTCCCGCTGCGATTTTGCGTGAAAGGCTCCGAGACGTGTGGGATCCAGTGGGGGCTAGGGACGAGTCTGTCGCAGACGGCGCATTGCGTCGGGTATGCGGCGATGGGCTTGGTTTGCATGGTCTCCAAGCGTGCATCGCGGCGCTGTGCGGCCCCGGCACGCCTCTTGCGCGGAGGAGCGCTGCGGGGGTTCTCTTGTGTCTTTGACACAGGCCGGGTGGCTTGCGTTGGAGGGGGACCTGCTGCTCCCTTGTGCACTGTTCTGCGTGTCTCTTGCGCTCTCCTTTCGACGGAATGTCCTTTGACACTTGCCACAGGGGTGCAGTTTGGCGGCTGTTTGAGAGGTGGCGAAGGAAAGTTCGAGTATGCGATGTGAGATTTTGAGAAACGCTCTGGTGTGAAATGCAGCACTCACGCGGCTGGGTGGTCTGCGTTGGAGGGGGTTGCCCAGCGAAACGGCTGCTAACGTGTGCACTGTTCTGGTGTGTTGATTGAGCCCTGCGTTCGATGAGAAAGTCTTTTGGCAGTCGCCGCAGCGGTAAAGGTTGGCAGCTGAGTGAGAGGCAGCGAAGGAATATTCGAGCATGAACGGCCTGGTGTCGAGATGCAGCACTCACGCGGCTGGGTGGTCCGCGTCGGAGGGGGCCCCCTGCAACCCAGTGCTGCAGCTGTCTGGCGTGTTGATTGCGCCGTCCCTTCGACGAGAAGGTCTTTGGCAGTAGTCGCAGCGGTTCACTTTGGCAGCTGTTTGAGGGAGAGCAAAGTTGAGAGTTCGAACATGATGTGAGACAGGATCTGGGTAGACACGGCACTGCTCACCGGACAGGTTCGCATCCATTATGGCAGAATCGGGGTCGTGTGCGATTCTGGGGAATAAAGTCACCCCGGTGCGTGGTCAATGGTTTATTTTCAGCGCGCTTTATTCCCAGCACGTGCTTGGCGTGACGGGGCCAAAAAGAGGTATGGCAGTTGGAAAAAATCGAAATCAACCCCGACAAAGTCGGTGTTGCTGTGCCCGGTGCGAGCTGACCGAGCGAAATTTGGGCCTAGTTCGCTCCGCGTCTTCAAACCTTTCATGCATTAGTCCCGAACAGTCCTTGGCCAACCTGTTACAAATCTGCTCTGTTAGTCTCTGTACAGACCAGAAACGGATGACAAACAAGTATATCCGTATAAGGCACAGAAGCAATAGAAAGGACCGTTTAGGACAACTTTAGAGGCACCCGTCAGTGCAACGGCGGCTTTTGGCTGCTCAGCCCGACTTACACTCTGGCCGTGATCGCGTCGATGGAGTTCGCACGAGCACGGCACTTGTTTGTTCAATATGTGCCGCGAGTTTGCGTGGTCCTTGATTTTTGTAAATTGTAATGCATTGTGGGTGGATCTGTAAAGACTTATATCTCATAAGCCACAGTTAGTGGGCTCTGCCGCGGAGCGCGCTACTGATGTTATTAGCTGAAATCATTAATATTGTTCAACCAATGTTCAACTTGAGTGAAAGTCTTCGGCGACGTCCGATCACAACTCCGAACTTGTTCCGAACTGAGGCTTGACTTACGCCACCCCGAACGAAAGCCACTGGCACCGATTGTCTCAATTGTTGGACGGCGTCCCCTCAGAACGTGACACAAGTATCTTCACGTATCATTGACACCCAGGCGCAGATGGAGGCAAATCAATAGCTACGATCTCTAAATCGACGCCCAGATCGCCGCGCTCAAACGAGCGAGATCGTGCAGCAAAAGCTCCAGTCTCTCATTACTCAATTGTGCGCCTGCCTTTCGAGGTCACAGAAATCTTCGTCAATTGTTGTCTCCGAGATTTTTCGGATCCCGAGTCATTCTCAATTTCAGCCGCCACAGACTTCCTACCCTGTTGCTTTTGTCACAGATCTAGCAACCTGGATATCCGTGGCATTCGAGACGCCAAAGATTTGGGCCGAATTTTACATACACCTCGGCGACTGGTCCTAATATTCTGTGGTGGTGGCGTCGAGGCAATTTGTACATTGATCGAAAAAGCAGGATCGTTTCCTCTGTCCGTCTAGCTGTACAGAATGCGGTACAATCTCGCTCCCACTTTACCGTCGACGATCTTGCCAATTTGACCCACTCTGGCCAATGGCGGGATGTACACCTCTCCATCCCACACAGTGATCTACATCGGAGCAGTTCGAATCCAATCACTACATTCTGATGGTTTCTCGGACCTAGCCTGGACCCCATCAGTCCAGATATGCCGAGCCATTGCCGAGGCCCTCGGCTAATCTCGAGACAGCCCTTGGGTTTGCCGAGGCACCTCGGCAAAGCCTCGGCATATCTCGGCTAAGGTGGGTCCAGAACCTGTCAAAATGCAGTGAATCTCCACCGACGACTTCCTGCCCTCGAAACACTCCAGATAAATACATCTGGCGCCAGTGGTGGAAATACAGTGGTCGCGTTCGAGCACGCACCAAAATTGCGTGCCGTTATCTTGCAATGTCTACGACCAACCCAATCCTCCTCCCATGGAGACAGCTCACACATGAGGGGCTGAACTGGGACGATTGTGACCGTCTCGCTGGGTCGAATGTAAAATCGCATTGAAGAGGCCCGGGACCTAATCTTGGGTGTGCAGCGATATACTTTCCATCGTGACGCTCCCCTCATTGGTAAGAACTGAACTTGCATCAAATCGGTGGCTCCCACCACGAGGAATTCGTATCCCTCCCATCGCGTTCACGCCTCTCTGTCACACTTCTCGTGCGCAACTCGCATTCAACACATATGGTCAGGTCCCATTTTCCATTCCTTCGACCTCGCTGTTCTCGAAATTCCGACTTGCCTGTCGCAAGGATATCGAATTGTCTGCAGGTGCTCCGAGATCCGCGATCCGGCCTCGATTCCGTTGGGAATCTCCTACTTACTCCCAAGTTCTGTGCTCAAATATGGGGATTTGGCGGATGCCATTGGGATTGGGTGGAGCGGAAGGGGGGATTCCACTGGATTCCTTCGAGATGAAGTGGAGATTGCCATCAAGGGGACGACGACGACATCGACCTCTTGAACCCTCCTGCTTTTCATCAACCATTCGTGTTTCCAAGACTTAATGGCTCGGGGCATGCATATTTCTATCGTATCTCAAGTCGGAAAAAGATCCGAGGTTGGATATAGGGTGACGTCGTCCACTGTTCGCATTCCTTATATTTATTGCTTTTTTATATTTATTTCAGGGCTAGAGCAGCTGGCCAGATATATTTCGTTGTAGCATTCGTGTTAAGATACGGTAATTTGTGCTGTCCCCGCCATACTAGCAATTCTTCGCCCAGGCCACTAATTTTAATTGTATGTGATGCAATCGAAGCGGAAGTCCAGCGTTCTCGCAGAGGCATTCATACTATTTCGTGCGCCTGCAGTTAGTGGTGTCGCCCGCCCTCCGCGGACACTTCGCCGAGAACACCGAAGGTGAATCTTCACCAAAAATATCCGACGTGAATTGAATGAAGATTCTTCTTCACATCAACTTCGAAAGACATCGAACGCTTACCGCGGTCTGCCCTGGGAACCGAGTCCGTTTACAGCGGGCTTCGTAGCGCCACTCAATTGCCAATCTGTTCCGATTCTTGGTAATATTTTGGGCGTAACTCCCTGGGGAGAGCGACATCTATTCAATGGTCTTTGAGTCAGAACGCCGACTTGGAATGATGCCAGTATTAACCTGGAAGACGCCGACACCGCAGACACTTGATGATCACCATAATCATGAAACCAACCGATACCGGTCCGAGAGTAGTTGGGTAAAATGCCTCTACCTGTGGTTAGTTGAATCTATTTTTCTTACGGCTCACTGTTTTCTCGGCCAACCCGGTCCAGAATCTCCGCGAAATGTCGGTGAGGACTTCCTGCCAGAGGTTTCACCCATTAAATCTAGGGGTTTCGAGAGCAGAAACTTGGCAGAAACACTAGAGCCTCTTGTTCGAATTTACCACCCAACGTGGGTGCTTGGAATTCGCTTGGAATAGCACTCACGTCTATCTACATCCACACGATGATATCGATCCTCACTTTGTAGCCTCAAAAAGTTCTCTGTTAATAACTGGCAGTGTTAATGCTCGAGACTTCATGACTCATTTCTGCTTCATAACTCAACAGAAGATAAGCCGTTTCAGCTTTCAAATGAAATTACTACCGCACCGCCAGTCCCCGCCTGCCTATCGTGTGAAAACAGATAACAGTTTCCAATCCCGACATATGCGGACCGCACGGACCGCCGGCTATATTCTGTTATCAAGCGGCGTTTTAGCGGCGGCGTATAAGACCGCGTGAAGTGGAGCTTGATTTGGACTCTGCCGCCATGTCTTCCCACCACAACGAGAAGACGAAGGAGTCCTTTGAGGATGATGTCAAATTGGACCCGACACGGCCGCAGAT
This sequence comes from Mycena olivaceomarginata, assembly GCA_029378375.1. NCBI lineage: Eukaryota > Fungi > Basidiomycota > Agaricomycetes > Agaricales > Mycenaceae > Mycena > Mycena olivaceomarginata. Next base: position 6,266 of record JARKIC010000978.1, on the reverse strand, counting down.
GGGGAAAGCATCGCTGAAGTCTACGATCCCGCTTTGAAGGCCGCAATAGTCAAGTCGGATTTGAAGGGCTTCAGTCGCCGCAGCTTCATGGTTCGTCTTGTTCTACGCTTCACCTCATTCATATCTAATGATTTACACAGCTGTATTTCATTGTGATGGTCGGCTTTTTGAATGCTGTCTCTTCAGGCTTCGATGGGAGCTTAATGGGCGGGATCAACGCGATGCCTCAGTACTTGCACTATGTGCGTCGCGAATCTTGTCCTTTATCCTTTTTTGACTGTGATATGAAGTTCAACTACGAGTCTAGCGGAAAGGCAACGGTGCGTGCGCGTTTAAACTCTTCGTGATATGCATTGTAATACTTCGGGCAGGGTATCGTGTTCATGATATAGTTTGTGGTCCTCGTCCCATCTTGCGGCTCTCTTACGCTGCTGCAGTGTCACAGGAAACTGCGTTGGTGCTTTGTTTGCGGGTCCCGCTACAGAAGTGGTACGTGGCTTGTCAATTCTATAGCATCTAGATCAAGAGAATCCAAACAGTATGGCCGACGTGGCGGAATGTTCCTGGTATGTCGGTATTTCTCTGTCCGCCCTCAAATAATTGAGCGGGTCGAATGTAGGGGGGACTGTTCATCCTTGTTGGCTCGGTGGTCAGCGTTACCGCACAGTCCCGCGAGGCTTTTATTGGCGGTCGCGTGCGTTCTGTGTTTCTGTTTCTCGGTCTTTTGTTGACTTGCATCCGCAGTTTGTGCTTGGTTTCGGGATAGCGATATCCACCACAGCGTGTGTCGTCTTCGAACATTGCTGAATTCCGACTCACGAAATGACATATCAGAGCGCCGACATGGGTAACAGAACTGGCTCCGCCCCAATGGCGTGGGGCGTTTAGGAGCGATGTATAATTCGTGCGCGCTTAACCCATGATTCGCTACTTCCTGCTGATTTATTTCCAGATGCTTCTTTATTGGGTCCATCCCTGCAACAGGCGCGATGGTTGGCACCCAGAAGATGAGCTCAACCCTGGGCATGGCGGCTTCCTCTCATTCTGCAGATCGTGCCTCCTGTACGTCAGCTACTATTTCCATTCCGTCTTCACGGCTCATTCAGTCTCCCTCATACCCAGTTGATCGTGATGTCCTGCGTCTGGTTCCTGCCCGAATCCCCGCGATGGCTTATTTCGCGCGGCCGCACCGAGGAGGCCCGCCAGATTCTGATCGACTATCACTCCAATGACGGACAGTCGAACGCCGTTATCGAGGTACATAACGGAGTCATCCAGTGGCATATAGGTTATTCATTATCATGTTTGCAGCTCGAAATGAAGGAATTCCAAGAGCAATCGCGGTCAAGCGTGAGACGCCGTGAGTTTCTGTGCTTTTGGTGGTTATGATGATGCTCAGTACTTGACTAGTTCTGGGATTACCGCGTCTTATTCCGGACTCGCAACCACAGTACGTTCGGGCTTTAAAGAATACTTACACAGCACTCATTGTATCAGGATGGCGCATGGTTTGTCTTGCGCTCATGGTACATTCGAATTCTCCAGTCATTTTGTGAAAACTGGTACTGAACGGCTATTTTCAGTGTGTCAACGCGACAGTTGGCCGGTAATGGGGTGCGTAGTCGCTTGTTGGAATAACTTGTCGATCTAACGATCATCACACCAGTTGATAACTTACTTCCCTACCGGTGTGTTTGAGAACGCCGGTGTTACTTCCACCCATACACAGCTCGTCTAGTGTGTGCACCAGCTGCCCGTCTCTTCTCTTGCTGATTCAACCTAAGCAATTTTGCAAACTCGATCCTCTCCGCTTTCGGGGCGTTCAGTGTACATGGAGGACTTCAAACCAACTGCCGCAATCGACTGACACGTATTCCTATGCATAGGGCGCAGCACTGACAGATAAGATTGCCGCCGACGCCGCCTTCTTCATCGGCTCGTTTGTCCTCGCGTGTATGCTCGCCACCGTCGCTGCGCTGTCGTCCAAATGTGCGTTCAAATTATCTTCGAGTTGCATTTCTGACGAAACGTAGACGGCACGAAGGGGAACACAACGTCGCGGGCGCTCATGCCTCCATTGCGTTCATCTTCCTGTTTGGAATTATCTACGCCTTCACGTACACGCCTCTCCAGGCGTTATATTGTCGCGGAGTGAGTCTCGTGATCCCTCCCTTACACAGAAATATTGATTTAATCTGTCGCCCAGGTTATGAGCCAGGACATGCGCGCGAAGGGAATGGCAGGTGTGTCTCATCTCTTGCTGCCTGCCCTTTACGCCCGCTCACGGCTTTGTATTGTGCAGTTCACATCCTGATTTCCAATATTGCAGGGTATGCTTTCAACTCTTGTCCGTGCTTTGGTTTGTTACTCAACGGAACCGGATCTCAGGTTTATCAACACCTTCGCCAATAGCGTCGGGTTGAAGAACCTTGGCTGGAAATACTACTTTGTGTAAGTTGTCAACGCTACGTCCCGCATTTTTTGCGGAGTTCTGATCCTATTGCCAGTTTTGTCGCCTGGGACCTTATCGCCTCTGTTTTTGGTACTTTTTGGGTGTCGAGACGGTCTGTCGACTATTGCCTCGTTCATATTCTACTAATTCACTTGTTCATCTCATTTCAACAGGTGGGCCGAACACTGGAGCAACTCGACGCCATCTTCGACGCGCCGTGGCCCGCGCGAGCCAGCACGCAGAAAGTCGCAGTCAAGTTGAATCCAGATGGGACTGTGGATAGGTTGGAAGAGAAAGGGCCCGAGATTGATGGTTTACGCTAACTTGATACGTGTTTCATTTCGCGTCGACGTTCTCCTGTTATGATGATGATTTTCAATGATGAACGAAGTTCGAATGAATAGTGTCCCGGGACTTGGCATTCCTGTTCGGGGAATGATGTGTTCCACCACATGCCGGATGTCCACTGACCATGGCTCCCTGGTCGCCGCTTGGCTTGAAGCCGCCAAGCCGTTAAGCCAAAGCCGCGGCTTCAAGCCGACCAACGGCTGACGGCTTTGACTTTGGCTTGAGGGTTGGGAAGCCGCAAGCCGTGCTTGGGCCGCGACTCACTACCGTACAAAATAATCACCCCTGGTATGGAAAATTGCAGTGTGCATTTTCTCTTGGAATATTGACTCACAACGATGTCAGGTAGCATCATACGATAACTGTGGCCTGTAGATTCTCAATTTTGAGACAATTTCGTAATTTTGATAAGATGTCGAATCGGGTTCAGTTTCACATGTAGGTGGCCCAAACTGGATGAAGACTTCTGTAACACTCTCAGAAGCATTCAAGTGCTTTTTGTGGTCCAACATACTCTACAGTGCGGGTAAAAAATTCAGTTGGGGCTTAAGCCGAAGCCGGGCCGAGCCGCCGTAGCTGGGGCTTTCGAGAATCTCAGGCCCGGTGGCTTGCAAGCCAAAGTTGCAAGTCAAGCCAAGCCAGCGGACCACTACCTAGAGTCTCTACTTGCACAAATATGGGGAATTATCTTCCTTTATGGTCCACTGCTTTTTTGGGAAGCTATTAGATTGGTTTATAGACCAGCTGACGATTTTTCGTAAAAGCAGTGGACCTGTGTATATAGCTAGAAAGATATTTCAAAAACCACAACTTTGAAGCCAGTGAGAGCTCACACATCTGAGATCTCGACAGCGTCTGAAAACCTCTCGGAAACAGCTCAGAGAGCGTCGTACTTGTCCGCGTGTTATGTTGCATATGCCGCATCAGTGGATTTTGAACTGAGTTTCGTTGGGCAATGGCGGTGCCCGAGATGTTAGTCTTTGTTTGCAGGCCGCATTTGGACGGGTCACGGCGACGCGGGCCACGGCATTGACGCGACGATCTTATCTTGGCGACGATGTCCCATTTGGATGAAACCTTTACCCAATCAACTGTCTTAGCCGGTCCCGAAAACCCCGGAAGGCCACGCTTTCGCCCTCCCCCGAATCCCCCTGTTCCACCAACGTACCCAGACTCGAGACCTATCGTCTAATTGTTGCAGAGTCCAATGAACAGGTCACCCCAGCCTACGGCGTTCCGTACCTCGACCTGGCGTAGGGTTCGGTGAATAACTCCCAGAGGCCGTAACATTTGTTAATAACAGTGAGCAACTGGGCGAGGGTTATCACTCATGTTAGTACATTTTTGTTATTAACTGTTATTAACATGTAAATAATGATTATTCACATTGTGAATTACTCTGGGCCGGTGAATAACTACGAAACGGCGGCGCAATGGACTTTACCAGTCCCAGTCCACATCCTGCACATGCTCCCTTGCCGCGGGAGTGCCGACGCGGTCTGCTTGGGGATAGTGGATGTGTCGATGGAGGATTCCGGAGCGACGAGATTGAGCAAAGAACCGGTGGTCCGTGCCTTCCAGCCGAAGGCCCTCTTCAACATCTCGCTCAAGGTTGCAACCTCGCATTCCGAAGGCTCAAGTACTTCTGATCCATAACAAATGGTTCCAGAAAGGCCAAGAATGCAGACTCGCTAGCACAACGCTAGCATCTTTACGAGGCAAGTCAGACGGGAGGTTTTGCAGCAAGACACTAAGTTCAGCTAAAGCTTTGTCGAATTCTTCGTCGGAAATCTTTTCCGCTGGCGGGTGGGGCATAAGTACTTGAATTACGCGAGTCGACGCGTCGAGCGAGAAAAAATTACATGCGTTGTGTCACTGATGTGACATCTCACGTTTCGGACCTTTCGGCTTCTCCGAAACCTCTTGCTATCGCCAGCGCCGCACGCAATTCAAACGCCGGGCTTTCCCTAAGCTTGGGGGTTATTCACAGTTGTTCACACCATTTCTAAGGGTCTTTTGGTGGGCTGTGTTAATAACTGTTATTAACTGTTATTAACATGATGTGAATAACTGATGTTAATAACATCCTAGTTGTTCACCGAACCCTAACCTGGCGAATATCTTCGGACGTGCTGGCAGCCCCAAGTGAAAGCGCAACTTGGAGCCCAAGTTTCGCCTGCTGTGGGGGGAGACGATCTGAGCGGAGACGGTGTTGTGGTGGGGAGGTGGTGAGGGGGTGGGGTTTCTGTTGGCGGTGGATTCTCGGGTCGCCTCTATATCTTCACCCTCGGTTGACGATTCCTTTCCACAGGAACGACTCGGGGCAATTTGACACTGACAGTCAATCCATAGGTGACGGCCTTCTAGAGGCTGTCGGAGCGTGGACAGTGCTGCTTCGGATTGGGTATTATGGTGGGGGGATTCGGTTTCGCATTCTATGAGTATCGTCCAGGCTGACGCAGTCTCCTTTCAGAACCGAATTTCTTTCGACACGGTGATACCTATGGTGGCGAGACTGGCTCGCTGGTCGGTGAGTCCGTTGAGTTTTTTTCCTGTCTTATTCGGCCAACTAACGTTCTTTTTCCTTTCAGAGCCGGACGCTTTTCGACACGGCGGTGCTATGGTGCTAGTCGGTGCGTCCATCGGTTTCTTCTTCTGGTCCTCCAGCTGATACTCTCCTTTCAGCGCCGGGCTCTTCGATGCGGCGATACCTATGGCGAGGCTGGCTCGCTGGTCGGTTAGTCTCTTCTTTCTTCTCTGTTCTTATTGAGCCACTAAGGCTTTCTTTTCAGAGCTGGAGTCCTCTCGACAACGTGGATACCTATAGTGGCGAGGCTGGCTCTCTTGCTCCGTGAGTTCCCTAGGTTTCCTCGTCGCGTCCTGGGCCTTGCAGCTGACGCTCTCTGTCCAGACGGCCTCACACAGTGATATCTATGGTCCGTGGTTGTTCGCTGGTCAGTAGGTCCTCTCAAGTTCGATTTATTTTTGTCCCTAATTCTCATTCGTGATTCAGAGTCCGCTATTATTCCGCCGGTCGGTACGTATTTTCTTCCCTCGTGGTCTGGTGTCGTGATCTAGGTCAGAATTTTGGGTTTTGGGGGATCTTTCGTTCAGCTCTGGGGTGTATCTTGTTGCGCGCGGACGCCGGGAGCGAACTGGAATATTCCCATTCACGTCCGGCGGTACATGCATGCCACATTGGGGTCTGGGGGATACCATCACCTTTTGCTCACCGTCGGGCTAGTGTGGTGGATCTTTTTTTTTGCGTTAGGTGACTGTGTTCGCCGATTTCTTCTTTCGTGATTGACAATGACTTGAGTGATTTTCTTTTGCCAGAACCGAGCTCCGAATAGTTTGATTGCTCCCGCCGTGAATCGAATGTTGTGTTCCCGCTATTTGTTCTTAGCTGACACTTCTGATCCAACGAACAATTCTCGGTCTCTAGGTGTGTTCAACATTCGGCTGA
>JARKIC010000977.1:0-165734 GCA_029378375.1 Mycena olivaceomarginata | reverse complement strand
GGATCATGCGATCGAGATGATCGAGAACGAGCCGCCGTACCTGACGAGGACCGCTCAAGGCGCTGTACCTGATCGCGACGAACGGGACACCGACGCTGAAGAAGCCCGAGGCGCTCAGCCGCGAGCTCAAGGGCTTCCTGGCGGTGTGTCTGTGCGTCGACGTGAGCAGCCGTGCGACGGCGAACGAGCTGTTGGATGTGAGTGTTTTGGTTGTTTCATTGACGACGCTGACGCGGCGCAGCACGAGTTTTTGAAAAAGGCGTGCGCACTAGCGGGGCTCGCGCCGCTGCTGCGGTTCAAGAACAAGTCGTGATTCTTTGGTTTCATATCCCAACCCAGTCTTCACGCCCGCGTTACCCTGTACGTTTTCCCTATATATTCGTACCTTACTCGTTCTCGGTCTCTTTTCTTTTTATTATTCCCAGTCGTCCTCGTCTCGCCGGTCTCGTCCTACTCCTACTCACCTCACCTGCTTTTCTGTTCTGTTCTTATTGATTCGAACCCTGGAAAAATGGTAATGAGTAAATGTACTACTTACTTTGTTGTCAATGAAATCGGCTAGAGTGCATGTAGCGTTTAAAATATCAATGAGTGTGAAAGACTCGATTAAAATTTTCCAGGTAGATCGCGCTGTCCAGTAGTCCTACTGCGAAAACTTTGCCTTCTTCCGCCCAATAACCCCGTCCTTGGCGCTCTTGCCCCCGCTCCCGCCCTTGAGAATGCCCTTGACGACCTTCCTTCTCCCCTCGCCCGCCTTGCCTATGCGCTTCTGCTTCAGCTCGTCATTGCTCAACGAGGGCGCGGGCGGCTCGGTGCGTTTCGTCGCCGACGCGGCTTGTCGTCCTTCTTGGACTTTTTCGGCGCGTCTGACGGCGGGGGCGCGTCTGCCTTCTTGGACTTTTTCGGGGTATCCGAGTCCTTTGCCGGGTCGACTTTTTCGGTGCGTCTGAAGGCGTCGACGCTGCGTCCGCCTTGTCCTTCGCTGCGCCCTTTTTCTTCGACGAGGGTGTCGTCTCTCTGCCGGCGTGGAAGGGACCGAAGCTTTCCCCTTTGCCTTCTTCTCTGCAGGCGTCGCCTCCGCCGGCGTGGAAGGGACCGAAGCCTTTCCCCTTTGCCTTCTTCTCTGCAGGCGTCGCTCTGCCGGCGTGGAAGGGACCGAAGCTTTCCCCTTTGCCTTCTTCTCTGCAGGCGTCGCTTCTGCCGCCGGCGTGAAGGAACCGAAGCTTTCCCTTTTGCCTTGCCCCCACCGGCGTCGCTGCGTCCGCAGACTTTTTTCCCCCCCGCGGGCGTGCTAGGCTTCTCGGGCGCCGCCGCGTTGTGATTTGGGCTTTTTCGCGCTCACCGGTGTAGGCGGCACAACCACCACCTCCGCGTCCGCAGCCTTGCGTTTTTTTTTGTTTTCGTCTCTGACGCAGGGGCCGCCGGCGTCGCCACCACGGCCTTGCCATTCGCGCCCTTTGCCTTTTTCGCCGTCTTGGGCTCCTCCTCCTCCACCGCGTTTCTTGCCCTTCTTGCCCTCCTTCTCATCATCCGCCTCCACGCCCTCCATCTCGGCGTCGCTCGCGTCGCTCTCCTCTGCGACCAACCCGTCCCACCTCTCCTCTGCGAGATCACAGCTCCAGATGGGCAGTGCGGCGCTGCTGTTTGTTTTTTATGAGGAGGCTCTGGACGTTGTCCCAGCCGCCCTTGATGGCGGCTATGATGGCGGGGAGGGCGAGGGCGAGGTTGTCGAGGACTTGGGCGGGGGTGTGCGAGGTCGTGGCGAGTTTTATGGCGCTGCGAGTTGTTAGGTGTTTTTTTTCGAGATGAAAATGAGAGGAACATACGTGCAGGTGCCCTGATTTTGGTTCATGTACGTCGAGGAAATGGCGCGCTCCAGTTCTCCCTTGAGGTCTTTCCGCGTCAGACACACGGGGATTGGTTGCCTGCAGCTGCATTACAATTCGCATTGAATGAACAGGAATAAATACTTCTTCGCCTCAAACCACTTTACACCCAGCAGTTTCGGTAAAAGCGGGACGATGCGCTCGTCGGCGAGGAAGAGGCCGTTCTCCTTGAGCATGCGGCGGGCCTCGAAGGGCTTGAATTTGCCCTTGAGCTTCTCAATGCCGACGACGCGGGAGATGAACTTGATGTTCTGCTCGGCGAGAAGGTCCTTGTACTGCCGTTGGGGGTCTTTTGTTATTAGACACACGGCGGACGTGCGGGGGTCGACATGGGATGGACAATTGGTCTGGTCCGAGTCAGTTGGTCTACAGACTCGGTATGACGCACATTTTAACAGGCTTAACTTGTGTGCGGATGCGATTTTCTTGACTGTTACATTGAGCCAGACATGCTGCTCTTTCCCGGGCAGCAGCTGGGTGTCCTGCTGTTTCTGCTGTGCCTTTGTCGTGTGTGCGTGGAGGGCGTCGATTGCCTTTTTTGCCTGATTTTTGTCTACTTTTCCGTCGATGAGAGGCATTCTGAAAAGATTTTGACGTGACGTGTGACCCCTCTCATGGAATACGCGTCTCTGAAATTGGTCGAGGCGGCCACCCACCGGTCGCTGCACGCGGCGGCTTCTCCCGGTCGTCGACGCACGCGTCTGTGCTCACGGACCTCCTCGCGCGCTACATCAGCTCCTCGCAAACACAGCCGCAAAGTACGCCCAGCACGCAGGCCGCACGACGCTCACAACCACCGACGCCCTCGAGGCGCTCGACGACCTCGGCTTTGGCCTCCAGGACCTCATCGACTATGTCCCCGAGGCAAAGGACCTCTCGCGCTATGCCATCTACTCGGCCGCCGCGTCGAGGAGCTCAACGAGTTCAAGGCCCAGCTCGGCCGCGTTCAGCGCGACGACGCTTTCCCCTCACGTATGCCCCGTACGACGAGGAGGATCAAGAGGACATCGAGCTCCAAGTCGAGCCAGAGCCCCCACAGAAGCGACAGCGCACACTCGACTGGGACGGCCACATCCCCGACTTTCTGCCCCCTTTCCAACCATAACAGACGCACCCGAGTCCCCAAGAGCAGAGTCTCCCCAGCCCTTGATGCCCCCACCGCCTCCCCCTGGTGCGCCGCTCCGCCCGTCCCGCAGCTCCAGCTCGCCGCAACCTCCACCTCCGCCGCAGACTACGTCCTCAAGTCCCCTACGAGGCCTCCTCCCTCGCCGACGTCTCCCAATGGCACCTCCCCGGCCCCCCCCACGGCCCCCGCTCCCCGCCGCCCCCAGTGCCACCACCACCGCCGTCGCCCAGGCCCTCAACCCCGAGCTCGCGCTCTACAAAGCCTTCCACCACATCCTCACCAACCCCACCCGAGCCCACCGCTCCGTCCCCCGCCGCCACCGCGTCGCCATGGGGCTCCTCCAGCACGCCGCCCTCGTCCCGCGCTGGGAGCTCCCCGACACCATGTACGCCGCCTCCGCCCCGCGCCCCCCCGCGCCTGGCCCATCGTCCCCACCTTCGCCGTCCCCGCCTCCCTTCCCCCCACCGCCGCCACGGAAATCGCGCCCCCGACACGCCGCTTCCCCCCCACCCACCGCACCGTCGCCGCCCCGTCCCAAATCGCCCCTCGTGGCTCGCAGGGGAGCCGCCTCCCCGAGCTCGCCGCGCCCGTCCTCCCCCCCGCCGTCTACGCGCGCGTCACGCGCCTCGCGCACCCGCCACCCCTCGCACGGGGCTCGAAAATCCTCAAATACGGCCAGGGCGCGCCCGCGCCGTGGAACGCCGGCACCACCGGGGCGGGCGCAGACGGCGACGGCGACGGAGGGAAGGGCGAGGAGGACAAGAAGATCCCCGATGCGCGCGTGTATGCGACGTGGGAGTATGAGAGCAAGGACTTTCGCGTGGGGATCAAAAACCGAGGGGGCCGGCGGTGCAGCAGCAGCCGCCCCACCGGGGCGGAGGAGTAGTCGGGCTGTGGGGTAGCGCGTGTACTGGACTGAGTGTATGTATTCATTTGGCTGCTTCAATTTATGGCGTGCGACGCCGTGCTGGATCCAACACCCCAGCGGATTCGTACATGATCTTATCTTTCAAGTCAATCCAGCAACTTGCCTCGCGGGGGCGAGGCGCGATCTTTGTGTGCCGCGTGCGCCCTCATTCTATCGTCGATGATACGACAGCCCCGTTCCGCTGCGAACTTCCAGATTGGAAGGACAAGGCAGCGCGCAGTGGTGGGTGTGCGTGAGCCTCAACCCAGCTAGGCTCTTCCCTCTCTGGGTATCATCACTTCGGTGCATTGGGGTTTGGTGGGAAATTTACGGCGTGCGAGGCGAGCTCTCTGCGGGGTGTAATCGACGCGCCGGTATTCCTACAGACAGTATAAATCAATATAATCTCTCTCGCGCGATCCAATGTCTTCCATCCACGGCTTTCTTCTCAGACAGACGCGCTGAAGAATGGGATCGGGTGCTCAATGTTCCCGCGAAATAATGCTTCACCTTGTTCGACTGCAGTACACCATAATTATTGTTACAATCCAATTCCTCTTTAGGCAAGTACAGGTTCTCTGTTCCAGGCTTGGGAATTTGTTGACGATAGTTCTTATAAATACTTTTAAAGAGACGCAGAACATCCAAGAACTGCCTATTATGGACAAAACGTAGTAATATTTGGATACCTTTGGCAGATGATGTTATCACCCTCCCTCTTCCTCAACGCGTTATGTGCGGCCGATACAGTCTACGCGTAGACGTGAGTACGCGCGGTTTTCCCCCCAGCGTCTGCGCTACCCTCGACTCCAGCCCAACGAAATCCAGCAACTCCAAACGCGTCCGTCGACGAATGGGAACGCGCCGATGCCTTCGTCCCGCGCTACAACATCGCCCCCCACACCCAAGCCCCCGTCATCAGACGACGCGCTCCCAACGACTCCACCCTCGTCCCCCGTGTGTATATTTACACTACTGAATTATTTGATCCTGGCGTATAACACTGTAAAATGTCAATTTGATCAGCTCCATGAAATGGGGCCTCGTCCCGCACTACTCCAAATTCGAAGACAAGAACCTCAACACGACCAACGCGCGCGCGGAGAACCTCGCGGGCGACGGCGGCATGTGGGCGAGCCTCAAGGGCCCGAAGCGCTGCGCCGTCGTGTGCCAGGGGTACTACGAGTGGCTCACCAAGGGGAAGAGCAAGCTGCCGCACTTTGTCAAGCCCAAGGACGGAAGGCTGATGCTCATGGCGGGGTGTTCGATTCCGTCGTCTTGCAGGGTTTGTTTATCTTCGTTTTCCTACTCCCAAATATTCCTTCATGGATTTATAGGCGAAACGGAAACGATGTGGACGTTCACGATCGTCACCACCGCTGCGAACCCAGAGTTCTCGTGGCTACACGAGCGGCAGCCCGTCATCCTGCACACCCCGAGGCGCTCGCTGCGTGGCTCGACACCTCCTCCCTCAAGTGGAGCTCCGACCTCGTCCCCCTCCTCGCGCCGACGACCTGTGCCCTCGACTGGTACGCTCCTCGTTGTGTCCATCTATTCCACACACCCTGACTCTACACCAGTTATCAAGTCCCCAAAGAAGTCGGCAAAGTCGGCACCGAGTCCTCCACCTTCATCGAGCCAGTCGAAAACCGCAAAGACGGCATTCAAGCGCTGTTCAACAAGCAGAAGCAGCGCAGGCGGCATCGCCCAAGAAGACGCTGAAGCGCCGGCTTTCGCCTGCAGATGACGACGAGATCGTGGTCCTTGATGGCCCTTCATCGTCGAAGAAGGTGCGGCGAGCGTTAGATCTCGTCAATTTTTAATTGAGGTCGAAACAGAAGAAACCCCACCCTCCCGACGACGACGACGACGACGAAATCGAGATTGTCGATGGCCCGTCGTCGCCGAAAAAGTCGAAGCCTACGCCCAAGGTACTCATCTTGTTCACTTGTGAATTCGCTTGCTGACAGATTTGGGTAACAAGAAAAAGTGATAGACACCCCGAAAGCCTCGTCGTCGCAGATCACTTCGTTCTTCAACAAATCCTGATTTGCTAGCCGCCGTTCGCATAATTTATGTATATAGTATCCATTGTAAATTTGTGTAATAATACATTCCTGTACATGTGGTAGTTTCGCTCCTTTTGTCCTCCCTGAATATCCCCGCCCCACCACTTGTACGCTCACAGTTGCAACACCTGTGGGCCTGCCTCGGTGATTCCGTAAAATCAATGCTTGTGGTCGATGGCAAACCAGGAGGCCATTTCCCTTTCGTTTGGGAGCCACACGCCGAACTCGGAGCGAGAGGGCTACTCTTCGCGGCCCTCCTCGATCCGGAGCTTCTCAATACAGCGGCACCGGAATCGCCATCGGGGAGCTCGTCGGGGTCGGTGAACATGCGGAGGACGTCACCGATCGACAAATACCACCACCCCCAGGGGAGCGGGTCCTCGACACGGGTGGTAAGGCATGTGCAGACGACGACGACGACGACGGCAAGCAGCAGCCGGCGTCAGCCACACGTGCGTTCGAAATCCGGCGCATTATCGACGCACTCATCCGCGTACCGCGCATCTGCCGATCGAGGTCCTTGCGATTTCGCCTATCCCAGAAAACGCGATGACGTCGATTCGGGACGCGTTTTCGGGCGGCGGGCAAGCGGGGCTCGGGCTCGGTGCGGTGGGTGTTGGGGCGCCGGAGACGAGAGCGATTGGGAAGAGGGTAGACGAGGATGACGATATTCTCGCTTTTGCGGGCGGAGATGGCGACGTCGATGGGTGGCTCGTCGTCGCACCATCCGTCATCTGGCGTCGAGACTGTGACGCTGTCCCCCGCGCCACGGCCACCGGCCGAGCAAGCGCACGAATCGAAGTGGATCTGGTTCGTCTAAGTAGCCGAACGAAAGGGGAGGAGGCGCACGGCAGGGTTCCAAAGCGGGGCACTCGCCGTTGAGCTGATGCGGGGCACTCGCCGTCGATCAGCTCAACTCCGCTGCCGCCCGGGACTTCTCTGTATGAGTCTGCAGGGCGGAGGCAGCTTCCTCCCGGGCGGAGTGGCCAGGCCTTCAGGCAACCCAGACGGTGCCGAAGGAGTTGTTGTTGAGACTCTTGAGCTCAATGCCGGCATGAGGACGAACACCTTTGTGAAGTAGCGCGGGTCCGAATCCTTTTCGAGGCCGAATCCCTGCCTGTGCTGGGTGATAGGGAGGATGTGAGGTGGTGGTGGAGAGAAAGCATCACGCGGTCACGCAATGAGTGGCTGCTCGGTCCAGCAACACCAAACCGCCGCCCAGCCGTGTCGAAGCGCTTCTGCCCACCATTCGTTGTGCCCCGCACGCCGGCACAACCCCGGCGCCGCACTCAACACCAATAAGCGTCATGGCTCGCTCCGGCCTTCCACCTTCCAAACGAATCCCGGCGGAAACGCGCCTCCTTGCAAAGATGTGCGTAGTTGGCGATCCCCCCCACATTTCCTGACCCTTCTATCAGCCGTCGCCTTCCCCCGAAGCCCCAAATGCGCGCCCTTCGCAGACTTCAGGTTCCATACGTTCGAGAAGGGGGTGGGTGTATCATTGTGTCGAGATCGTCTACCGGGGGCGGATGCCCCGCAAGGTTATCGCCAAAGTCGGCGAGACCGGTAGGTTGGACGGCCGCTGCGGTGAATACAAGAGGTGAGAAAGGCGGGCGGGTCCACATTTGGCTTTGGGCGTTCTACGTCCAAAGACGCCAGTTCGCAGGTAAGCGACCCATTGCATCCTGTCCTACTGCGTTTTCACGTTCCGTTGCCTTGTAGAGAGGATGATCCACCTCGCGCTTCGTGCCGCGGGCTACAGCGCGTGCACGGTTTGCAAAGCGCTGCTCGTGCGGGTCGCCGGCAACCGCGAGTTCGTTAAGGTCGGACGTAATGGTTCTTTGGAGGACATCGAGGAGATTGTTCGGCGCTGTTTGGAAAATATTGGTGAGGAGGATGCGCCGCAGTGAGTTTTTCTTTACCTCATCTTCTCCTTCTCGTGATTAATTCTTCTTCAGGTTGATATTTCCATCACAAAAGCGTTGAATGTTTGTCTCGTTCTGCTGTTCGCCAACGCGCTCGTTTGTATAATAATTTCTTGTGTCGTGTGCAGTTGTTTTCTTGCTCTGAATGTTTGATATCATGCTATCTACTGTCTTGCCGAATATCAGAACCCGTGTATGTTTTATAAAGCGGCGGGAGATTCGTACCGTCGATTGTGTGTGGTTCCTCCGCCGAGGGTCGTGTAACCGCCGAGCTGGAGTTCTCTGGCGCCTTTTTTAGGCTTTGAATTTAATTCAATGTTTTTTGGAGCATTTGAACAAGCTGGGAGGATATTGGCAAGTGCCTGCTATCAATTTCTGTTTTATTTTCTCGACCTCTCTCTCCCAGACCGGTCTTAACGGAATTGCCCCTGGTCTCTGTCTTGATAATGGGGACAAAGATACACCATCTGTCTCTCAAGTGTTAGAAAGAAAAATAAGGTGAGGAATTAAAGACTTGCCGATATGGATCGCGAGGTCGCAGAAGATGAAGAGCGAGACCTGCCTCAAAAACCGCATTCCTCCCGCAATGTAGACCAACATTATTGTGACCGCCCTACCGAAGTGCAGAAGTCGAAGTCCTCTCAACCGACACTTCGTGCCGCGGGCGTTGAGACGTGAACGTCCGGTTGGAGAAGGATATACGCGAGTCTGGTTCGAGGAAGGAGTCGCGGCGCGCGCCAATTTCGAGAAGGAAGACTTTCCGACAAAAAGCCAGAGGGTGGCGTTGATTGGTGGCTGTACATGTGTCGCCGATGAGACTGCAGCGTCTCTGAACTGGGGCAGGGAGGACGTGGCCCTTTCAGCGAGTCCCGCCTGAATAAAGTGGGTGTTGGAGGAGGGTTAATTTCGGCCGTGGCGGAGCCTGCAGCTGTGGGGGTTACACTAGAATAAGGACTGTCAGTCAGCAAGCCGGGCGTGCAAATCGAGCCGCTCACAATTACTTTCGATAGCTACTGGTTATTGGATTCGGATAGCAAAAGCATATCCCATGTCGGTAGAGTACGGGGGAGAAGCATAGGAGCAGCACATGGCCACCTTTTTGTGCACACACTTTGGCCTAGTGTTGACGAGATGACCATGAGGGACAAGGGAGGGCGAAGAAAGTGGGGCGAGAGGGAGGGCTCGATCCCGCCGATCAGATCTGCGCGCTACTCGCCATCGAGGAGGGACCACGTCCGGGGACCGTTTATTTCACCGCGCAGCGAGGACGACCGCGGGCAGCTGATTGTGAAGTGGGGAGAGAGTACCTGCCTCGAAGGCAACCTCGAACACGACGAGTGCGGAGTCGGGAAAACGCAGATGTGGTCCGGGGCATTCGAGGTGCAGCGGCGACGTATTAAAGGGAATAGAGCCCTGTCCGACCCTCCGCTATCCGGTGAGAACGTCCTGGAAGCGCAGAGTCGCGCCGCGTGCCATTTTCGAGAACGAAGACTTTCCGACAAAAGACAGAGGGCATTGATTGGTGGCTGCGTCACCGATGAGACTGCGGCGTCTCTGAACTGGCGCAGGGAGGACGCGGCCCTTTCAGCGAGCCCCGCCTGGATGAAGTGGGTGTTCCATGGTAGAGCCTGCAGCTGCGGGGGGTTACGCTAGAATGAATACTATCAGTCAGCAAGCCGGACGTGTACATCGATCCGCTCACAATTAATTTGGATAGCTACTGGTTATTGGATTCGGGGAGCGAAATGCTGGAACGTCGTGTACGGGCCCATGCGCGCCGTCGCCAGTGCCACGAGCTCCTCCGCATGCGACACGCTCGTCGTTGAGCTCGTTTGCGGTCTCCCCGTCCGGGTCTGAACCCCCATCGTCCTGATCCAACCCCGCCGTAACGCTTGCACCCCCGTCTTGCACATGGCATTTGAAGCAATCTTGAAGCAAGTGCGGCCTGAAATCCACCAAGTAGCGGACCGGTCTAGAGGGCGAAAATCGAGACAACCACAGTGGTCTAACTACGCCCCCCCTCATGCGCAGACTGAACCCCGCTACGATGCCTGCGCCCTCGTCGTGCACATGGCGTTCGAAGGTCGGTGTTGCCTTAGAATTGCCAAATTGTCATTCCAGTGGCGAGTAATTGCTCTAGTCTGCGCGCGCCATGTTGCTGCATGGATTGAGATGCGGAAGGTGGTGCGCGGTCGGTGCTGCTGCATCACGGCTAGCACCGCCAATGTGGCCGCATAACGGCTCAATCGTTGCGCTTTGGCTGACCTATGTGGTCAGACCAGAGTCGAAGCACGATTCTAGAAGTGCGGCGGGGTTAGCTACGCCGCCGTCGTGCGCAGACTGACACCCCGCTGTGACGCCTGCACCCCCGTCCTGCGCATGGCGTTTGAAGCAAAAGGCCGACCTCAGAGTATACTTCTAGGATTGCGGAGGATCTAGCTACGCCGCCGTCGTGCGCAGGCTGGTCCTGCGCATGGCGTTTGAAGCAAAAGGCCGACCCCAGAGTATACTTCTAGGATTGCGGAGGATCTAGCTACGCCGCCGTCGTGCGCAGGCTGAACCCCGCCGTAACGCCTGCACCCCCGTCTTGCACATGGCGTTTGAAGCAATCTTGAAGCAAGTGCGGCCTGAAATCCACGATGTAGCGGACCGGTCTAGAAGGCGAAATCGAGACACCACGGCGGTTTAGCTACGCCCCCCTCATGCGCAGACTGAACCCTGTTAAGACACCTGCGCCCTCGTCATGCACATGGCGTTCGAAGGTCGGTGTTGCCTTAGAATGGCCAAATCGCCATTCCAGTGGCGAGTAATTGCTCCAGTCTGCGCGCGCCATGTGCTGTATGAATTGATACGTGGAAGGTGGCGCGCGGTCGGTGCTGCTGTATCACGGCTAGCACTGGCCGTATACAATCGTTGTTGAATCGTTCCGCCGTGGTCAAGATCATGATTTGGTCACGTGTCGCGCTGTCAGCCACCACGACGATTCATCATTCAAGATATTAACATGTATCAGATACAACACAGTATACAGAATTAATATTAATCCTGCTCGCAACCTGAACTCTTCCTCGGAGGCCTCGAGATCTTGATAGGCCAAAGCCCCCAGTGTCCCCAGCCACTCGCTGCTATACATGCATTTGGGGAGGCCGCCCCGTCCCACCTTCTGCAACATGGACCTCATGGCCTTGCTCGGGCCATGCTCATTGTGCTGTTCGCTCAGCACCCTTGTGTGCTTGTCCATATCATCGGTGATCTCCGGAGCCCGCCACAGCGCCCGTAGTGCGAGAGGAGAATCGAAGTATGCCTGACGTGAGGACACCAGCACGGATGGCACGGAGGAACGTGACGACGAGCTCAATGAACACAGACTCGTTGAGAAGCTGTGTGGGAGAGTTAGAGGCTCAAAGTCTGCATTGGGCGCCCAACACGAAAGACAGAACAACGAACCCTCCTTGATAGAACATTTTTTCGTCTTAGGAGCTGCCTTCCCTTTACCCTCCCCTTTCCTCTTGCCGTCTTCGCCAGCGTCGCTGCCCTCGTCGCCGCTATCATTCTCCTTCCTCCTCGTCCTCGTCCTCGTCCACTTCTCCCGCATCCACCTCCACGAGGACGCAGCGGAGGTGATGAGGCGGTCGAAAAACTCGTTGAGGGAATTGCGGAATTTTTTGAAAACAGGGAGTTTGGAGGTTAGCGGGTAGGTAGTCGGGACTTGTTCCTTCTTCAGTCCCTCTGTAAATTCATCCAACGCGTCGAGAACACCGTCGTAGTCGACCACCTGGTCTGCATCGAGAGACTTATTACAGCCACAGGCGCGCAGGACGAGGTTAATCAGCTCGGCTAATGCCAGACCGGGACACTGGTCCAACGATTCGAGAAAGTCCTCTGCTGTAGATTGCAGTGCGACAGCGGAGTTGAGAATGGCATTTATTGGGTCGCTTCCTGGGCCGACTGGGACCGCTGTCTGAGTCTGGGCGGTAGAGAACGGTAGGTGTTGCTGGGGAGAAGCGCCGTCGGTAAGGAGACTGTCCAGCAGCTGGATGATTTTGTTGACTGTTGACTGTGAAGTCGAGTTTGAGAGCAGCTTCGGGGGCTGTTGGACGGCCGGGGCGGCGGGTGCAGCCTGGCGATGTGGTCCGGGGTCCAGGTGTGCTACATCACGGTAACTTCGGACTCGACCCCGTTGTTCTGCGACATCGGGGGCGTATTGGGCTCGGCGGAGGCGGGTGCGGGTGTCCGGGGTCTCTGTTTATCAAAACCAGCTCCAGACTCGACAGAAAAACCTGGGTGTTCGGCAGTCACAGATCCACAAATGGGGAGTGTGTGCAGAAGAGGAGATCTCGCCCCAAGAGTTGGTCGTCGAGTATGTCGGGGAGGTTATATATGCGCAGGTGGCCGAGAGGTTAAAGCGTAGGCTGACTTGGCATGCTGAGTGCGCGAGTCAAGCTACGCGTAGAGACCGAGTCCCGATGTGACCCCTGCGCATGGCGTTTGAAGCCAACTTTGGATTGAGCGAAGTTCCTGTCCCGCGCACCATATTCCTGCGAAGGAGGCCAACCCACGATCGTATTACGACCAACATCGCTGATGGGGCCGTATATATCGTCGCACCATATTGCTTCGGCAGAGGCTGACCCGCGGTCGGTGCCATCGTATCACGACTAGCATCGTCGATGGGCCGTATACGCCGTCGCACTTTATGGTGATTGAAAACAAGTTCCGATTCGAGTGGGCTACGTGCGGGAGTCTGGCTAGGCGTCGAGACTGAGACGACAGTCAAGCTGTGCTCATTGCTCAGTTCATGCGCGAACTAAGCCCCGTCGTGATGTGGTGTGTTTGAAGACTTGAAATGTCCATCGGCAGTGGCAGGTACTTGCCGGTCGGCGCGCGCCATTGGTGCGCAAATCAAGATGGTGAGGGTGAGGTACTCCTGTATTGCGACCAGGATTGTCAGTGACGCCGTATCACGACTGCCATCGTCGCACTTGGTCGTGATTGAAATAAAAGTTAAGTCCTGATTCGGTCACATACATATGACGCAGACGCCGGAAAATCAGTAACCACTGAGCGCTGAGCTATTCTGCCGATGCATCGAGTAGAAGGATGTATTATGGTAAATTCATATTGAATATACAGTGATTGGAAGATACGAGAGAAGTATTTTACTCGGCAAGTTTACGATGTAGATATTCGGCGGCAAGCCTTTCATTGGCCTTTGCGACTATGCGGCTTTTCTGGATGAATCGCATGTTGTGTTTCCATTCGGCCTGGGTGAAGAGCTGGGCCGAGTGGTTCTTGAAGTCGAGCAGTCGTTTCTGGTACCAACGTTCACAATCGGGTGACCACCATCCTATATTCAGACCTGAGAAAAAAAATGAGGTGGGGGTGGGCCACCAAGAAATTGCCTTCTTTTGCCATCCGTCATCTTCTGCCGAACTTCTCTGGCCTAGAAAAAGTCAGCTGGGTCAAATTTCGTGAATTTTCGGACGCACCCGTATTGACGACATAGACACCACAGATCAAATTGATTTCATCCGGTGTCAGAGCATCGTCCCAGTACGCCGTTGAGCTCTGGCCATCCCATAAACACACACTATGCTCGAAACTCTCGTCAGAAGGTCCTCGAGCCGCGATCTCGTCGTCCGTAAGCACCATGGCAAGATCCACGGCAAGACGGCCGACGATCCCGCCGGCAAATCGAGCGGCACGGCCCCGAGGAGAACGAAGGAACTCGTCGCGACGTTCCTCATAGGCGAGATAGTCGGTGAGAGTGGGACGGTAGCCAGCAGGGCGCCAGCCCAGTCCAGTTTGGAACAAAGGCGGACGCGGCTGAGGACGAAGCGGCCCTCGTCGACAGAGACGAAACTCTATCCCTCTTTGGAATAGGTGGAAGACAATTTCCTGGATGCTCGATAAGCCCCAGCCCATTCTAACGATTCCAGAGTCGTCACAGCACTTGAGAGGAGGATATAGAGGGTCCGAATCGTAGCCTGGGCTGCACGGCTGAAGAACATATTGAGGTTGCCCATTCAAGATCTCCCTGTGGACATCGACCGCCCAGACCTGGGCAGAAATATCAGGACACATCTTGCCGAAGATCAAGCAGTTCCTGAGGAATATCGCCGAGTGATTCGGCGTCGGACAGGTGCGCCAGCAGAAACCGGAAGAAGAGCAAACGTAGGATGCTCAAGGCCAATCCATCGTTCATCTCCCACAGCCCTGGCGCTGAAATCGTCTCGGAGTCCCTCCCGATACTTCTGAGCTGGTGCTTCGGGGACCGTGAAACCGAAGCGAGAATAGGGAACATTGTCCATGGCCAAGAACGGCTCGTACGGCTCGTACAGGTCCCCAACACCTTCAGGCTCCGGGGCTATCCACGAGGTATAGACTGCTGTTAGATCATCCCCTGTGGAATGCGGGCCTATGGGTTCTTCGGGCAAAAGAGGTGCGGGGGCGTCGGGGAGCGTATGGGATTCCGGTTCTGGTTCTTCGCGAAAAATGGGGGCTGGAACGTCGGGAAGGGATGGTTCGTCAGGCAAAATACGGGCTGGAACGTCGGGGGAGGGTTGGTTCTTCGCGCACAGAGACAGGAGCATCGGGGAGGAGTGACTCTTCGAGCGAAACAGGGATGTCGGGGAGGGATGATTCTTCGAGCAAAATAGGGGCCGGAATGGCGGGAAGCGTAGGGAATTCAGGTTCTCGGCGGACGGTGTCCTCGTAACCCTCGCCATCGTCATCATCGCCAGCTTCTTGTTCTGGAGCGAGTGCCTTGCACAAATCCCATTCATCTGCCCAGCTATCATAGTGCCGCTGATTGTCAGTAAACTCGTCCCACATATCGGCGGCGAAGGTGCGATTGAGTGGTTTGCGAACAAGAAAATCGTCTTCCTCGTCCCAAATGAAAACCCTCGCTCCTTTCTTGCCGGGCGGAGCTCCTTTCGCTGCATGAGCCTCCCGTGCCAAGCGCGCAGTCCTCTTTACCGAAGTTTCGGTGGCCAACCATTTCTCATACTTCTCCTTACGACGACCTAAGAAGGCGCGTACAGCTTCGCCCGCCTTCTGGCTGCTGTGGGAGCCCACCGGCGGGGGAGTTCTCCCGGTATTGACAGCAGGATTGTCCAAGGGTGAGGTGGACGATTCGGAAGTCAGTTCAACGGGGGCTATGGCAGAAGCAGGGAGTGACGGATGGAGTAATGATGTTAGATTGTGGCGCATGCAAGTTTGCATCCCTCTGTGAAACATATACCTCGCCGCGGCAATCCCAAGCACTAAACGACACATTTCCTGAAGAATTGTGGAGGTATTTAACCTCTGCGTCGTCGGGAAAGAACTTCCGCTGCCTCAAGACCGAAGGAATAGGGAGCCGCGGAGATCCTTTGATGGCTCCCAGTGCAGATAGAGAGGAATGGGAAATTTCCTATGCACGCGGTGAGTAGGACGTCCATAGGGGCCTTCCATGTCAGGTGAGGTCAATGATGCCCCCCGACGCGCTCCACATTCATGTTGCCTGCTGCAGATGACTCCAAATCTGGCAAACCATTGGGGATGAACATTGGAGGCGTTGATCACTCGGGACCGCCACGACCCATCGCGATCACGACCATTCAGAAGGACGAACAGCATAGTAATGGGTCGCAATAAACGGCAGGAAGGCGTCGCGCCGAGTGCCTCAAAGCTACAGCCGCTAGGTCACGGGTATGCCATGGTGCGTTGCGGTATCCGAATTGCGAGGGGAAGGGAAACGGAAGAGCATCCCTTCAAACAGAGAACCTCCAAGCTCCGCATACATGGCCTGGAGAATACTGCGCAGCGGATTCTCCAGGCTCGTCCATTTGGCCACAATGGCAGGATCCAACGACCATCCGGCGTCCGAGGATACGAGGGGAGAAGCCTTTGGACCTGGCTGAGTCGTGACATTGAGACGTTCGAAGAGGCTACCGTGAAATGGGTTGGAACGCGGGAGGAAAATAAGGTAGGGCATTTTGGGGGAGGTCCAAGTCGTGTGCCGATAGTCCCCATCCATAGAGGTGTGGGTCGGGCTGGGCGCCTGGGTTTTCGTGGGCATTTGGTCCATGAACTTGCGGTTGCCGCAGTGAACAGTATAGATAGCACCGCCGTGACGGAGATGACCAGAAAAATATTCGGAAAGCTGGCAATGAACGCGTAAGACAGAGTGTCGTTTCAGAAATAAGAACTGCGTACGGGGGGATGTTGGAGGTGGAAGGCTGCATCTTGGGTGAGAAATTTGACGAGCCTCTGCGACGCTACGGCCAAGAGAGCGAAGACGAATGGGATAGACGTTGTATTTTCAGAATTTCGTGTCCTGCCGGCGTATCACACCGTTCACACCGTTCACAGGTTACAAATAATTGCGGGCAATGATTACAGAATTACAGGCGTATCGCAAGCCGCAATTGTCACATCGTCACGGCGCGTCACCTTGACCGCGTCCGAAACACACCACGCGGATCACTAGTACTACGGAGAGCTTTCGGGAATTGGTGAAACCGGCATCAAAAGTGGCCGGCGGTCGACCGCCGGCCTTGCTTATGACATGTCGCAATTCAGTTTCGTGTTACTGCCCAGCCGACTTCACAACACACTCGCCGCCTCCATCCCCCAACCCTCACAAATTTACCTCCACGCCAGCGGTACCTCCCTGTAATTAGTAAAGTGCCACATAGCCCAGGGCCCGCGCGCACCACTGTAATGGTCCTAAAGGAATTGAAAGGAAATGAACTGTAAAAGCCCCTGAGGCACTCTGAAGCGGTGGCGGGAAAGATGCACGACGTCTGCTAATAGCAACAGTGAGTACTACGCTGGCCTGAACTTTCACAAACAGAACATTGGTCCCGAACGGCGGTGTAGGTCAGTCAGTTCTTGACACGAATCCCTTAGTCAGTGTGAAGTTTCGCGTCTCCGTTCCTCACTTCAGTGTGTTCAAGGCATGATTAGCCTATATTATTTTCATTTGCCGACAGTGCTACTAATTCTGCTAGTAGAAAACAAAGCGAGCCCTTCCCGCCATCGTCCTTCCCGCAAACCCATTACTCGCTCATACTCCACAGGGTTCTCCGCGGCCAGCCCAGCCTCCGTCCGAAATCCGTAGTCCACGAAGCGAAAAAGTCCGCCCGCCGTGAACTGCGTGAAGGAGACACGTTCGTCGCCGGCCTGGCCATGGACGGAGTGCGCGACTGTGGCGGAGGGGAGCAGAATTAATGCGCCCACAGGGAACTCCACCACAAGTTTGAGGTTCCAGAGGACGGGTGTCCGCCGAGATGGGGGTCGAAGTTGCCGAGCGATTGCACTGCGCACCAACCTAATGGCAGATTGAAGACATCGCGATGCTTGAAGGTCCACACGTTGCCGAGGTTGAAGGCCGCGCACGAGAAGACTGATTTGGGGAACTGGCGCTTGAGATCAGGGAAGCGCAAGCGGAGGCGGGAGTTGTGGTCGGCATAGTATTGGTGGAGCCGCGGTGCCCAGACTTGAAAGGCAGATATGAGAGGGAGAGGGGAAGAACTGAGTGATAATGACGCAGGAGGAGGGAATCGAGCTCACCACTAGCGAAGTGAGCCATGCGGGCGATGTCGTCGTGGACGAGGAGCCGCTCCGTGAGGCTTGTATAATTCTTGTTGTCCAGCGAAGTGGGAAGCGTCTGCCCCTTGCCAAAAGTCAGCCTGACGTTGATGGCGGCGAAGAGGCCGCGTCGGTGCTTGTAGAAGGCGGCAGGAAAGGGGCGGCGGCGCCTTGTTGCTTGATGAAGTCGTACGCGCGCCCGACGCTCGCATGGTAAAGCTCGTCTCGAGGCTGTCCGACGAGGACAAGAAATACACGCCCCTCGCCGTCGACGAGGGGCTGTGGGTCACTGCAAGCGAATTGGCTTAAATGAGGAGAGGGAGATGAGGATTTGCTTACAATCCGTTCCAGGGAATGAGCTAGAAGCCCAGGCCGATCAGCTCAGCAAGGCTGCGACGCTGCTTGCTGCCACGCTTCTCAGCCCTGTCCTCAACTTTCGCGGCATACGCGCCGTGGGCGGTGGGTAAGGCGGCCACGTCAAAAACGGGCAGGTGGAACGGCTGAGCGGGCGCGACGTATTTGCGTATGGCAGCTGGGCGGGCGACGTGTCCGTGAGTCTCAACCCCACGAGCGCGTTTGAAAGCGCGGCGTCGGTGGGAGCCAGACTGGGCGGGACCGGATGCAAACACTCGGTCGAACGTTGGAGAGGGGCGTCGCTTTCGCGAGGGAGTGGCGGGTACGTCGTCAACGGCATTGAGCGGATCAGGCGGCGGCCATTCCTCGTCGACTCGATTGAGGCGTTGGGGGGTCCAGTCCTAGTCAACGTTGTCATCTTCCAGCCCGAAATCTTCCTAGGCCTCGCACTCGGCAGCCACGGCCTGCGATAGCAGAGGCCCGAAACAGTCGACGGCGTTGCTCCATGCCGCGAAAATTGTGCCACTGCGTGTCTTTCAAGGTGGTGAGCGCATGAATGGAGTTTGAGGGCAGTATTGGTGTCTTACCGTTCGCTGCGTAGGTGTCCAGAGCATTTCTGCAAAAAAAAACGCGTCAGCTGAAGCCCAGTGGCACTATATGTCACGGTGGCAGCCATGCATTCTGGATCTCCGCTGAGTCCCAGGTTTGAATCTTCACGTGGAGGATTCAAGAATAAATGGCTGCCAGGCCAGAGACAAGATAAAAAACAAACTAAACTTCGCAGAGGAACGAGCCAAGAGCGACGGGTGGGTGTGGAACTTGAGGGAGGCGAGCACGCTGATGGGGCGCGCTGATCCAATCAACGCGTGCCCAGGGTAAGTACACATATCTTCAACGTCCGCATACAAATACCTCAACGTCCACCATATTGCTGTTCTCGATAGACCGATTTTACCTAGGGCGCGCTACCAAGTACCCCGATGTGATACGTCGTGGATTCTATTGCGCCTCTATCACAGTCCCTCCGTCATTAACCTCCACCGCTACAACCCTCGCTCACCATGCCCCGCACCTCTTGCGCGCATAAGCCCAGTTCGAAAACTCCTTTGCCCAAAAAAGATGGCATAACCCAAGACCTAAAACCTTTGCGGCGACCCATGGCCAGCATGAACCTCCAACGCTAAAGCCCGGCCGTCCATCATGGACAGAGGCGGTGGAACACAGATTGTACAAAACATCGAGATCTTGGACTGGACTTTGCACGAAAAAATAACGTTCCCCAGTGCCGCGACCGTTACCATGCAAAAAATGCAAGTCCTATTTTCGCACCTCATAGACGCTATAAAATGGGGAGGGACGACCGCGGCGAGGACGAGGACGACCCCATGGACTCGTCCTCGGAAAACGGATCCGAACCGAAGGCGAAGGGCCAGCGGCGTGATGACGAAAATAACTCCACGACGACGCGGAGGAGTCTGAGAATGAGGACGAGGACGAGGACGAGGACGAAAAATCGCCATCAGCTTGCAATGGCGAACCTCCTTCAACTGCAAGACCTCAGAGGGAAGAGTCGCACGTTCGGGTGGCACAACGAAGAGACCCGACCCACCAGGAATCGGGGCCTACGCTGCTATGGCTGCGATGTGCGAGAGACCGCGAACAAGTTGGAAGTCGCTCAGCCCAAGTCACCGAGCTCAACGTGCGTATGGCCGAGATGAGCGTCAAGCTGGAGGAGAAGGATAGATGCATGGCGGAAATGGGCATCAAGCTGGAGGAGAAGGACGGCAAAATTCACGATCTCAGAATCGAATGGACGCCTTCGTTATCCAACGCGACACCGAACGCGATGACCTCCTCACCGCGCTCGTGGCATCTCGAGAGGAGGCTCGGATGCTGAGGAGGAGGAACTTGACATGCAACGCCCACGAAAACAGGTCAAATCGGCCTCGCTCCTTGCACGGGTCCTTCCACGGCGCCACTGGGAAAGCTTCCACCCCTGTGCCCTCCTCCCGTCGGTTCACGAGATGAATTGTGGGAGAAGCTGCAGAATGAAGCGACCCGCGCCGTCAGACTCACCAGACGACATGCTCAGTACCTACAGCATAACGAGGAGACCGAATTCAAGGGGATCCCCCTCTCGTGCCGGACTTCGTCGTCGACATGAGGGACGTTCGCGGTTATCGGCAGGTCTTTTCAAGGGTGCCGACGTACCCGAAAGAAGCACGATGAAAAATTTCACGCATCCTCGTTGCCTGACGCGTCTCCTTCCTCGTGTTGGCTGTCCGGGAAGATATATGGAGCTGCTGGCGCAGCAGCACGTCGTCGTCGCACACCACTGCCGCCCTCACCGTTTTGCGATTGGGGCAACAGCCTCTTGCTTTGACCGACGGCGAGGTCTGCGTCCTGTTGGCGGCCAGCGGGCTCACTGCTGCCGTTGCGGACGACAGTTGGCCAGTTCTGCTACCGTAACTTGCGAGCCTCCGCGGCTCGACCCGACATCTATGTAACGCCAGACCTGCTCCAGCTGTGGCATCGTATCAAGGACGCGACCCCCCACAGGCCTCCACAGCGCGCCGCCGCCGATATATATCCAAGGAATGTACCCGGGAAGCGAAAGGAGCACCGCAAAAAGTGGTTTGTGATAAATTCCCATTCATTCCGTTCTGACAAACGAGCAGGAAACGTTGACCTGTACAATACATGCACTTATTGCGACTTTGCTCCGCCCCGCCAATGTATATCAATGCATTGTATATTCTACTGCAAAAATAACTGGTTTTGTGTGGAACTTTTTTTTTGTGTGGTCTGCGCGAGAGGTTGATGAGGTAAACCGCAACGAACAGAGTACCAAACAGCATTCCTTCTGTCCCGGCCATGCGCACGACGGGGGCGCAGGGCGTCACAGCGGGGCTGTCTGCGCACGACGGCGGCGTAGGCAGACTGCCGCATACTAATTTCGCTCCCCGAACGTATTCTATCTGTACCTCGACCACGATGTGATACGTCGTCCCTCTTTAGAAAGAGCGGATTGTCCTCAAAGTATTTTCTTGTATCGTAATAATTGTGTATACTGTATTGTATCTAGTACATGTTAATATCTATCTTGAATCGTCGGTGAGCGAGGAGTGGCACCGACACGTGACCAAATCATCATGGTCTTCACCAAGGCCCAACGACGATTGAGCCGTTATACGGCCACATCGACGGTGCTAGCCGGTGATACAGCAGCACCGACCGCGCACCGCACTTGCTTCAAGATTGCTTCAAACGCCATGTGCAGACTGGGGGTGCAGGCGTTACGGCGGGGCTCAGCCTGCGCACGACGGCGGCGTAGCTAGACCCCCGCACTCCCTAGAAGCATACTCTGAGGTCGGCCTTTTGCTTCAAGCGTCATGCGCAGGACGATGGTGCAGGCGTCACAGCGGGGTGTCAGCCTGCGCACGACGGCGGCGTAGCTAGACCCCACACTTCTAGAATCGTGCTTCGACTCTGGCTCGACCACATAAGTCAGGCCAAAGCGCAACGATTGAGCCGTTATACAGCCACATCGACGGTGTTCGCCGTGATACAGCAGCACCGACCGCGCACCACCTTCCGCATCTCAATTCATGCAGCAACATGGCGTGGCGCAGACTGAGCAATTACTCGCCACTGGAATGACGATTTGGCCATTCTAAGGCAAACGCCGACCTTCGAACGCCATGTGCACGGCGAGGGCGCAGGCGTCGTAACGGGTTCAGTCTGCGCATGAGGGGGCGTAGCTAGACCGCCGTGGTGTCTCGATTTCGCCCTCTAGACCGGTCCGGTACATCGTGGATTCAGGCCGCACTTGCTTCAAACGCCATGTGCAAGACGGGGGTGCAGGGCGTTACGGCGGGGTTCAGCCTGCGGCACGACGGCGGCGTAGCTAGACCCCTGCACTCCTAGAAGCATACTCCGAGGTCGGCATTTTGCTTCAAGCGCCATGCGCAGGACGGGGGGTGCAGGCGTCACAGCGTCCTGTCAGCCTGCGCATAACGCTGTCAGCGGCCACACTCAATGTCGAATGTGATACGTTCGCACTGTGTTCCGGCTTGTGGAATGTGGTGCCCTCGACATCGTCACCGGACCAGGGCGACTTGATTGTGCCCTTCTGGCCTTCTCAGCCTAGATCTCGAAAAATTCACAAGGTCTATCTGGTTCGCCTATCTCGCTTGCAAGACCCTACCGGCCAAGGTTGCCCCGCGCAAGAACAATTGCGCTCCCATGGCCATGGCGCCAGAACCATGCGTCTCTCGTCGCCGATTTCGGGGAAATGCCTGAGCTTCTTGTTCAGGACCTGTTCAGGGACATTCTGCCTTCAGCCTCTTGCAGACAATTACAACAATGGGAACAATTGCGCTCTCCGGTAATCTGGCGCCATCCAGAGCTATGCGTCTCTCGTCGTCGATTTCGGGGAAATGCCCTAGCTTCTTGTTCAGGAGACCTACCTGCAGCCTCTTGCGACAATTACAACAATGGCGATCCGACGGTGGGAGCGCTCCTCCCTTGGCGCGCAGTTGGAGGTATGTGCGCCCTCTTTTAATTCACCAACGGTCAGTCGCTGATTTAGTGGAGCTCAGGACTTCGCAAGTCTCCGATTTGGGCGCCCAGGCCTAGGACCACGCACTGCTCCTTTATCTCTGTTTTTGGTCACTACCCCGCTCTGTTTTTTTGTCTCTATTGTTTCAACTCGACGACGGAGCGATGGATAAAACGCAAATGCGAACGGTGCTGTCGTCCAGACAGCACTCCATGAGTTCCATGAGTTCCCGCTCGCACTCTTCTCACCGCACTTCCAAGCATGCGAAAACTTCGCGTGAGTCCCTGTATCTCTGAACATCTCAAGTTCAAGGTCTGAATCGCCTTGTAGCCGCGGTATTTTGCCCCCACTGCGAACCTTGCCCGACCTGCGGTAATGGCCCCCAAACCGGAGAAGCCGCTTCGACGACTCCAGTCGACCCGGGCCCTGCGGCCCCAGTCCCTACGCCCCGCGCGAGCGACCGCGGTCCGTGAGCTTTTACTCCTTCCCCTTCTCCTAGCCTTGGACTGACAGTGCTGCCTTAGAGCGCATTTTGCCGGCCATCCCCATCTCGCTCCTTTTTACCCTCTTCCTGCTTGAAGCCCACATGCAGGGAGGCTGGCGCCACCCTCCTCATCCCCTACATTTGTGTTCTGGTGCTCTGCTTCTTGTAAATCCATATGCATCCCTAGCGACGCCCTATGCCACATTTGTATCAGTATTCGCTCTCCCCCGGATTGTTGATTGTTGGTGTGATACGCCCTCAGTCGATTTTGTGGGTAGAAGCCTGAGGTTGCTGGTGTGATACGCCTTCACCTCAAAGCATGGCACCGAGAACAGAGGAATGCATAGATTTACCCGTTGAACACGGCCAGACGCACGAAATCAATTCGTCCGACAATGTGCATCGAGTAAATGTAGCTCCAATGCCTCCTCACAACAGCCGCCTCTGCCAATGGATGAGCTGTCCGATTTGATCATTGGGTTGTCCTTGACCGACCCCGGTCCCAACGTTCGTCAGCAACCCTCCAAGCTCTTCAGCACGCGCGACGAGGAGAGTATCCGAGCAGTCTTGGGCTCCCCCAAGTATCCAGGAATAAACTCCGTCAAACGAAACAAGGATCTTTTACTCGAAGTACGGGAGCGAGTGCAAACGGCTCGAGAGAGCCTGCTCGGCATTGACCCTTCCTATTTGCCGACAACAACGACTACAACTCAATGCGCCTCGCTGTTGATGCCGCCGCCCAAGTCGTCATCTCTGCGGGGTTGCATTTTGAAGACCGTCATACTTCGAAGGGAGAGGGATTGGCTCAATTGAGGGACGAGATTTTTAGCATAAACTTCCGCGAACTGGACAAGCGCATTGACTGTCTTGGGGCCCAGCTGCTTCCGGAGGTTGTGATCCCGGAAACGGAGCCTTTTCCGTACGATGCTGGTACGTTTCTCCACTGATGATTTCTTCCGTACTCACGCTCTCACTAGCTCACGTCCATGCCAATCCCGTCGGACATCTGAGCATTCACCTGAGTGGGTCTATATAAAAAACGTGTCCGAGTCGCGCTCACTTGGACGCGTTCATAGCACGGGTGAAAATTCTCAAGTTCTTCTGGGCGCGTGTCGGGGAATGCGGAGGCATAAGGAGGGGAATGAAGACTTCGCCGAGGGGTTTTCGTGTTGCTAGGAGGGAAGACGCATACTTGAATAATGTAGCGGAATACAAATCCGAATGTCCGAAATCCATTGGACATCATTTCTGGAGCCTGGGCATGGTCTCCGGTGATGTCGGAATGAGACTGATCATCAATCTGATCGTCCGTCCCTCCCTCACTCCCTCGACGCGTCTCACGTTGGCCCTCGGATGGAATCTTTCGCGGCCAAAGAACGAACGGAGAAGGAGAGGAAAGAAGAGCTGAAGCGGCAAATCGCAGCTCTCCAAGAACAGCTACCAGACTCAGACTCAGACCCCCGAATCTCCCAGTCGCCCCGGCCCTTCTTTTCCCAAACGACGGAAACTTGATAAAGGCGTTATTCTAGCTCCCAGGACACCTTCTCCGAGTAGGATTCTTCTATATTCGCAAATTCGCGCTTTTCTCACTATCATTCAAGGAAAGACCCGACGACCCGCGTCGTACCCAAAACTCGAGTCTCCATCCTATTTCCGCACCCAGCCAGCAGTTCTCTGGAAAAACAGCCGGAATTTGTCCCAGTCAAGCCAGCTGCCTCGACCCTGCTCAGCAAGCTCGCGCATGTCAATCGGCAGCCCTTCGACAAAGTCGAGCCAGAGCCCCTCATTCGCTCATCTGCTTTTACGGATACACCGCGGGATCCATCCGTTTCTTCCTCGACGGTGCCGCAGCGCGATGACAGACTTGCAATCGTTGAAACTCTGGACGTCGGACCTGTGGACCACAAACCACCTTTCGACGATCCATACTTTCAGCAGCTGGAACCAAACTCGGGAATCCGGCTTTCGTGCGTGTACTCCTACCGGGCTACTGATTACTGATTCTGCCTAACCGCTGAACTCGATGGCAGATCGCGTGTTGGTATCCCCACGAGGACATCCAGGATCATTTGCGGGGACGGTACTACCTATCACCCTCCCGGTTGTACTCCGCCGTCGCCTTCTCCCGGACAAGCAAGGATATGACGTCCCCGTCGCGGGCGACTGGATCACCATCGCGGTCGTGGCTGAGGCGCGGACCCCTACAAATACAGCAAGGCGCCGGTGGAGATCATCCCGGAAGAGGACGACCGCAAGGGAAAGGCCAAAGCGCCGCCCAAAACCGAGCGGGAAAGAAGTTTATCAACATCAAACTCGTCGACTTTTGGTGCGCCCCGCGCGCTCTGCGTCGTCTGCCACCGGCGGGAAAGCTGTCATCAGAGGCGACGCGATGCTGTCCCCTCCTCCTCTTTGAATCCGACGGCTTTGAGACAGTCCCCCAGGAGGAAGGCCAGCCCAAAAAGGTTTATCGCGGCGGCAGCCGCGGCGCCTTTGAACAGATGTGCGATCTGAAGGAAGGCGACGTGGTCGCACTGCTCAACCCCCCGGATCCTCAAACCATTTCAGGTTCGTTCGCTCCTATTTTTCGTCAGTGCACCTTACTAATTGAACAAGCAGCGGTCAAACGACACCCCCCACCCCACGACGAACGTCCTCGCCATAACGCCCGAATCCGCCTCGTCGATCCTTGTTATCGGGCGCGCGAAAGACCTCGGGCTGTGCGTGGCGGTCAAGCGGGACGGCAAGGTGTGCAAGTCCTGGTGCGACACGCGCGTGAGCGACGTCTGCGAGTGGCACCTCCAGCACGCGGTCGAGCAGAGGCGGGCGAACCGGCCGGAGGTTTACTGCCGGTACGCGTACACCCTTATCTGTTTTTATCCATCTCTCATCTGATTTGCCGTACCGCAGCACGTCGGGCATGTCGATGACCGCAGGGAAACGCAAAGCCGATTACGACCCGCGCCGGAAGTGGGGGCTGAAGCCGCTCGACGAGAGTTCGGGCGCCACGTACCTCGTCTCGGGGCACATCATCCATGCCGGGCGGGTCGACCCGCGGGACTCATTGTTCGTCTCGGAGAACATTGGCCGCGAGGGGCAGGCGAAGGCGGCGCGCAAGCCTTGCGGCAAGGGAGGACGCGCAGATACTCAAGGCGCTGCAGGGGCGCGATGCGGAGGGCATGAAGGCCGTCATGAAGGCGAGGGAGGTCGGGTTGGCGGAGAAGGAGAAGGAGAAGTTACGGTCGTCGACGAAGGGGGAAGCAGAAACAGAAGTCGAATGCCGGCGAGACATCAGCTACTGCGACACCGGACGCTTCTGCGCCTAAAGCGATGCCGGTCAAGAGCGCGTTCTCCGCCCAGGCGCTGAAGCACCTCGGATCGACCCCACCATCAAGCCCGGTACCAGTGCGCCATGACAATTCTGCCACTAAGAAGAAGGTATGTGCGGATCGGCGCTCGTAGCCTTCCACTGCCCTTTTGCTAACTGCTTGCCGCTTATTTCAGATGGAGGACCTGGCTGCCCTCCAAGCGGTCACGGGGGCCGATAACGCTTAAGCCGCGAGCTGGGGAGAAGTGCGCTCCGGCGTCCGTTGTTCCTTCGACGCTTGAAAAAATGGTGGACTTGGACGATTTTTAGCTGTGAGACTACTGATATTTTGTAGATTTAGCTGCCCCTTGCCGGCCTCTTGCCATCATGTTAATATCTTAAATCGTCGGTGGCACCGACACGTGACCAAATCATCGTGATCTTCACCAAGGCCAACAACAATTGAGTCGTTATACGGCCAGACGGTGCTAGCCGTGATACAGCAGCACCGACCGCGCACCGCACTTGCTTCAAGATTGCTTCACAACGCCATGTGCAAGACGGGGGTGCAGGCGTTTACGGCGGGGCTCAGCCTGCGCACGACGGCGGCAGTAGCTAGACCCCCGCACTCCTAGAAGCATACTCCGAGGTCGGCCTTTTGCTTCAAGCGTCATGCGCAGGACGATGGGTGCAGGCGTCACAGCGGGGTGTCAGCGCTGCGCAGACGGCGGCGTAGTCTAGCTAGACCCCCACACTTCTAGAATCGTGCTTCGACTCTGGCTCGACCACATAAGTCAGCCAAAGCGCAACGATTGAGCCGTTATACAGCCACATCGACGGTGTTCGCCGTGATACAGCAGCACCGACCGCGCACACACCTTCCGCATCTCAATTCATTGCAGCACAGGCGTGCGCAGACTGGAGCAATTACTCGCCCACTGGAATGACGATTTGGCCATTCTAGGCAACGCCGACCTTCGAACGCCATGTTGCACGGCGAGGGCGCAGGCGTCGTAACGGGGTTCAGT
Source organism: Mycena olivaceomarginata (assembly GCA_029378375.1). Classification (NCBI taxonomy): domain Eukaryota; kingdom Fungi; phylum Basidiomycota; class Agaricomycetes; order Agaricales; family Mycenaceae; genus Mycena; species Mycena olivaceomarginata. The sequence goes on along the minus strand of JARKIC010000977.1, from coordinate 138,514 downwards.
CTGCGCATGAGGGGGGCGTAGCTAGACCGCCGTGGTGTCTCGATTTCGCCCTCTAGACCGGTCCGGGTACATCGTGGATTTCAGGCCCGCACTTGCTTCAAACGCCATGTGCAAGACGGGGGTGCAGGCGTTACGGCGGGGCTGGTACATTGTGGATTTCAGGCCGCACTTGCTTCAAGATTGCTTTCAAATGCCATGTGCAAGACGGGGGTGCAGGCGTTACGGCGGGGTTTCAGCCTGCGCACGACGGCGGCCGTAAGCTAGACCCCTGCAACTGCTAGAAGCATACTCCGAGGTCGGCCTTTTGCTTCAAACGCCATGCGCAGGACGGGGGGTGCAGGCGTCACAGCGGGGTGTCAGTCTGTGCACGACGGCGGCGTAGCTAGACCCCCGCACTTCTAGAATCGTGTTTCGACCACACAAGTCAGGCACCTCCACGGCGAAGGCTGTAAATCTGGTGCCTCTTTCACGCGGCTTTTCTGCCATCCTGGGGTCTTGAATTGCACTCGTACGGTAGGCACCATTTCCGTGCCTTGTATCTCTGTTTTCTAATCTTCAGTCAGCTTTTGGGGTCTTATACGCACACGGCTTGAGATGGCAATGAGGGGCCTTGAGAATCAGACCGCCCAAAATGACAGTACGCGTGCGACTAGGTCCAGGACGGCGAAGGCTACTTGCCACTTCCTCCCCGTCTCACTTACTATGCGTAAATGGAGCGCAAGAAGGCGGCCATGCTGGTCTCTACTTCCTACCGAACGTATCCTTGTCGACATATGGAATACACTTTTGTTGTCTGAATCAACTAATCAACTGCTATCGAAATTAATTGTGAGTGACTCGAATTATATATCCGCCTTGCTGACTGATAGTCATGGTTCTAGCGCAGAGCCCAGCCGCCTGAACGCTCCCTATGACCAGGATCGACCCAAACCAAAACCATAAACGTTTCCGATACCCACTTCACTCAAGAATGGATCGCCTTGAGTGCCACACCTCCCGGCTCAGTGTAGGAATTATGGGGAGAGCACTGATGAATGATGCTCGCTTCGTACAATTTAAAAAAAAATTCTGACCATCAGGCCGGAGGTAAGTACGATTTACTATCCAAATGGCTTCGCTGCTGATTTAAAAATTCAGGCGAGTTTATTGCCTTCCTGGCTACGGGGCACATAGAAAAGTACAAGTCGTCTCTACACGCCCTGCAGCGAGTCATTCCTCAAAAGTATACCACCGATTACGCGCTCGTACTCGTACCTCTCGAGCCAGTCCGCGGCTTCGACGACGCAATCCGCGCGACCCCAGCACCGCGTCGACCGTGCCGTCCACGCTCATCTCGGCTCACCCCGGATAGCTCCCTGCACCTGTCGGCGTCGTCGTCGCGTTCATCGCGGTTCGTCCCTAGGATCATCAGCAATGCGTTCAACACGCGGCGCGGGGGGACGATCGGCCGCCGTTTGCCGGCACTTCAGACGAAGGACCACGAAGTGCGCAGGACTGGCGCGACGCCGACGTCGTCTCACATGCCACCGCCGAAAGCTTGAATCGAGTCTGGAGACGGCGAAGAAAAGGTGCGCTTTATACTCATCTCCCTTCCATAACGCGGATCGGCCTGACGCGCATCGGCATTGATTTATCAGCTTCCTCGTGATTCTGTGTGGCGAGAATGGCGAAAAGGTGGAGCTGTTTGCGGGGACGTACGGCACGGCGCGCTGGGCCTGTCGCGGACGTTCATCCTGGCGCATTCGCCGCGGCTTCTCGAGCTGCAGCTGCAGGGCGACGGCCTTGTTGAGGTATTTCTCGTTTGGGCAGAATGTCTTTGAGCTCGAGAGAGCGGAGAGCCGCCAGGAGACGGGCGCGCGAGGTGCGCGTTGGCGAGAGCCGACGAAGGATAGAGGTACTCCTACCGACATGGGATATGCTTTCGCTCTCCGAATCCAATAACCAGTAGCTATCCAAATAATTGTGAGCGGATCGATTTACACGTCCGGCTTGCTGACTGATAATCCTTATTCTAGCGTAACCCCCCGCAGCTGCAGGCTCTACCATGGAACACCCACTTCATCCAGGCGGGGCTCGCTGAAAGGGCTGCGTCCTCCCTGCGCCAGTCAGAGACGCCGCAGTCTCATCGGCGACACAGCCACCAATCAAACGCCCTGTGGGCTTTTTGTCGGAAAGTCTTCGTTCTCGAAAATGACACGCAGCGCGACTCTGCGCTTCCAGGACGTTCTCACCGGATAGCGGAGGGGTCACACACGTCCCATTCCATTTAATACTGAATAGGCGATTGTACTAAGTAGAAGCAAGAGAGGTACGCGAGTTTAAATGCACTATAAGCTGCAGCGCTAATGCTTCACAGTATGTTAATCCGACTTGAAACCAGGTCGCGGATCGAGGAAGTACAGTACTCTACAAGAAAAAGAGGTACGCAAGTCTAATTTACAATATGCTACAGCGCTAATGTTCTACAGCCCGACTTGAAACCAAGTCGCGAACCAGGAAAACAGTGCATACAGCAAGATCTTCAGCCCCGTCTGAATCTGAGCAAATTTACCGAGTACCGCGCACACCGCCGCCGAGGACGAATGGTTTTCCTTTCGAACATCAGGTGTGTTGTGGAGAAAATTAAGGAAAGGTGAAACTCACCGTATAATCGTAGGCTCTTCGATGATTGCCAAGCACTCACGCGCAATAATCTCGATCTCTTCAAGCGAGCTCCCGGGCGCATCCAGTGGTATTCACGATGGCAGCGGCCGCACGAGCACGGTTCCTCGAACCGGACTCGCATATATCCTTCCCCAATCAGCGCTAGACGTATGACCTGCTCTACCAAAATTGAGTTGGCGTGGACGATGAAAAAACAAAACAAGAGCTCCGCACCTCAAACGCCCCGAACCACATCTGCGTTTTCCCGGCTCCGTACTCGTCATATTCGAGTTGCCTGCGAGGCAGGCAGGTACTCTCCCCCCACTTCACGATCAGCCCGCGGTCGTCGCGCTGCGCGGTGAAATAAACGGTCCCCGGACCTTCTCGGAAATAACGGACGTGGTCCTCTTCGGTGGGAGTAGGGTCGAGCCGATAGCTGCAACGCATGAACGATTCGAGCCCGACAAAATGAATAAAAACCGACATTTTCGCTCGTTCCCGCGCTTGTACTTGTGTACGCCCCCGCTTCCGTTCCTGCACCGGCGGGTTGTAGCGCTCAAGGGAGTCGACGCGCAGGGCACGCCGCGGACCGTGCGCCATGACGTCCTAGGTCCAGAACTACCAAGGAGTATAGAAGAAAAATCCTAAAACAATAGATGCACTGCGGCGCACACAAACGAGACGGGACATTTGCGTCGTGGAACCGAACTCAACGCCCGCGGTGCTCGAGTGCACGAAGTGTCGCAGTTCTGCACTTCGCTAGGGCGGTCACGATGTGGTGTGATCATCGTACTGCCGCCCTTCTCTTTTCTACGATCTGCTCGAGCGCCGCTGGGCGACCACGCCCCCTCGGTCGTCCTAGGTCCTCGCGCACCCATTCGCAGGCGGCCCTTTGCCGCCCCATACCGATGCTTGGACTTTGTCAACGTTGATTAACTCTGAACTGGGCATTTTGTATCCTCCTGAACAGGTGTCGGAAACCACCCCGAACGTTCCTCCTCGACGCCAATCTACGCCTCGCATGAAGCTTGGGCGCATCTCCACCGGCGCTCCAAGTCGCTGCAGACTCTTCCGGCGGTGAAGGTGACAACTCGACGACATTCAGACGTTGCGTGCGGCAAGCCGTGCGTCTGCTTCGCATCCTTATAGTTTACTACTATTGCTCAAGTAATTCGTAGATAGCCCTCCTCCTCCGCTCGGGCGAGTCGGGCAAGAGCAACATCGTGCAGCAGATGAAGATCATCCACCAGGCGGGCTTCGACACGTGCGAGCGCGCCGAGTACCGCACGACGATATACAAGAACGTGCTCGACTCGGCCGCGACGCTTGCATGAGTCATAAGAAGGGTGGGACTGGGGGCGTTTGAGGCGGGGGAGGAGCGCGGGTGGCGGGGGAGGTGTTGAGGGCTTTCCCGCCGGTGCCAGGGGCCGTGGTGGGTGGCGACGGGGCGGGGGCGCTCGACAGGGAGACGGACGATGGGCACGGGCAGGACGCGGACGGGGACGATACGAGATCGAGGTGGGGCTAGACCCGGTGCCGTTCACAAGGGTGGAGTCGCGCAGCGAGCGGGAGCGGGACCGAGCAGCAGCGCGCGCAGTGGGGAACGGCGGCAGCATGGGGGTCCTCCCCAGCAGGCGGAGTGCGGGGGACTCCCACGGGGCGCGTGTCCGCCGCCCGGGAACGGCGGAGGGACCCACGCCCGCTGCTGCCGTGCTGGCATAGACGCATGCAGCACTGACGCCGGCGCTTGCGGACGCTATCTGGCACGTCGCGCGCGCGCCGGCGGTAGAGAAGCTGCTGGTTGTCCCCCGTCCGTTGATCGACGCGCTACCTTGACTCACCCACTCGAATCGGGACTTGTCTTCAATCACCACGAAGTGCGACGACGTATACGGCCCATCGACGATGCCAGTCGTGATACGACTGCACCGACCGCGGGTCAGCCTCCGCCGAAGCAATATGGTGCGACGATGTATACGGCCCCATCGGCGATGTTGGTCGTGATACGATCGTGGGTTAGTCTCCTTCGCAAGAATATGGGGCGCGGGGACAGGAGCTTCGCTCAATCCAAAGTTGGCTTCAAACGCCATGCACAGGGGTCACATCGGGACTCAGCCTCTACACGTAGCTTGACTTGCGCACTCAGCATGCCAAGTCAGCCTCCGCTTTAACGAGGGCTGCAAACCTGGCACCTCTTCGCGCAGTTCTGCTGCCTACTGGGGCCATGGATTGCACTCGGCTGACCACCAAGGCAAGCATCATGCCTGTGCGCTGTATTTCTTATTTTCTAATCCCCAGTCAGGTCTTGTACACACGCGGCTCGAGCATAAATCGCGGCCTTGCCAGGGAAGACCGTGCAAAATCATATTGTGTATGCTCTCAAGTCCAGGGCATGGCAGGCTACGTGCCACTCCCTCTCGCCCCACTTTCTTCACCCTCCATTGTCCATCATGAGTCATCTCGTCAACACTAGGCCAAAGTGTGTGCACAAAAAGGTGGCCATGCTGCTCCTATGCTTCTCCCCCATACTCCTACCGACATGGATATGCTTTCGCTCTCCGAATCCAATAACCAGTAGCTATCGAAATTAATTGTGAGCGGATCGATCTACACGTCCGGCTTGCTGACTGATATTCCTTATTCTAGCGTAATCCCGTAGCTGCAGGCTCTACCATGGCCGAAATCAACCCCTCCTCCAACACCCACTTCATCCAGGTGGGGCTCGCTGAAAGGGCCGCGCCCTCCCTGCGCCAGTTCAGAGACGCTGCAGTCTCATCGGCGACACAGCCACCAATCAATGCCCTCTGGCTTTTTGTCGGAAAGTCTTCGTTCTCGAAAATGGCACGCGGCGCGACCTCCGCGCTTCCAGGACGTTCTCACCGGATAGCGGGGGCATCTGCTCCCGGCGCATCCAATGGTACCCCCCCGGAAGCGGCCGCACGAGCACGGTTCCTCGAACCGGACTCGCGTATATCCTTCCCCAACCGGACGTTCGCGTCTCAACGCCCGCGCATCCTCCTTGTTAAATAAAAATGTAAGCAACATTGATTAAATTCAAAGCCTAACTCATCACTTTTTCCATCTAAAAGGCGCCGGGGAACTCCAGCTCGGCGGTTACACGACCCTCGGCGGAGGAAGCCACACCACAATCGACGGTACGTATTTCCCGCCGCTTATAAAACATACACGGGTTCTGATATTCGGCAAGACAGTTATATAGCATGATATCAAACATTCAGAGCAAGAAAAACAACTGCACGACCACAAGAAATTATTATACAAACGAGACGCGTTGGCGAACAGCAGAACGAGGCAACATTCAACGCTTTTGTGATGGAAATATCAACCTGAGAAGAATTAATCACGAGAAGGAGAAGATAAGGTAAACAAAACTCACTGCGGCGCATCCTCCTCACCAATCTTTTTCCAAACAGCGCCCGAACAATCTCCTCGATGTCCTCCAAAGAACCATTACGTCCGACCTTAACGAACTCGCGGTGCCGGCGACCGCACGAGCAGCGCTTTGCAAACCGTGCACGCCGGTAGCCCGCGGCCACGAAGCGCGAGGTGGATCATCCTCTCTACAGGCAACGGAACGTGAAAACGCAGTAGGACAGGATGCAATGGGTCGCTTACCTGCGAACTGGCGTCTTTGGACGTAGAACGCCCAAAGCCAAATGTGGACCCGCCCGCCTTTCTCACACCTCTTGTATTCACCGCAGCGGCCGTCCAACCTACCGGTCTCGCCGACCTTGGCGATAACCTTGCGGGGCATCCGCCCCCGTTCGACGATCTCGGCACAATGATACACCCACCATCCCCTTCTCGAACGTATGGAAGCTGAAGTCTGCGCAGGGCGTGCATTTGGGGCTTCGGGGGAAGGCGACAGCTGATAGAAGGGTCAGGAAATGTGGGGGATCGCCAACTACGCACATCTTTGCAAGGAGGCGCGTTTCCGCTGGGATTCGTTTTGAGAGGAGGAGGGCCGCAGCGAGCCATGACGCTTATTGGTGTTGAATGCGGCGCAGGGGTTGTGCTGACGTGCGGGGCACAACGAATGGTGGGCAGAAGCGCTTCGACACGGCTGGGCGGCGGTTTGGTGTTGCAGCCCACTCAATTGCGTGACCGCGTGATGTGCTTTCTCTCCACTACCACCTCACATCCTCCATATCACCCCATCACAGGCAGGGATTCGGCCTCGAAAGGGATTCGGACCCGCGCTACTTCACAAAGGCGTTCGTCCTCATACCGGCATTGAGCTCAAGAGTCTCAACGACAACTCCTTCGGCACCGTCTGGGTTGCCTGAAGGCCTGGCCACTCCGCTCGGGAGGAAGGCTGCCTCCGCCCTGCAGACTCATACAGAGAAGTCTCGGGCGGCAGCGGAGTTGAGCTGATTGACGGCGAGTGCCCCGCTTTGGAACCCTGCCGCGCGCCTCCTCCCCTTTCGATTGCGCCCCAATCTCAGCGATGGGATAGCCTAAATCAAGCCATCGCCCGCCTTCCTCGAGCTCTTTGAATCCGCTAAAGTTCCCCCCAGTGACATATATCGAGCACTCGATTAAATGCCCCGCAATCAACGCGTTCGCGAGCCCCAGTTGTGCCACCATTGCGGCGGCCGCCGACCACCAGTGACGGGTCGGAAACGGACCACAGATTACGATGTCAGCGCCGTGTTGGAGTGCAGCGGCAACCCCGAGTCCGCCCAAGCACGCTTGCGCGTAGAAAGGCTTGAATGGCCAGGCGGAAAGGGGTTCGCCTGTGTGGACGTTGAGAAAAGCTTGCGGGTCTGCTTTCGTGGGTTCGAGAATGGCAGGGAAGACTTCGTCCTCCGGGGGACCCACGCGACCTTGAGAGCAAGTTGATGCTTTTGACGAGGTCCACTACAACTCCGTGGAGGAGCTCGGTGTCGGAGGTGCCAGCGTTGACTACAACCTGTCGAATGGTAAGTTACTGTAGAAGAGACACACAAAGCAGCCGACTTTGATCCCGTACTTGGCAATGTCCGCCAAAGCAAGGTTTATGGCGTCCACGAAGACGAACTCATACGCACTGACGCCTTGAGCTTTGCGCGCAGCCAAGGCAGCCATGTTTCCCTCAGACATGAAGTCCGATGAGAACATCCACAGGGTCGTCGGGATACGCGGACGTGAGTTGTGCGAACCCCTCTCGTCTATCGGAAGCTGCGCCGAACGCGTCTGCAGCAGACGTGACTCGGCACCCTTATGCACGCCCGCTGCCACGGCTCGAAGACTGGCGCGGCCGAGGTTTCGCAGCTTGCTGTGCCTCTGACTTATCGCGGCAGACTCGTACGATACCGATCCCGTTTATGCGCACCCGATCCCGTCTATGCGTACCCCGGTCCTTGCGCAGCACCAGCGTGCGGGCCGGAAGAATCATGCGACCCTCGCAGGCAAAGCATTCCACCTGCGTGCGACTCTGCTGTGCGAGAGACTCAGCCTGTGAGAGCGTGGATGTTACGAGCGTCGGGATCGTAGTAGGGTATGAGGCCGGCATGCGACGGGCGAAGGGAGGGGTAAGGATGAGGGATCAATCACCTGAGCATCCACCTGATTCTCGTGGTTCGTGAACGACGATCTCAACGCGTTGCACGCCCAGCGAAGGCAGGGCAGAGGGCGGAGGGGTTGATGGCGGAATGGCGCACGGGCGGGATACGAAGTACGCTTGCCCGCCTCGTTCGCGCTAGGATGCGCGGGGCGCGGCACGCGTGAGCTCGACGGTGGTGCACGCAGAAGGGAGAAACAGTGAGTGCGATTATGGTGAATGCGTCGAGAAAGTGAGACTATTCTACTGAAATGGGGAGACTCCAATGGCCGCGTGAAAAGTAATTTTGCGCTGGCAGCTGCAGCTTGGGAAGATCATCGGCGGGTTCCGAGTGAGTGCGCGCCAGAAGGAACATTACAGGGCCAAGCTATTATCGGGATGACTGTGGTGCTACGGTCAAGTTCCACGAAGTGGTGTTTGGGGAGCGGGCGTTGGACCTGGTTAATTTGATGTGCTGGAAGGGTGGGTGAGCTTCCACCATGCCCTGAACTGGCTGCTCGCGGAGCTGTTCAAACACGTTGGCGGGCTGGATGATACGGCGCTGAGGGAGGCTGGGTATTCGAGTGTCCGGGAGATCATTGTGCGCCAGGCAAGCGAGCAGGCGATCCTCCCGATCATCGACTTTCCACTGCGGGGTTCGTTGCTTAGTGCTAACGGATTCCAGTGCTCGCCATGATCGATGCATGCATGATCGCCCAAATACGCACGGGCCTGTGGGTGCGCGACGACTTCGCGATCGTGGGCAGCTGCTGTACTAACCGCGACTTCATGCTCCGCGAGCTGTGCTAACGACCAGGACCTCTTCGTCCTGCAGACCGCGCTCATTGTTCTCCCTCCCGACACCGTCTTCGTCTCTATCCTCGACCGCTTCGGTCACACGGGTTACTTCGCCGGGGCAAACGCTGCACGCACACTACGAGGGCGCCCAACTTCGCCATGGTTGAGGAACTGTTATACGTCCTCATCGTCATCATGGGTGAGCGCGCCGCCGCCGCTCGTGTAGGCGTCCGCGGGGCGGTACGGCGCGACATCGTCCACGCGCTCGCGGTCGGCGCTTGCCCTTTCATGCGTCACCGAGCACCTCGTCGACGATGTGTGCTTTGAGGCCGTGCTTAGCGAGATGGCGTGCTTCCGCGCACCGGAAAGCATCGCCGACGTCGATGCGTAGGAGCTACGCGACGAGGTCGAGCGGATTCTGCTCGCGCGTCTGCGGCAGGCATCGCGGAGCCGGTGCTCATACCGAAGCCCGCTCGAGATCGGGATGGCCCGTTCGCAGCGCTGCAGGGTGGGAAAGTGCGGCGCTGATGCAGGTGCTGTTTTAAGCCCTGCAGAACGTGGTGGTGCTCACGGAGGAGGCCGGCGTGGCGCTGCCGTCGGCGGAGGCGATCCTGGACCAGGCACTGCACCTCGTAATGCTCGCGCTTGTAGAGCGCCCTGCGGAGTTCAGCCGCCTTGCCGTCCGGGAGAGGTTCGAACGCGACAAAACGCTGGTTGATGTGGCTTGTACCCTGGAGCACCATGCGATGTACCGGACGTATCGGGCGCGCGCGGCGTGGGTACTGGGAGAGATGGAGAACCATGTGCCCGAGCAGCCGGCGCACGGTGCTCGACACCACACGCGAGAAGGCAAGCAATTCGAAGGCGGGGAGAAGCGCGCCGTGGCGAAGGCGCGGCAGAAGGCGGGCGAATACAATTTTACGAAGATTCGAACCTGCAGCGACCGTGATGCGATGCACACCCATTCTAAATCTGGTATGTACTGGCACCGCTCGGTGAGATCCGAATTCGCTTGAGGCGCCATCGCCACAAACTCTTACTGCTATACTCTCTTCGCTCTCCAGTGCTCGTTTTGGGACCAAATTGGGGTGAACGACCGCCGCCTGCTGTCGCAAACCTCCGCGCTCGAGCAGAAAGAGGTGGAAGAGCTGAGTCTGCGCGCGCAGGTGGATGAGCTGATCCAGTCATGCAACCAACACCTGCGGGCCCTCGAGCAGGCGCGTACGGCACTGCAGGTGTCTTCTTCTCGTGCGGAGGAGGTCCACGTGCAATACGACCGGCGCGCAAGCAGATCAGCACGCTCGAGGTGGATGTTAGAGAACAACACACGGACCGAACCGTTAGAAGTCCGCAAATACAACACATACGAAGTGTTTGGATCAAAGTCTTCCAAAAGATGTAATGGACCAAGCTCCGAAAGCACTCCACCATGTCGCAGGTCGTTGTGAAGATATGTTCGTCCTTTCAGGCGCGTCTTCGTCACGTATCAAGCTCCGCGGGGAACTCGAGTCGTGAATCGCCGAGGTCGAGGCCATTCGGGCAAGACTAACTGACGTTGAGAACTCATGGGCCAAGTCGCGGGAAGGGGCGGATGCTTTCAGAGGGCTTACTACGGGAAACCTCGGCACGCTGCTCGACTCGCACCGGGATCTGAAAAACCGACGAAGCGCGCGGCGCGGGGACACGCGGAGAAGACGCAGGCAATAGAGGCGGAGGCGTCGTCGTTGCGCAGGATGCTCAAGGGTCGTTCCTTGTGTCCCTCACTCGCATCTGCATACTTGTCTCAGCCTTCTACATTGCCTTGTGCGTCCCTCTCCCCAATTCAATTCGTCTGACACTCAGCCGGGCCTGGACCCTCAGCAACGTTGGCAAATGATGGGTTACCTTCGCGATCCTGTTGGAAGACCTCACAACCCATACTGAAAGGCAGCAGCAGACTGACCTTGTTGGTGTGCTGAACTGTCCTTCCGGAATTCCCACTCGGCATCAGCTTGAGCCTGCAAAGTGTGCAGCTCGACTTTTACCTCAATTTTCCACTGTAACTCACAGCTGATCCACAGATAGCACCAACCAATACACTCGACTTACGGGAGCTCGGTCAGCTGCAGAAAGTCTCGCTCAGCGACACATCTTGTAGTTGCATTTCGCTCCTGCGGCAGATGAAGGCGCAGCAGGCCAGTTTCGCGGACACGTTTGACGACGCAGTTTTACGCGCTTTGGGCTCGCAACGCCGCAGGACGGTCTCAGTTGAGGGAGGAACTAATTCCTGGCGCAAGTAAATGTGCCTGACAGATAATCCCATCTCGCAACGGCGCAGGACGGTCTTAGTACTCCGATACATGTATATTGGACGCTATCAGTCAGAAATATTAATCTCAGATATCAGTACTCTGTCCCCACTCCTATCACTACTTCGCACGGAGAGATTTGGCCTTGAGTGAGATCGAGAGGCAAGGCAAGCGTGTATTTCTGAGCCACGAGTAAACTCAGTCCTTCCGATTGAGGACTCGAAATGATTGAGTGAGTGAGATTGAGAGGCAGGCATGAATTTCTGAGCCACAAGAAACTCGGTCTGTCCGATCGAGGAATTGGATTGATTGAATGAGATGAGTGAGATCGAGAGGCAAGGCAAGGCAAGCATGAATTTCTGAGCCACAAGAAACTCAGTCTGTCCGTCCCTGAGCCTGATTGAGCGAAGGCTAGGCAACAAAAGCTTAAAGTTGGAGAATCTCTCTTAAACCTCTGTTAAATCGTGCAGCAGACGAAACAAAAGTGAATGCGAGTTCTGAATAATAAACCAAAGTCATCGTCTGTCGGACTCACTTGCAAAACGGACTCGACTCGCAAAGAGACGAAAGCGAAAGAAAAAGAAAAGAAGAAAGAAATGCACACCTCTGCTACTTTGCTTTCTACTACTTTTCTTTCTTCAAGTCCGCCTGTCAAGACTGCGTAGTGAAGACTCACTCGACTTGAGTCGTGTAGCTAAAAGACGAGCTATTAATAATACCTTGTGAACATCATTTTTTTGCTTCGGACGCGATTTCCCAAACTGTGAAAGTATAGGGATGATGGCGGAGTCCGGACTCCGCCCGGACTGATGCTTGATAAGCTCGCTGCACGCTTTCCCTGAAGCCTTTCCCTCCATGTAAATAGTCCACGCAAAAGTGTCGTTGTCCAAGGAGTTTCCTCCACAATATATTCAAATTCAATGCATCCACCGTCCTCGTTCAGCCAAGTCCCTCCCTGAGTCCCTCTATGGGACACGCCCACGAAAACCGTTCACGAAAACCGTTCACGACATCGCTCAACTCTATCCTTCCATACATTTACTGGAATGTTTACATCCAGGCATTTGGGTCCATCCAAAAGCTAGTCGGAAGGCCTTCACCCTCTCTCCGAAAACAATTTCCTTCAGCCTTTGACCAGAACGAATGTCTGGATTCAAACCATAAATACTTACTCTCTGCCTACTCGCTCCGGGCATTTATTGCAGCGTTTTGCTTGAACCATATGCCTGAATGCATGTCTTTACAGCTTTCGTGAACCCTTTCTCTTCAAGGTTTGCTTGACTCAAACACTATACCTCTCCGCGATCAATCAATGGCGAAACAGTTGTTCCTCTCCTCCGCCATGTCATCAACCGAGCTTGCAGTTCAAATCCTTACCCGCCTTCTATCTCACAACTCTCTCAAAGACCACCTCCAATTTGGTCAGATTCAACGGTTTCTGGAACTGGCTCGACAACTATGGCTGGAGATTGTCCCGCCCTCAACAGCTCGACATATTGTGCTCCCCAAAAATATTGCCTCTTTCATTGTCCTCAGTGTTGGAGTTGAAGCCGGAGATCATTCAGCTCACCTGGCATGCATACAGCGATTTGGCGCAAGCTCTCTTCAATGCTCCTTCCGAGCCTTCTCTCGACGATAACTTCAAGCAACATGGGCATGCACAGCAAACTTGGTATAGTTTGGTTAATTATGGAAGTCATTGCGTTAACAATTCAGGCGCCGAGACAATAATCCTCCTGTAACATTTTGCCCCCGACCGGGCTGTAATTTAAGACGTCTGCGAGCGACAGAATAATTGTGGAAGCAAGGCTCTATACCCTCCGGCGAGGTATTCTACCTATCTTTTCAAATCGCTTTATTGTAAAAGTGCGCCGTTTCTATCCTCTGAGTGATTGATTTGTGATATTCTACTCCAGATTGTCATACACGATACTACCACAACTATTCCGTGAAAGATGCAAGAGACAAATCCAATGGCCCGGCGAGAATACTATGGCCCACAGATTCCCGAGCTTATCCATGTTTTGAATCTTGTTATGTGGAGCGCGCCCTTTGCGTGTTCTTTGAAACTGAGCTCTGCCTCTCCCAGTACTCTTTATTCCTTCACCCCTCAGTCAAGATCTGACTTATCCTCGTCCAGTTCCACCTGTCAAGGGATTGCGCGTGTTTATAATTGTGCTCTTGCTCACACCTCGGATCATCCAAGCGCAATCTCGATTGAAAGATGAACTGGGCGGCAACCTTGTCCTGGAATCATTCTTTCTTCCACGCCATCCTACGCCCATAAAATGAAACACGGAGAAACTCTCGTGCTCTCGCACAGAGGTCACCAGAATCACCGATTGGACGAAGTTCTTGCTCAGAGGAACTATGTCATGGTGGGTACGGGTCAAGAAATGTGGGCGCATACTTGCAACCGATGCACCAAAATATACCAAGGGGAGGACGGAAACTGGTGTAAGGATTAATTTCTGTTCACTTCAATCATTTGAGGTGTTAATTTTAATTCAGACAGAGTGTCGGCTGGGGGTTCATGACGGCGTAACCGTACGGCATGTTGCATGCAGTGTTCACAACTGCACGGAGGCCTTACTCTCTCAGCGAGACCTTTATTGCCACACGCATCGCGACTTGATCAAAGTCTGCTGCATTCGAGGTTTGTGATGCATCGGCTGAGCCAGGATTCCGCACCTGCAAAGACCCTTTGCATCGAGCCTTTCAAGCAGCAGCGGAGGAAAAGAACACCGCTATGTTCCAACTCCATTCTCGTCTTCGTAAGGCGGGGATTTCTCAGGTAACAATGGCTGGAGCAACATCAAACCTTGGAAGCCGAAGATGATGAATCTGGTGAAGAGCATGTCCAAGACGACAACACTATTCAACCCAAGCATCGTCTCAAAGGCAAGCTCTACCGAAATTGGACCCACAATGAACAGCTGTTCGTGCGTTGCTGTGGGATCATCATATCCCGAGCAACATTTTTCGGCTCAGAAGGGGTCTCAGGGGTTAATTGTGCGCTCATACACACTCAATGTACCCATTCCGTATCTCATTTGTTTCCAGGCCTTTTTGAAAGCCACTTTCCCTGAGGATTTTCCAGGCGCAAAGCCATCGTATATCTTCTATGACAACAACTGTCAATTTCTGAAGCATCTCAGAAACTGCGGCGACCACTATTTCGACAACGTTGGTTTACCGGTGGATGTATTTCACTTCAAATGCAAACACACAGAAGCGTGACATCTTTTGTCAATCACTGCAACCCCGCACATTTCGCGAACTTATTGGTCCAGACAGTAAATGGATATTTAATTCATCGGCCGCCGAACAAGCCAATGTTTGGTTTGGCAAGTTCCAGAACGTTGTTCAAGACATGCCTGTAATTCGGTGAGTGCATGTAATTATTATAAACTCACAAGACGACTGAATAGTCCCCAGTTACACTTTCTTTCTAGACGAGATGATTGCGATACGCAACCAGGAGATTGCCAAGGATTTAAAGTCGCAAGGCCAATTACCGCATATACTGTTGGAAGACTTTCTGCGTGGTTTATCCCCTGTCGTCGTCTATATAGCATGTTGTCCTTACATTTAGTTTGCACGGATAACGTCGCTTTATCTTTACTTGTCGTCGACGTCACACAAATATTCTTGTGGGATTCCCTGTACTCGCAGAATACCAGCAGAACATCAACAACATATCAGCTGCATATTATCAATGCTTAATTTCCGGATCCCTTGCGCGCCGCACTCAATTGCAAATAGATGCTCAAATTCAATAATTGGAAGTTGAATACTTCATTCAAACGGCTCATCTCAAGTACATCGGTCTACGTAATGCCACTGCATGCTGTATGCACCACCTTTCCGTCTGCCGTGCGACACATGCAATCCTCGCGCTCGGTCGAAGCCCGCGATGTCACCCGTGCGGTGGATCGCAGCGATGAACGGCGCGAAGATGTCTGTGAGGATGGGGAAGCGGTGCATGAACTCGTCCGAGGGGTGGTGCCCGTAGAGGATGTGCAGGGGGATGAGGTACGGGAAGATGCACCTAAGGGTGGGTGGTTAGCCGGAGGTGAAGACCGCGAGGTGGAGGGAGACAGACATTTGGTTCTTGTGCGCAGCGATGTGCAGTGATAGAGTGCGAGAGGTAAGCTCTTGATGGCGCACGGTTGCGTGCTCGCCATGAGGTCCGCACCAGCAACGTGCTTGACGGCGTCGTTCGCGAGGAAGGACGCGGGAGTTGAGGAGCGCGAGGAGCCCGCCGTGCGGGTACCAGGAGAAACTTGTACCCGAGGGGGCTGTCCGCGCAGTCGGGGGCGTGGGCAGGGCGCCGCACTGCAGGTGGAACTCCTTGACCTGTTGCCAATGCAATGCGTCAGTCAGCCTCTGGGAGCTGCGCTGGTGGCAGGACTCACCTTGCCGCCCTTGGCGTGCACACCATCGATGGCCTTGAAAGCGGAGAGTGGTCGATCCCGGGGTCGAGCCCAGCCTCGTTCAGGACGACGATGCCCGCGGTGCGCGCCGCGCCGTCAAGGGCGTGCAGCGCAGGGGAGATTTACGATGTCGTGACGATGTGCGTCTTGCCCTCGATCGCGGCCTGCATGACAGCGGTGTGGTGCGTGTACGCTACGAGCGAGATGACGAGGCCGTGCGCGGCGACGGCGACCTCGAGCGCGATGGGGTCCGCTGCGGCGAGGAAGCCACCGCAGAAGGCCTGTGTGCGAGTTAGTACCATACAAGTGGGGACTAGGGGGCGGGCAACGGGGTGAGGAGCAGGGGAGCGGGCAACGGGTGAGGAGCAGGGGAGCGGGGAGTGCGACGCGCCCTGAGCCAAGGTTAGATGGAGTAGAGAAAACACATAAAAATACGACACCCACGAATGAAGTATCACGGTACCATTTCGCCCAATCGTTGTCTGTCGCATTGGCTGGAACTGCGTCAATCACCACCTCGGATATAATAGGCTGAATGGGAAAGTCGTGTACAAGTCGCGCGCCTTTTGAGCTATCTCAACCCCAGTCTCGACGTCAAAATCATCTGAAAGGAACCGAGGAGTGATTCTGGGACTAGCAAAGGGCTGGCGTAGCAGATGAGTCCGTCTGAGAGCAGCGCCAGTGAAATACACTCACGTCAGAAGTGTGGATGTGGATATGACCACGCGAGAGCGGGGTTAGTGGCCAGGCCCAACAAATTGCGCTAAAAAACTATGAGCGAAAATACAGCGTGTGCTGCTTGATTCACATTATCAATGAGCAACGTGTCCAAGACATTGGCTGTCTGCACACTGGCTGAGAGAGCAGTTCCCGGTTGATCCTGGCAATTTATTCGGGTTCAGAACCAGGAGTGAGTACTAGTGAGCGACAAACCTGTAGATTCAAACCGACGCCAGGCAAGTCCACGAGCTGTTTGAATTCCAACTTTGCTCAGGACACTGGAAAAAGGTGAAATTTAAACGAATTCCGACGAAGAGATGGCCTACGATTTGTTGCCCACCCCAGAACGTTCCAAAATCTGACCAAAGGAATGGTCAGGCAAAAAACAGCGAAATACTGGGCCTTACGGGAGGCGTCTGACGGTTTCTCAGCGCACGGTAGAAGGGAATGTTCCGAAAGCTTACAGCCCAGACTTCCAGCAGCAAGTAGGACCCTCGTATTAGCATTTACGATAGAAAAAGCTCCTCCGTTTGCTGGGGCGAACTGTAGTCCAGTCGCCTTCATATTCTTGTCGAAAATAACTTTGCAACCTTGTGCTCCGCAAGAGCGGTCAGAGTTTTTCTGTTGCTTTGGTCGAGGGTATAACAAGGAGTAAGCGGCCGACGCGCCGCCGGGTGAATTGGGCAACGGGATCCCACCAAATCGTCCAAGACCTATTTTGAAATATTGAACGACGGGAAGACGGTGATTGATGTGCTCAGAACCTATATAAGAAACACACAAATAACCCCACTTGACTCGAGAGCGTCACAGAAACAGTCCAGAGACTGTTCCAACAACCAACAAAACAAATCAAACGGCAATATATGCATGTTTCCAAAGATCCCGACGAGTTACAGCCCCTAGTACAGGGCCTTGTAAAGGTTGTAGGGAGAGGTTTCGTATCTCAAGGAGATAATAGAGCAAGCTGCGTAGAACGTGTTTCTAGACACAGTGGAAACGTTGTTTCCAACAAGATAGATTTATAGCTTCGGCAGCGTGTGTGTGTGTGTGTGTCCAAGCGACAGAGCAACAGTTTAAAGTAGTCCCGTAGACTCAAGTAAGGCCCTAGTTTATAGGCCAAGACGTTCACAGAGCTTTCCCTAAAGAGGTACTTTCTGAGCAACGCCAGCAAGTCACGTTTCCAAAGTTTTCCCTTGACGGTACTTTCTGAAACCCGCTCCGCAAACAACAACAATAACGTTTCTTTCAACAGAGTCCCAGATCCAACAGATTCTCAGAGTTCAGGCAGTTTCCAGGCAAAGCCCAAGTGCGTTTCCAGAATAATATTGATTCAGAAACAATTAAGATTCGACTAATAGTGCTACTCTATAAGAGTGCGTTCGCCGAGGATCCCAGATCAACCCAATGCGCAAGCGTATAGCCTACTAGTTCGGGGGAAGATGCTGTGTCCATCGTAGAAACACCCTCGGATACTTATACAACCGCCAAGACACTGTTACAAAGCCCAAAACACAATCCCAATGAGGTCAAAAGTCCGTTATTTATCCGTCTCTTTAAAACCGCGTTTCCGTCGGTTGTTCTTCCGAGCGTCGCCTCCCATTGGTTCCCAACTGTGAGCACGCCATGTTCCCTTGCCAATTACGAGGCAGGAACCCGTCAGCAGCACCCCTGTATTATTCAGAGGGCGTGTCGATCACCGATAGATCGGCACTGCATCTCGTGCGACCTGTTTCTGCTTCAACTCAAGTTTCCCCTTGGTTCCAAGTACGGAACTTGATAGTACTCCTTTGTAGGTCTCGGTAGATACCCGTTTCGCTAGGGTTTCCCAGAAAGGGTTCTTGAGAAAGAACCTAGAACGCCTTTAGAGTTGTGATCCGGATCCACAGAATAGCCGACCACCTGTTTCGGTGTATCCGCATCCGATGGAAACCGGCAACTCTGGCAACCGAAAACACTCGTGACCGAACGCGTCTCTCCTAGCGTCTCAACACAACACAACACATTGCCAACTCTCGTTCCTTCGACCCGTTTCCGTTGTTTAAGTGAATGTTGGAAACAGCCAAAAGAAGTTCCTTGACTTATTATCTGGCTGCACATCTCCCTTACAGTTTTCAGGGCGAGACTAGCCAATGGACGTTCTAATTCCTTAGAACGTCCACCCGTTTCTCTGTGGTTCGCCCAACAGCTACCCAGGAACCAGTACTGTTTGCATAGAAACAACAGTTTCAGCAATGAGCACGACCAGAAACACGCAAAATTACGTGTATCTAACCATGGCCCAATTGCTGGCTTATCATCTCCCCCATTTTTAAAATCTTGACCGCCCTCGGTCAAGCGGTCGAAGACTTCGGCAATGATACCCCGCGTTTCTGTTGTGAAGCCATACTCTCATGGCCTGTCACTCATGCCCAAGTGCCGAGGTACCGCCGGCATCCAAATAGAATACCGATCCGCATGACCGTGATCATGCCTCGGTTCCTTCCAAGACGCCGATCACAGATGCCCACATAGTAGTAGGGTCCAAGCGTCCGTACTCGGTTGCACATCCCCGAACGACTACAAAGTCGTTTCCGCCTCGTATGTTTCTCCAAAAGTTCCGTTTCCACTCATGTTGGACTCAGACTTACAATCTCCGCCGTCCCTGGCGCTAGAATTGGCTAATTATAGCCAATTCAAATTAGAAGCTCGAAACAGAGTTTTGGAATATGTTTTATTCCAAAACGCCCGGTTTCCAGGCTTTTCCACACACAGCCGCAGCGAGTTCCCCGCAGCAGCACCTGATTTGTGAAATTTTCACAAGTCGGTGTCTCCCACGCTTCTCTCTCCACTTCCACCATGTCCGACAACGACACCAACGCCATCGCCTCCGATTCTGAGCATGACCAGAGCGACGTTTCCACCCCTCGGCGCCACACCGAGTACGCTCTGACCCCTCGCTACGCTTTTAAGTTCCCCCTCTTCTCGTCCGACCTCCGACGCTCCCAAATTCGAGCCACACCCCTTTTGGACTGCGATGTCCTCAAAAGCCGGCTGCCCTCTCGCCAAGCTAGCCTGCATCTGTCGCAGCACCGACGCCAAGTAACACCGAGGAGGAAGCTGCGGCGGCGTTGACTAACGGTCTTCGTCCATTCGTGCGCCCCAGCCTTGTTCTCCTCCCCGTTGCCTTCTCACAACCCATCCAGCGTTTTGCCGTCACCACTCTGGATCAAGCTCAGCTTCTGCCCCGTGACATCACCGTTGCCTTCTACGGCCTCCGGTTTCTCGTGAACACGGTGGGCGGCTCTGATTCCGAGTGGCACGTCTTCCCACTCCCCAAAGACAAGAACGTAAGTCCCCCCCTCTTTTTCCTTCTTAACCCGTTCTCACTCCCTTCGCAGATTCCGACTTATCACCCGGAATCCGCGCCACCCAAGGCTTCTTCCCGGTTGCAGCTCCCCACCAACGACCAGATGGACAACACCCCTCCCCTGAGCAAGACCGTTCCCATCAAACGAAAACAAAGGAAAACACCTTCCCCAAAGAAAGCAAGGCAAAAGCCCGGTACGCTCCTTAACAGCCTTTGGTCTAGATGTTTCCTGATTCGGCATCTAGTGCTCCAAAGTCCGCCTCCGAGGTTGTGGACCTCCGCTGAAGAGGAACAAGACCCACCAGCCAAGGTACGTCCCTTCCCCTACCCGTCTCACTCCAGCTCCTCATCCCGGTTATTCAGCGCGTCAAACTCAGCGAGAAACCCGCCCCCAGCTGTCACCAGCTCGCCGGGTCCCTCTGGCCGTTCGCCTCCGCAAACGCTCCGAAGTCGATTACCACGGCTCAGGAGCAAACCGAGAACAAGCCTCTACTTTCCAAGGCGAAGTCGGAGGGTCACTCGGTATGTTCCCCTCTCTTTCTCAGGTTTCCTTGACGCTAAAGCTCCGTTTCTAGGCTGCTTCTCAAAGAAAATCGCCCGCCCTCATGCCCCTTATCCAGGAAGCGCTGTTGGACATGTTGGATGAGAAGAAGAAAACCGAATTTCGTGAGTGAAACTCGACTTTCCCCCGCTGTTCCCATCTCATTCCCCCCTTTAGGTACTGTCGAGGGCGGCGGACGTGAAGCTGATGGTCACCCTTTCGCTGCACCAGGGTCACCGCACCTACGTCCCAAACAACTCCCAGGGACCCCCTGCCGCCTCCTACTCCGAAGAAAGGCGCTCCCTCAGAGCCGCCCAAGGAACCGAGCGTTGAGCTCGTTCCTTTCACTCGCCTCCACTTCACCGAGGCTCTCCGCGTACGCTTCCTCCTTTTCTATCGGCCCCTTCTTACGCCTTTCTTAGCCCTTGGCCGCTTGTTTCCTTTGCCAGATCTACGGGCTCGAGTGTCATCCGTCCGGCGTAGGCCTTGCCTTTATGCATTGTAACCTCAAGAAACTCCACAAGTGGTGCGACCACATGTGGAACACGGAACAACTGCGGGTGTTTCTCAGCGGAATCGAAGGACTTCGTACCATTCTGTTTCCAGATGGTTACGTTTCCTTTATCTTCCCGTGTCTTCTGACTTAACCTCACACAGCGCCCGTCGTCCCGGACCACACCGAACGTCTCCTGCAACAGGTGGCAAGTGCCGCGCCCTGCACCGATAGTCTCCACTCCGACCTCGTCCGTCTCGCTCCGCACGTTGTTCTCCACGTGCGGGAACACACCCGTCGTTTTCAGCGAGGAGGCCTTCCAACAGCACTTCCGGTCAACGATCCCTGACGCGTCCGCCCGCGGCCAGATGAACGCCGTCATCCACGCGTTCAACCACTACAACAACCCCGCGACGCAGCGTCACCCTCTTCCGGCGTACCAGCTTTCGGCCGACGAGGTGCCTCCTGCGGGCCCTTCCAAAACTGCCGCCCAAGAAGCCGGTCCTCAAGAAAGAGGAACCCGAGTCGGTCTCCAAAGTGAAAGAGGAGGGGGAAGCGGAAACGGACGCGGACGGGGAGGAGGAGGATGCCTCTGACGAGGAGTCCTCCAAACTTCCCCCTTCTACGGGCGAGAAGCGCAAGCGCGGCGGGGAGAAGTAGGGTCGATCGGGTCCCATTTTCGTGAGTTCCTTCCTTTCCCTGTTCCCTCTTTCTCTTCCGTTCCTGACTTCCCCTCTATTTTCCAGATACACAGCTGAATACGAATTTCTTGGTTACCCCGTGCGGTAGGTATCGCGTAGATAGCCTACACACACGGGAAGAAAAAAATATATACTGTATCTCATGTAGCGAGTCAAAAACCGACTCATATCCAATGAATATCATCGTTTCCAACTATTTCACATGAACGGACTTGGCGTGAACTCTCTTAAGTCAAAGTCCAGAAAACACCCTAGAGTGAGAAACGCAGGATTTGTAGCAGATTTTCTGCCAAGTCCCCTGTTTCCATACTTTTTAAGTACGTTTCCATGCTTTTGACCGACTCAGAAACAACCAGTTTCCACCATTCCTAGCGTTACTAAGTTCCACACAGGAAACGGATTGGTTTACAGAAACACTCGACTTGGCATATCTCTGCCCCAAATTGTCCGTTTCCATTCCTTAATCCCCGTTTCTGCGCAACTCGAAGTTGGAAACACCTTATCCGGCTAAGAAGGAACACAGCCGAGCTCAAAGGAGCAATCTCCACTAGCCGACAGATCATCAATATGTACCGTTTCTGGCCGCAAGTCAGCATCCTTTCCATAGCTTAGGACTGCTAAGGTAGGCTCCTGACTCTAATTCAGGAGAATATGCGTCATACTCACTCCAGTGGCCATATTTTCTGCCTCCAGCCTCGCTGTTTCTCTGCTCCCAGGTTTCCATCGAAATCCAGCCCCTGACTTAGGAACCGGTTTCAAAGAAAACCCAGTGATGGATCCGAGACCACCATGCGGTACTCTCCTCCATCCATCGATTCCAGTCTCTACAAGCTTTCCTTTTACAGGATATTCCGCGTTCTCGGACTTTAGTCCATGCGAGAAACATGGATACCCCGTTCCTCTTCGGTCGTCTCGGGCCAGAAACGCGTGTGCCCCAACCACGAGTGGTGCGGAAACACGCAAGAATCGCGAAAAATCGTTTGCCGACGTTCGGATCCTATCCGCCTCTCCCCCATTTTAAGAACTCACTGTCCCCAGTGAGCCGAAGTATCGCCCAGAAACACCTTAAATGTTGGCGTTCCTCTCGTACTTCTTCCCCAGCCTCGCACCACCCCGTATCACAGAAACAGCAATCATCGCCCCGCCGTCGCCGCCGATATATCGACTACGACATGACCCAGATACTACTACTCCCACCACCGAACTGTTCGCCATCCCCCCTGGCTTGGAAAAGGCGTGGAAACAGCTCGAACGCAAGAACAACACGTCCTGTCGACTACCAGCAGCGGTGGCGCTCTGGTTCAGTCTGACGCCATCGAAACGGTGGCCGAGTACTGGGTAAGCACTCTGTTTCCGTGTTGTTGTTCCGTTCTGACTGTTTCCAAGCTTCCGTTCCTGACGAGCGACTACTTGTATCTCGGCCGGTCCGAGTTCTTCACTGCGAAGCTCGCGAACACCGCGAACAAGGTTAGGCAGTGGCTGCCCGCCCTCGCTCTGGATCCCGCTACCCAGGACCAGCCGATGCCTTCCGTTCGTGGAAGACTTCCTCAAGGCCGCCGACATTCTGCGCCAGTGGCGCATCGACAACGTCCTCACCAAGGAGGGCGAGACCGAGGCTGCAGGGACCTCCGTTGGTTGTTCCCAGCGCCCGTTGTTACTCCTGTCGTGGCGCCAGCTCCCGTGGCTCCAGTTTCCAAAGGGAAGGCTCCCGCGTCGTCGAAGAAGGTGCGTTTCCACACACTTACTTCACGCGGTTTCTTATTTCCCTCAGGTCACTTCCAACTCCGTGCCCATCGCCACCAAGGAAAGTAACCATATTGCAATACGGTGGGCCGCTATCATGAGCCATGTTGCAATGTTTGTGGGAGTCTGGCCATCCGATGGCTGTCCAACCATAATGCAATGTGGTAGTCTGCCAGGAAATAAAAGAGGTAATGGCAGGGATTGAACACAAAACCCTGTACTAGCTTAGGTAATAAACCCAAACCAACACCATAACCAACTGAGCTAAGAAGGAGTGCTGGTACTGCAAGATATTAGGTATATACTATGTTCACCCAAACACATAATTAGCCTTTCTACCATCTACACTGGCCTGTATAGGGCCCTGGTTAGGTTGGTTAGGGTTAGGGTTAAGCTGGTTAGCTGGTTAGGCCCAGGGATCATTTAAGTTCTTAGGTTAGGTAGGTTAGGTTGGTTAGGGTTGGTTAGAGGTTGTTAGGTTAGGTTAGGTTTGTTAGGGTTGAAAATACCCCCAAACACAGAATAAAACAGTGCCAAACAATTTTCGAAGACCTAGGGCAGCTTGCCTGCCCTAGGTGTGGGTAATAAGCAGTGCCAGGTAGGGTAAGCCCAGGCTTACCCTAGCTGGGAAGGACAACATCTTTTATATAGGCAGTTTGGTGTAGTGGTTGTGGGCTCAGACAAGCATGCTTACGTAATGTTACCTGAGGTCTGTAGTTCAAGCCTCTCTTTTGCCAGTTATTCTTTTATATTTACAGAGGACCACCACAATGCAATGTGGCATGGACCTGGCCATATGGCCAGAGATCCACCACATTGCAATATGGCTCTGGATAGCGGCCTGCAACATTGCAATACAGGTACAGTCTCTACATGAAGTTTGAGATCTGCTGAGGCGGAACTACAGTGCGACGGAGAGGGAAGCTCTGGGAGCGAAGGAGGCGCTAGTGCGATTCCAACCGTTCATAGAAGGGGAGCGGGTCATCCTGGTGACGGACCATGCCGCCTTGCAATGGGCAAGGGTGTACGAGAACGCGAACAGAAGACTCGCGGCGTGGGGGGGCGGTATTCGCGGCGTATCCCGGCCTCAAGATCATTCACAGGCCGGGACGAGTACATTCAAACGTGGACCCGCTGTCAAGGCTGCCGCGAGCGCCGCCGCACGAGTCTCCCGTTCAAGACGATTGCGGGACGATCGTACCGGATGAAGAAAGGCAGGAGGAAGCACAGAGGATGGAGGACCGGGGAGCTTTTGCGCCAGCTAAGAAGGCCGCATTTGCTATCTGGTGGTGGGAGGACGCAGTGGATAAATACGCTCTGCCCGTGCAGACAAGACGGCAGAAGGCCCAGGAGGCGAGGGAAGGGGACGAAGGAGTACCGGAGCGCGATGAAGTCGCAGCACCGGGTCAGGAAGAGATGATGAGGGCGAGAGAGGAGGTTAATGAGCGCGACGACGCCGCAGCTCTGGAGAACCCCTTCCCTTTCGAACAGGCCGATCACTGGACATACCCCACTGGAGCGCGACCGGACAAGGACGAAGAGGACTGGAATAAACGCTCTCACTTGCTAGTATCGGTGTCCCAAGAAGTGAAGAACGAATTCATCCTGGGATATCAGGAGGATCCGTACTTCAAAGACCGATATACCGAGGAAGCGACTAGTCCCGAGAAGGTACTCACGCCATCTCACTTCCAGAAAGGTCGCGATGGTCTTCTCTACTTCGTGGATGCGGACTGGAAGAATCGGCTGTGCGTTCCTCGGTCGAAGATCCAATTTATACTTCGATGGATTCATGAGTCCCCGCATGAAAGCGCTCACGCCGGACCATTCAAATTCCTTAACCGCCTACGAGAACTGTTCTTCTGGACGACCCCTCACGAAGGACGCTGATGAGTTCGCATCGACTTGCGACGTGTGCCAGAAGATCAAGGTGGACCATCGACAGAAGATGGGCGGACTGAGGCCGGCGCACATCCCTCCTCGTCCGTTCGCTACGGTGTCCTTAGACCTCATCACTGGCTTGCCCCCGTCAGGGAAGGAGAAGTTCACAGCGATCCTAGCTATCGTGGACAAGCTGACGCGGTTTTGCGGTTATGATCCCCACCCACACCAACTTGACGCAAGAAGGGTTCGCGGCGTTCTTCGTGGAAAGGGTAGTGAATGTCTTCGGTATGCCCGAACGCATTATATCGGACCGCGACAAGCGATGGTCCACGGCCTTTTGGCGCTCGGTTACGCTACAGTACGGAAGCGTGCTGGCCCTGTCATCCGCTCATCATCCTCAAACGGACGGACAAACGGAAATCCTCAACGCTACGATAGAACAGATGTTGCGCGCATACGTCGCTGCAGATCGTTCTTCATGGGCCAAATGGCTTGGGGAGATAGCTGTTCGCCTACAATTCCAACGTTCATGGCTCTACTGGTTACAGCCCCAACTTCCTACTATTCGGCTACAGCCCTAGAGGCGCCACTGGAATCATGAACCCTGGAGGGGACCCCTGTAGCTCGCCCCTTCCTGCCGAGTCAGAAGGGGGAGGACTTCATAGAGGCTCTGGAGAGTCATCGAAAGGCTGCGCGGGACGCGGTGGTGCTGGCGCAAGAGAGGCAGGCTCGCGCTTATAACAAAAGCAGGCGTCCTGTGGAGAGCATCGAGGAGGGGGATTACGTGCTAGTCAACCCCCACTCGCTGGAACTAGTCGACGTGCAGGGCACGGGACGCAAACTAGTGCAGCGCACCATAGGGCCTTTTGAGGTCATGGAAAAGATTAACCCGGTGGTGTATCGCTTGCGACTACCGGATACCTACTCCATGCACCCAGTCTTCAATCTGGAACATTTACGAAAGTATCATGTTTCCAGGGAGGAACTGGGGGAAAGGACGAAGCTGCCGGACACGCGGGAGTATCTGAAGGCTTCAGAGGAGTATGTGGTGGAGGCTATCATCGGGCACGCCGTGCGTCCTAGAAAAGATGGTAACCAGAGGATGTTCCGTATTCGCTGGGAAGGATATGGGCCGGCGGATGATACCTGGGTCTCCGAGAGAGACTTACGCAACGCGCCGGCGCTGAAGCGCGAATATTTGCGGCTTCATCAATTGACTTGAAGGACGGACAACTGGATCGGCCGAGGAATTCCGAAGTCGCCGAGCTACGACGAGGATCCGTGCGTGGGAACGGAAGCACGTGCTAGATGCAGTGGCAACTTCGTCTTTTTTCTTTCTACTCTCACTTCCCACTAAAAGTGAACGTCCGCTGCTCCGATTCTGTGAGCGCGAAACGGTCATCATAGCTAATTCCCTTTTTCTCTTCCGCAACCAACATGCCTGCCCCGAGTCGCAACCCCCAGTATGGGCACTCCCGCATCTCCTGCGCCGCTGGGTACCTGGACGTCCCCAACATCAATTCGTCCATGAGTTTCGACCTCAAACAGTTCCCCAGGCTTTCGGCCAGGATCGTTAAGATAGGAGGCCGGATCTTCGAGCTATGGTCACCGAACTCGACGCAGCTCCCCTTTCTTCCGGGTGAGCGCGTCCCAGAACCGGCGACCAGAAGCGCGATGGACGTCTCGCAACGCCGGTACGATGGGCATTCGGGCAAGCACGACTGCTTGTACTGTCCTCAATACTTCCTTGAGGCCACGTCGCACTGGCCCTTCATCAGGCGCGTCTCCGCTGTCCCGTCGAGCGACCTGGCGTACCCGGCCTTCAAGTCTCTGATCGAAGGATGGAACCCCTCCCCTCTCCATGCCACCGAAGGAGTATGGGAAGCTTCCTTCATTCAAAGCTTGCGGTCCGTCATGACTATGCTGGAAATGCGCATGCGCTCCCTTCAATCCGGGTTCCGCGCTGGCTCTACCACTTGGGCGAGGCGGCCGACCTACTGCACCGAAGCGCGCTTCCAATCGCTGCTAGGTGTCCGTAGGTGGGACGACGCGGTAGATCTAGGCGTAGCGTTCCAGAGGGGCTTACGGGAAATGGAAGCTTGGGCGTTGATGGTGAAAATACAGCGGGAGCACCCCTTGACGGACGTACGGGATTTCCGGGAAGCCACCATGCCCGTCGCCAACGACGACCGAATGGGCGTTTGGGTGAACGGCATGAAAGAAGCGGGGGTATTGCTGTTCATGCGGCAGGAGGTACCCTGCTTCGTAGTGCACGAGTTCCCCCCGGAGACCCTGGTACCTCTCTCAGCGGCGCCCAACCCTCCGACGTTCCACAATTTCGTCGATGGGACGGACGTCGTGTACCTCGTACGGCACAACGAGTATCAATTGCTAGCGGAAGGACAAGGAAGGTTGGACTCGCTCTTTAGGCGAGAGGATGGTCGAGGCGAACATGCCGCGACGAACCCCAGGGACGAGGCTCGATCATCTTCAATCTACATGACCGCCCTGGCGCCCTGGACGCCTCGTCCTCGACAGCGGTTCGCGAGGATGGCAGCGGGAGGGGGTGGCGCACGTACGACTTCAGGAGCGCTTGTGTCATTAGCCGCACCTGCAGAGTCAAGCGAGGAGGACTCCGAGGAGACCGAATCGGAGGACGACGAGTCGGCTGCGGATTCCTCCGCTCCGCCACCCCCGCCCTATGTACTGCCGGCGCCTGCAGCCCCTAACGACCGCCTGGCCGCACCCGTAGTAGAACGGAGGGTTATCGCCGTCGACCGCGTGCCCTGGATCTCTCCCCCGGCCATTCCTTCCAATTGGACCGGGAAATGGGAAAAGTGGGAGTTGCAGGAACTCCAAGAGGAACGCGCTTGGATTTTCAAAGGCAAGAAGGCCCAAATGGACTCCAAATGCTGGTACGACCGCGTGCTCGGTAGGCGCCTGTACTTTGGTCGGTTCGACCCACCTCCCGGCCTGCTTGACTGGGAACGCTTCGGATCTCCCGTTCCACGGTACCCCTTCTTCGTCGATGGAGGTAACCGCTGGATTCCGAAGAAGCCTTCGCACTGGATGTACCCCTCTCAGGAGGAAGCGAACAAGTACAAGGGAAAGCGAGCGGAGGCGCCTCATTACCTACGGCTGCCCCTCGCCGACGAGAAGGGAGGTTCCACAAAGGTGGGGAAGGTCAAGGCGATGGATGAGGAGGACATAGAGGGTGTATACTCATCGGACGAGGAGAACGGCATGGAGGTGGATCGAGTAGAACCAGAAAACCCAGCGTCAAATGTCGTCACTATATCGGACGTCAACGAGGGCATTTCGGCCCAAACCTTCCGAATGATGACGGCGGACGCGTTCTCCAACAGTAACGCTCGCCCCCTCGCGATACTCCGAGCGCGAGGTCTCATTTGGGTTCGTTTTGCGGACGTTACTACCGGACGAAGAGGATTCGGAGCGTTGGGGGCGGTATGGAGGAACCTGCGCGTGGCGTTTCAGCCAAATGGGGAGTTCGACGATGCGGCCCTGTATACAACAGACGTGTGGCTACGGGAGGAGGAGCAGGACGACGATGCGCCCGCTCCCCCATATACTCCAGCTCCGCCCGCATCCGCCGCGACGTTCCCGTCCGTACAGAGGCCTTCTTCAGCCTTGAGCGCGGACTTCGCTGCTCAGAGTTGGGGAGGTACCTTGGATGTGGAATGGGACGCCAGGATCCCGCCCGCTCCTGCGGGGAAGTCCTCCGCGCCGGAGGAGGAAGGCGCGGTAGTAGATATGATGCCCGTTGCGCCGGCGGAGAACTCGACGGACATCCCGACGTCGCCGCCCATCAGCTCACCAGTGCGGGCACCTGAACCATTGCCCCAGGCGCACTCAGGGCGGAACGTCGCCATTCCCTCCTCTTCCGCGATGACCCCGTCCTCAATTTCTTCGTCCGCGTCGAGGACGACAGGTCTCGCTCTCGGACCGGCGTCCTCGAGTAGACTTCCTCCGTCCGAACCCAAGGCCATGAGGGGTAAAGGGAAGGGTCCGATGAAGCCGTCGTTGGAAGAACGTCTGTCGGGGCCATCGTCCTCTCACTCCCCGATTCCGATCCCACTAGCGCTGAGGCTATCGAACCCGTCTTCCTCCCTGGCCGATCGTTTGGGTGGCGTGGAATTGCTTCCGTTGGCTGCTCGTCTGGGGCCTCCTCCGCTGTCAGATCGTCTGGCGCCCGCTCCTCCCGGGAATGCAGGACATACGCCATGGGCACCTTGGTCGCCAGCAGCGCCCTCGCTGCAACCCTGGACTCCTTGGCCACCCTCGCCGCCTCCACCCCAACCCTGGGCCCCGTGGTTACCAGTGCCGCCCCCGCCGCAGCAGCAAGTACCTTGGACTCCAGCGCCGTATCCGCTTCCACAACAGCCGCGACCGTCCTTGGCTGACTACCTTGCCACACGTCCGGACCCTGCTACCCTACCGTCACGCATTCAGAACTTGATTGACAGGGATCCCCCGACCCACGACGGCCGTACCTCTGCGGCCACGGGCGTGCCAGGAGTGAAACGAGTACGGCGAGGGTAACAGAGCGGGACGGCTACAAAGGGAACTAGCGGCCATGCGCGCGGAGATCGACGCTCAGATGGAGGCAGAATCGGCGAACGCGGCGACGGCTCCGAGTCTGCAGGCACCCGTCTTGTTTGCGCCATCCATGGCTGCATCAAGTTCGGCTGCACCCCCGCACGCCGTCCAGACCGAGGAGGAGGTGGAGCAGTCCCCCGCTACACAGGAGGAGGATGAAGAGATGCTGGACGCTCCTCGCCGTTGGACAGCCTGGGATGACGACGATTCGGGGATGGGGCCGTACGCGGGGTGATATATGTTGTGGGGTCGAGACCGCGGGGCTAGGGCTCCGCCTTCAATTCGAAGTGTATAGGAATCAAGAGCGTCGTAGAATCGGCAGACAACACAGTAACGCTACCCGCGTGGGGGGCTCTGTGACGGTACATACTTACACCATGGACGCGGCCAGCGCTACTATTTCTTGATACTGTAATATAGGACTTATACCCGTAGTAGACTACCGGCCTATTACGCCGAGATCATATCTTACATAATCGATTACTCTTTTACTGCTTCCTCAATGTGGACTTAGAAGATTAGGTGCTCAACACCCCCGGACCCGCTGGATAGCTGAGCACCTGTAGAACTGCTCCTCGCCGCACCTCGAGATACGATATCAATGGAGCTCCGGTCTCGGGTGACAAGACCGTTAGCTGAAGCGTTACAACAGTGGGGAGGGCCTGAGTCGGCGCCTCCTGTCGACTTAGCTGCGCCAGACTCGACGTCTGTGTGCGCTCATCTCCAGCCTGGCGAGGCCTAAAAGACCCGCATCACAGGGCTCCATATGGAATAAGGACTTCTCACCCCATGTAACCCAATTCCTGTGGAAGGCAATGCACAATGCACACTGGATTGGGAACTACTGGAAACACATACCAGAATGCAGGGACCGTGCAATATGCCAAACTTGCGGCGTAGAGGAGAACCTGGAACACATACTGATAAAATGCAGTAGCCCTGGACCCAAGATTATCTGGAAAGTGGCCGAGAAACTGTGGCGGGGTAAGGAACCCAACTGGCCCAAAGTCTCACTTGGGAGCATTCTTGGATGCAGCCTCATGCGCTTCGAAAACGAGAGAGGGAAAGAAGCACCTGGCACCCGCCGGCTATACCGGATCCTGGTGTCCGAATCTGTGTGTACAATATGGAAGCTGCAATGCAACAGAGTTATATTGCGGGCCGGAGCCCCGATAACCGAAACGAGATAGTAAACCAATGGATAAGCGATCTAAATATGTGTCTGAAACAAGATATAATACTTGCTAACAGACCCCCGAGCCGCAACCGCCCGCAGCTAGATCCTGCCCTAGTGAAAGACACATGGGCCGGAACTCTCAACAATGACACTGGGGGCAATTACAGGCACATGTGAAGGCTGCATGCGACAAATGCATGTGGTCTATACTAGCAACAAGGCTCACAAGATGGCCTTTGGCATTCAAAGGCAGGCTTTGTGGCATGCTTTATGCCTCTGTGTGGGGGAACAAAGCCTGCAATAAAGCCACCCTTTGTCTGTCAAAGGCAGCTTTGTAGTCTTTATTCCAAGTGCAGACCACATGCATTTGTCGCATGTGGCCTCTGCATGTGTTGGTTGTTGCCCCCAGTGTGAAGAGAGCTTGCCTGAAAATTGGCTGAAGGAACCCAGAGTCTTAGTGGGTCGCAGGGCACTTACCGTAAACCAAATCCGAAACCGCAATAGCATAGGAATTGGTTAGCCCCGCAGCCCCACAATGCCCCACAAAGTGTGCATCTGTGCATTTCTCTGGACGGTGTTTGTATTTTCCTGGGCCACATGGTCCAAACCCTACGCGAGCTACTCTGGGCTAACCTATTGTTAGTTGCTTGTAGCCCGACCGTACCACCAAAAAATAAAAATAAAGACAATAAGAGAGAAGCATGAGTGCATAAGTCATATGAACAGAATTGGGGAAACACTCAGTAATCCTTTATTGCATAAAACTGCGTGCATCAACAGACAAGGCCGGACACATCAGCAAGTTGGCCGGACACGTGCCCAAGAATATGGATGACACATCCGCCGAGGATCCAGAAATGGACGGATGAAGTGTCTGGGCAGTCCGGACGCTTTTGGATGTGCATGGGCGTAACAGGGGGAAAAGGTGGGAGTTCCCCTGACAATGAGTTGCTATTGGTCCTCTATGTCTTCATCTACAGTGTTCTTGAGTTGCTGATGGAGGAAAAACATGTTGATCTCTGTGTGTTTGTCGCAAAAGTCCAATGTGAGTCATAGGTGGGTACAAGTCCATACAAGTCTGTATAACTCTGTAAGATTGTGAGGGGGTCTATAAGGCTCGAAAATTGACTATAGTTGCCTATAAGGATTTACCGAACTTACCAGACTTACAGGTGCTTAAGGGTGGTTATAGAAGCTTATAAGCCATCTCCGTGGGGCCGAGAAAAATAGGGGGCAGTCCCAGTCAACTCTTATCATCATTGACTAGCTATCATTAACATTAGTTACTGCAATAGTAAGTAAGGAGGGGTCCAAATGTAAGGCTACAAAGACAGGTTATACAATAATAACTAACACTATCACTGGGGGCAAAGACCGATGCATGCGGAGTACGAGTGCGTTACATGCATGTGCTCCACAAGTAGTTACAGGCCAAACAAAGCCGATGTCACAGATCTACAATCATCCTTTACTAGACAAAGGAGGGACAAAGAATAGACAAAAGGCAGGACAGTATTCCCTGCACCTGGGAAACCTCTCCTGCTCTTTGTCTGCCCTTTGTCCCTCCTTTGTCTAGGACAGGAGGATTGTCCAAATGTCACACCTCTTTTGTTTCGTAGATTGTGAGGTGCAATGCACATGCATGTAACACATGCAGCTGTTGCATGCCTCAGTTCTTGCCCCCAGTATATGTTATAGTGGAAATTTTGGGACATCATGACCTGAGTTTTGTACCTCGCTCGAGCCACCAGGTGCAGGCCCCACCCAACTACCCTGGGAAAAGCCGAAGAATCATGAATTCATGTTGAATCATCAGGAATTCAAAATGTTGGAAAAACAGACAAAAAAGGTGAGTTGAACCATCATGAACTGTGTCATGGAATTCAACTACCTAGCCCTGACAAAACACCGTGAAACGTGAGATTCAGGAGCACTGTTGTGAAGTTCACAATTTGAACGGCGCTCCACGCATCCCTGGGACCGACTGACACCACAACCAATTACCAAACTTTCAGTAAGATATTTATCATTGGTATGTAGAAAATCTTGACCAGGATTGTGAGTAAGTCTAAGTATATCAAACGACCGACCCACCTCCCGCCGACCCAAACTCAACACCAGCCCACTCATAAGAAGTTTCCGTTACCCACTCGCCATCCACTTTCGCGACATGTCCTTCGACGATGGCAAGTTGCAGCTCTTCCTCAAAAGCATGGTCGCAGAATGGGCTGTTTTCTGACCCACATGCGACACAAGGGACAAGTCCTCCTTCCTCTTATTTCCCAGCCACCTGTGGAGGCAGTCGTAGCAAAAGGTATGCATACACATTGGTCTAGATGCAGTTAGTCTTAGATCCGAGGAGTGGGACCGTCGTCACGAGGGCAGTTGTCAAACACCACCTCAAAGAAACGCGAGCTCAACCCTAAGTTGTGTTTGACTGTCCGGGGCCATTTCAAACCAGTGGAAGACGAAAACATCATTGTAACCGGGGCAAGCAGGGTCACACTGGTGCTCGGCAATGATAGACAATATTCTGATAAATGTTTGTAGGCAATGGTGGGCTACAACATCAGACAAAGTGGGAACCACAAGATAGCGATACTGTTGGACAAGTTTGGGGATATCGGTGCATGTCAATGCAATGGAGTTGACCGGAACTGTAGCGCAGACGGACTGAGTCCTAGAGAACCGGTACTGTTTATTCAAGGTGTAGGCAGTCATGAACTTTGTTCCCTCGCTGGGCTCTGTGGTAGGAACATCTTGCAGCTTCAGTTGCATGGGCGCCACAGGTATTGGGGATATGATTGCCCAATAACCTGGAAGGTAGGTGAGGGCAGGGTCGCTACTGATGGTGTAGGCGCTACGGGGCTGATGAAAATTGGCCATGGGTTCCAAAATATGTGCTGTGTTGAACGTTGAACTATTTACAGATGGGCTGTACAAGATGTGACTGTTGTACTCAGGCAGCACCCCCTCATCAGGGTGACTCTGCACATCTAATCCAGGGAATAAGTAGTAAGTGAAAAGTACAGACAACAACAAGAACAACTCACTGCTGGATGTAAAGGCCTGTCCGGGAAAGAATGAGACTAGAAGGTCACAGTCAGCTCCAAAATGCAAAATGTGGAACAATGTATGTTGTGCGGCACAAGAAAATTGTGTACTGGCCTGGGCCTGGGGATCTATTGCATACTCCTGTACATGCCTTTTGCTGAGGGCAGTGGCAGAAGGAGCTGTCGCTTTACAAACATCAGCAATGGTGTTATATCCGTGTCGGGCGGATTCCGATTAACCGGCCGGATGTAAGCAAGCTCAGCCGGATTACCGGGTGATTGATGAATGAGGCCGGACAGATTGTCCCGGATGTAAAGTGATACCACGAAGTATGCGGGTACACCAACTAACTTGGTGTCGAGGTAGGATGAAGGTAGAGAACAGACGACAGAGCAATGTGGAGGCAAAGCACATTAATTATCAACTGAAGATACATGCAGAGTAATAACCGCATTTATACTAAGCACAGAGATAATCCAAATGTAGCGAGAAGTAAGGTAAAGACAATAAGTACTTGTCGAGAACAATAAAGACAATAAGAGAAAAGCATGTGTGGATAAGTCATATGGTCAAACGTGGGGAAACACTCAGTAATCCTTCATTGCGTAAAACCCCAAGGGCGTGCATCACGGGCAAAGCCGGATGCATCAGCATGTTGATCGGACGCGTGCCCAAAGCACGGACAACACGTCTGGATGGTTGGAAGTAACCGAGCCGAAGTTCCGGTTCGGTTAAATGTACTGGATGGATAAAGTGTCCGGGTTAACTGGATGCTTCCGGAAATGCATGGACATAACAAACGGTCAGATGGGGATGGTACAGGCTGACATAGGTTGGTGGGCAGGTGCGCTTGGGACTGATGCGCAGCAAATTCAATGGGCGGCACTTGACCAGAGTCAGCTTAGCACTGAATGGGACAAGGGAGCCTCACCTGGGATTCTGCCCGAAACTGGAAGCATTGTCTGAGACGAAGGTCCTTGGAGCCAAACGATCAGGGGTGACCATGGATGGTAAGACACCTTGATCCTCTCCGTGAGCATCAGAGACGACAACAGCAAGAGGTATGGCAATTTGGTCAGTATTCGCCGGTGGCGTCTCTCGGATGACAGGAGGCGGTGTATTATTCTGGGACAAGGTTAGTATGCATGATAGGCAACGAGTGCAAAAGTAAAGGGAGTTGGACAGACTGCGAGGGGGGATCCGGATGGGTCAGCCATGAGCCCATGTAAGCAGGAGTTTGGGCCAGTCCGCATAGTCAAAGTGGTAGGTCAGGTTCATCAGAATCCTGCAGTATATAGCCGGAAAACTGAAGTGGAGGGGCACCGCGAGGTTCATCGACTTCATCCAGTTCTTCGATGCTGGATGGAACAACATTAGTGGAGGGAGCACAGTGGAGGAGGAAGTGGGAAGTGCAGGTGGCGCAGGGGAAACAGGGGTGGTCGTCACCCGGGAGTAGCCGGTTCGTGAAACAGCCGCCGGAAGCCAAGCCAAGACAGTCGTTGGTGAGCGACAGCAATATCGCAGGGGTTGTAATCAGTGATGGGTCGGCATCTACCACATTGGTAATCCACGATTGGTAAATGTGTTTTAATGGTTTTGGAGGGAGCTGGCGTCCAGCATATGCCGTATTGGTAATCCACAATCGGGAAATGTGTTTTAATGTTTTTTAGAGAGGACGGGGCCGGCATCTGCCGTATTGGTAATCCATGAGACACGCGGAAGTTACCGGGGTCAGGTGAGCTCGTCCATATAAGTAAATAAATGTATGTGTTATTTTTTACGGAGACCTGGAACCTAAACCGGTCCCAGGAACAAATCCTTCTCACAGTGAAAGAAAACATGTTATAATGAGCTGGAAATTGAATATATTGTACTGTTTCAACTACACAATGTTTTAATGTCTAGTCCAAGCCATAGAGTACAGAGATTCTGAGAGAGGGTCAAGGG
The DNA here is from genome assembly GCA_029378375.1 of Mycena olivaceomarginata. Taxonomy (NCBI): domain Eukaryota; kingdom Fungi; phylum Basidiomycota; class Agaricomycetes; order Agaricales; family Mycenaceae; genus Mycena; species Mycena olivaceomarginata. The sequence goes on along the minus strand of JARKIC010000977.1, from coordinate 102,581 downwards.
ACTTATACACCGCCATTTTGCAACAACGTGGCGGAGACCTGGAGGCGGCATGTGTGTCAGATGGCGCAGGAGACTGGCAGCCAGCTGGGATTCGGACTGGGTACGGCTAAGATTCAATATGGACTCACCATGGAGCCATGTGAGGCTGGCAGGAAGCTGCAGAATAGAGGTAGTATCCAGCCACACAAGCACATGTACAATTTGATAGAATTAATTGGTTCCCGTGCTCGCACACTCTGGTTCATTGGATGGTGGAAAGTCATTGTTATTCTTCGCATTCTACAAGAAGTCTATTATGGGACACTGAGGAAACATGATCTACGCGTCATCGGTTGGCACGGACGTCGCCGCATTGATGACCCCCGATGTCGATGAGGTCGTCCACCCCCTGCTGGAATTCATCAACGGCCGTCTCATCGAAGACAGTGTTGTTCTTCCCGTGCTTCTTCTGATCTTCGTCCAAGATATGGCGGAACGCTCTGGATGGGATCGTAAGTCAAGCGAAAGAATTGAGTGTGAACCGCGTACTTTGTAATCTTCTTCAAATCGCCATTGGCGTCCTTGCGAATTTTGGCGAGGCAGAGGTCTAGCTTATCCCAAAAATTGGTCTTGAGATAGACCTTGCACTGGAACGTCATTGAGATCTTTGATGAACATGGAAGAAAGGAAGAACGAACCATTAGAGCAACGAACCATTAGAGCAACGCGGGCACAGAGGACAATGTTGACAGAGCACTGGGTTTTTTTAACAATGGCTGTGGTGAGTTGGAAGATGTTTTGATGATCGGCATCTGGGGCGAAAGATTTGTCGTTCTTGTTCACCTTGAGGCTTGCATCAATCTCGAGTGGTGTTAGAAAACAAACAGTGGAATCAAGCAATATACACTTACTGTTTTCTTGATCGTCGAGCGTCTCTGAGTCAAGGCTTCCTGGGCCTCAGCGACAAGCTTCGCCCAGTCCGCCGGAATGTTTTCTATGCCCGAGGGAATGTCGAAGTCAAAGCGATAATTCTTGAGGATAGACTTGAAAAGATTGAGAAGCCGAAACAATGATGTGAAAGACGGCGCATCGCGCGACGTACCATGAGAATGTTTGTCGCGGTGTTGCCTTTATAAACATTGATCTTGCTGGACAAGAGAATGGCCGGAGCGTACTTGCGGATGTTCATCTGTGTGCGGTAGCATGTCAGTTCGAACATTGCAAAGGCTGGCAGTATTTACGAGAAGGTCCGCCGAAACCTCAAAAGAGGGCTTGGAGTCTTCGAACTTTTTGAGCTGGTTACCAAGAGCGAGCATATTGATGAACAGTTTGGTGTTTTGCATAGAAGTAGGATCCTGGGCCAACAAGACGAGTGAGGGCAACGAAGAATGACTGTGCACGCGACTTACCTTGAGAAACAGGCCTGCTTCAGCAGCTTGCTCAACGCGCAGGTGCTTCTTATCAGCATAGCGCTGAATGGTCGCGACGAGGTTCTGGTTCACGGGGGCAGAAGAAGGCGCCAAAGCGGTCCTACACTCGTTATCTGAAGCCTCGTTGCCGCTGTTGTCACATTCCATGGCGCTGTGTGTACGCTTGGCAGCAGGTGCAATGGGGGAGCTCTGGGCCATGGCGTCCTGCATGGAGAGGAAGTCGTCGTCGTCATCGTTGTCAAAGGCAGTGGTGGCACGGGAAGAAGACATTTCGATAGAGGACAGAGAAGAGAGCTGGGGAGAGTCCATGCTTGCGCCTAAGTTATAGTTTTTTGCACATCCTGATTGAGAAATTTGTCTCGGGTGCGGTAGTTGCCAGGGGATGAATGTCGGTTGAATAAACTTTGAATGGACATCGCTTGAGACCAAATGGCGCTCGAAGAATAAAAGCACTGCACTGCACGCCGAATAGACGCAAAGTAGACACGATTTACAGCGGTTTGCGACAGATCGAGGGTGTAAATCGAAGATTGGAGATTGCGTAGAATCTTGAGCAACTCTTGTCCAATGCTGCCGAAGGGGAGTGGGAAACCACTCGACAAACAAGGTATCGTTGTTGTCCTGGAGCTGGAGAATATGCTGAAGTGTGCTTGGGAACGAATACAGTCTTCAGATACAATGAGGACCGGACAAAAGTGCAATGTAAGGTTTGCACAGCCGGAACACTTGAGCGCCACGCATGGATTGGAATCCGGGCGGCGGAGACCACACACTTGAGGAGTCACGGGCATTTACAAGCCGTGGAGTTGGCAGAGGAAGCACGGAGGAAGTTGGAGAGACTGGAGAGGGAGAGGGAGGCGGATTCCGCAGCAAGCGCACTCCGAGATGCACACTCTACACCGCACCCGGCACCTGGCCCACTTGCGGTTGCAGCTTCAAGGGTTGTGAGTGAGGAAGAGGCGGAGATGTGGGCCGACTATAGAGAAAATGGGGCCGACTTTAGTGCCGGCGACAGCGTTGGGGATCCAGAGGCAAGGTTTGAGCAGTTGCGCGAAGAGGCGAAGTGCTTTGGCTTGTGGAACCCCGATACAATAGCAAGGAGGTTGGGATTTGGAGATGCTCCAGAGGTACCCGAGGACGTTGAGGACGACTATCTCGGCGAGATTATGCGCGATGCAGGTGAGTTGGAATGTCTGTGGAGTCTGGTGGTGGACACTGGAAAGTGGTTCGTTACGATCACATGATCATGGTGTTTGACAAGTTGGCGACGTGTTTCCTTTCTCAGTCTGCTCTCCCTTCTCGACGTTGCTGCATCGGGCATTCTTTGCCTCTCCTGGACATGCTGAATGATTTTCTCCCTCAGGTCTACTCGATCCGGAACCTGAAATTCTCGGAAATGCGACAGCTGCACCCAATGGTGCTGCCCGGGACTCTGAGTGGTATCCGTATCCAAATAAAATGGCATGCCAGACTCATTGCGGTGTGAAAATAGCTCATTTTTCTCAATCCCTCTCCAGATGTTTCTCCTTGATACTTTGGACAACCTCCCTCAACTTCGAGTTTCGAGCTCATTGATGCGTGCGATCTTGTGGGTTCTGAAGGAAGCCAGATGCAAGGATGTTCCATCGTTTGATCGCCTCCGGAAAGTTCAGAAGGATCTCCGTTCCGAATGTGGGATCCCCAGCATTCCGTGCAAATCCGTCCAAGGCAACATATTCTTCATGAACGACCCATGGAAAATCATTGCTCAGGTATTATTGTGAATTTTGTGATTGCGATAACTTTTATGAATTGTCTGAAAGGACTGGTCCAACCCAGCGACGCGAAAGCTCATTCGGGTGTATCCGGAAATCCCTGAAGACGGCATAATACGTGAATTTTGGCACGCCCAAAAGTGGCGCAAAACCATGGATTTAGATATCCTAAGCCCCATGTACAATGCGGTGGGAAAATATTACTACGTCAACGAGGTTTCTCGACTTCAAGATGGTAGATTTGTTATTCCCGTACGCTGGGTTATGTTTCGGGGCAAGGTCTACGCGGACGCCTCTGCGGTTGAATTAAATGATCAGGTTAGTTTTCAATACCAAAGGTTCTCTTGTGCTCACCCATATTACTAGGGCGAGGCCACAATTATTGACACAAAAACAACACTCATCTGCTCAGATATCTTGAACGAGAATTACCATGATCTTGAACATGTAGACGCCATACCAAAGTGGACGGGTATGTCTATTACAGTACATGCTTCCTCGGATCCTCATTTCTTCAGCCTCGACCAAGGAGGCTGGATACTCAGATTGTATGCCGAATCCGAAGCGCAAAATTGCAGCGGGTCGTCCCATGTACAGCAGCTTTGTCAACTATTTCAGTGATGATGTCTCCGGGAATCGAACAAAATCTTGGAACAAACATTAGGGGGTTTCAGAATTAGATTTTCGAGCCCAACTTTTGGTCCAACTTTCATTCCAACTTCGTCCCAACTTCTTAAAAGTTGGAGCAAAAGTTGGGTCTTTGTTTGTGAAACACCCTGTTAGATTTCTGTTCAAATTTCGCAACTTTCTATGTACCTGGGCCGACATTCACACCATGGAATCGGGTAATCCCGAGTGAGAAAATGCACTTTTCGTCTCGTCCCACCATGTCTGGCTCAACATCAGAGGATCGGTCGTCATCGTTATCATCGTCGATGACTTTGACCACCCTCATCGGCCTTTTTACCTTTTGCTCGGGTTTTTGAGGGTGCAGCCTTGGGCTTCGGTGCAGCTTCGGATCGAGCCATAGGATCAGAGAACAATAAATAAAATGAATGCAGAGGACAGTCGCAAGTCTTGCACACTAAGAAAATATAGTATTATTACATAACACGAGGCGGATCCAAGTAAAAGCCCCGGCGACGGTGAAACGGCGTAACATAAATGCGCGGCATCTAGGGCTAATTTTGCGATTTCCTATGACCAGTATTTATACAACGGGAAGCAACTAGCACTTCTGTTGTTACTAGCATATCAGCTAGTACGCAGACCACTTGCTAGGTGATATCAAGGAGAGTCAGAGCGAGCCCTAACTGCTGACTGTAGCGCGAGGCTGCACTAGTGTGACACGCTAGCTACTAGCTGAGTGTACAAACAACCAGGGATTAAACCACTGCCTATACATTCATGAGACATGACCTAGGAGACTCTAGTAGTCCAGAGATGACTTGGAACGGGGCTAGCGAAGGTCTAGCAGACGGATATCTATGATGGGAGTACAGCTAGGGAGCTACGCCTTGAGCTAGGAAGCTCGGCGCGGTAACCGGTGGTACTATCTAATCTCTAGATAAGCGACTAGACGGTGTTAGGCGGAATAACCCTACTAGCAACCGGCTAGGGCTTTAACAAAGACATACCACGACATACGAGATGAGGCAGCACGCGGCTAGTGCCCGATCTGGGCAGCTAGGGCGAAGGGGAATAGCAAGCAGGCTATTGGAACGGAGCTAGGGACGATCGTACAGCCTGTACCGATGTTCGGAGGGTGGATTGACGTTCTGACCAACGAGCTATGACCATTTGATGTCGGTCGCAACACTGCGTCGCCTAGATGTAATAGATCGATGCTCTGACAGAGTAGAGATGACCTGGATCACCGGCTACATCGCCGGTTGGTCCGGAAGGGGTACTCGGCATAGACGGAGGGCTGAGGATCCATTGATATACCCACGGTTGAACACTAGCCGGTCAGCGAGGCTGACCTGGCGTATACCAAACCAGTCCCAAAACCAAACGGCAGTCGTCTCATTGGCTGACCGTATTTCTTATCATCTAATATTGCTTATTGTATTATTCAGCTCGCTTTCACATGTAACTCACACCTAGTAGTATAAAAGGGAGCGCAGGACAGACTAGGGTCTAAGAACATTACGCCCCAGACTTTGGACGAAGCTGGTGCTAGTGGACTCAGGCTGCTAGTGGAGGTTGATACCGAACTTCACTTGTAGTAGTCTTTATATTGGAATCAGTAGACTGTGGACTCTGGAAACATCGAGTGACTAAGTTGAGGATTTCGTGTTGTTGGTCCTAGACCTCCACATATAAAACAAGGGTGTTCTCTTCGAGACCCAACTGCAGTTTGCGCTAGTGACTTTGCCTTCACCCCGACAAGACGGAAGCTCTGTCGTAGTGTGTTGGATCGCTTGCTAGGTGGATTGTGTGTTGACTTGAGCCCACTAAGAAGAAGACGGACTAGGTGCCCCCACCTCTAGTTTGGCTATAACTTGTCAGTTACTTGGCCTTCACCCCGACATAGACGGAAGCTCTGTCGTAGTGTGTTGGGGTCGCTAGCTGGACGCTTGTAGTGAGCTAGTGCCGATAAAAGCGGAAAGGTTCCTGTTCTTGGTTAAGGAATAGGTCAGCGGTCAAGGAGAGTCTTGCCGTTTGAGGATTGAAGTCCATTTGTTGTTAGCCTCAGTAGTCTTTGGGGCTGCCCTTAGCGAGGATTTTCACAAACCTACATACTCTGCCCTGGTGTTCTCGACCTAGCGGTCCAGCCATCTTGTATCCACCCCATATAAAAACACCCCCGGACCATCCCTAGGTTCCTAGTAGTGTTGTTGTTGGCGGTTGCATATTGCTAGTACGTTGTAGAGTGTGTTGTTGGAAGCCTATAAATCAAACTTGTGTTTGTTCAAACCTGCTGGTCGCATACTACGGCCCGGACCCGCACTCACAAAGAGAAGCACTTAGATCTTTGGAGGTAGATTGGTTGTGGTTGGTTGTTTTGGGTGTTTGTTCGCAATACCTATCAATTAGCTATTCCTAGTCATATAAGAAGTGCACCATTTCAACGGTCGACCAGAACAGTGAGCCGAAGTTGGAACACAAAGTTGGAGGAGAAAGTTGGAGGCGAAAAGTTGGGTGTCAAGTCGGGCTCTTGTGCTCGACTTGACATCCAACTCCAACTTTTGGCTCCAACTTTTGTTCCAACTTTCATGAAGTTGGAACCAAAGTTGGAGCAAAAGTTGGGCTCGAAAATCTAATTCTGAAACCCCCTATTGGAATGCATACATGACGCACGAAAATTTACCCCGGGAGCTTCACCAGCAGGAGTTCCACGTCCATTTTGTCTCCACATCTCCGAATGCGAGCGCTTCAGAGCAGTTTCAAGAATTTAAGACCGCGGCAGAGTATGTCACTCAGCATTCTCACAGGATTGAGCTTATCAAAACTGCAGGGCGACACATACAGACCCCGTCGAGGTTCATGATGAGTTCGGGGAGGCTTCCTGTTTCTGTCTCTACGTCAATGCCGGTGCCTCGGACAATCCCATGCAAAGCGAGGTTGCCTGCCACATTGGCGGCAAAGGCAACTTTTATTGTCGCAAGTGCGGCGTTGGGGGAACACAGCAGGAGAAAGCCACAAACGAAGGGTACCATGCTCTGTTTGAGGTACGTGCTCCGACACGGGGGCTGGCTGAACGAAATCTCACAGTGCTTCAATGGCAGGGCGGAACACCTCGGACAAAGGAGAAGATCCTTAAAGAACTTGAGAAGCAGGTTGAGCTTGCTTGCTCGGGAGTCGCCAAGCCGATCCAAAACTCTCAGACAGCCACTGGAGTCAAAGATGTGTACACTCAGTTTTGGATCGAGGACTTAATTTCCCGCTTTCGGGAAATGTGCAAAGACAAAGCCCGTTCTCTGGAAGATATTAAACAAGAACTGATCCAATGGACTGTCGACAATCGCGATAAAATATACAGTCCGTTCTTGTCCATGAAAGATGAGCAACTTGCCATCTGTCAAAGCTTGCATTCCGAAGAATCCCGGATAGGTTTCGATCCCGCGAGAGATACTCCGATCGAGATTCTACACACCATCCTTCTTGGGGTGGTGAAATATGTTTGGCATATCACACACACCGCTTGGTCTCCTGAGGAGAAGCAAAAATATGCTGTTCGCCTCCAGGCAACAAATGTCGATGGGCTCTCTATTCACGCGATCCGATCTGCCTACATCATGCAGTATGCTGGGTCCCTGATTGGTCGTCAGTTCAAGACTCTTGTGCAAACAAATATTTTCCACGTTCAGAGTCTGGTGAGTGACTTGAAGTTCAAGGCTTGGAAAGCAGTCGGCAAACTTTCCGCATTGCTGTGGGTCCCTGAAATACGCAATCCCATGGAATATCAGGTCTTTGTCATTCAAATGCCGCCATTACTGATATGCTCACTTTGCGTCCACAGCAAGACCTCAAAGTTGCCGTCGGAAATGTTCTTGACATCTGTGCGATGATCGACCTTGGATCGACCCGTCGAAAATGATCACAAAAATCAAATACCATCTCTTGGTGCATTCGCCGTATGACACGGCACTGTTCGGCCCTCTCATTGGGGTTGCCACGGAGATCTTTGAATCGTTCAACAGGGTTTTTCGCTATTGCTCCATCTTGTCTAACCATCTCGCGCCGAGCCGAGACATTGCGCGGCAACTGGGTGATCAAGAAGGATTTAAGCATCGGATTACCGGTGGGAAGTGGCTGTCGGGGGAGGATGGGGAATGGGTGCGAGCAGGGAGTGGTGTTCGATGTTTCATGGTAGAACACCCGGTCCTCCAAAAGCTTGTTGGATGGACCGAGAAGAAGTTTGTTAAACACGGTATAATTTCTCCGGTTCATCCTGAGCTCGAGTCCCGTTGACCCCGGCCCAGGCGAAGTTAAATTGGTCTCTTTGAAGCGCGGCCAAGCAAAGCGAGACAATGTTCCGCTTCAATCAACTAGCGCCGCTTCGGCGTTGAACTTCGGGGATTACAAACCCGATTCAACATGGACGAAGTGTTCGCATGTGATCAGCGAGTCGCTGGACGAGTGTTTAACCAACTCCTGGGTGTTTTCCAAGGGTTTAACCGATGTACGTCCGAGTCTCACCTTGATTGATACCTGCTCAGAGTCCTACAATTGTCAGGATGCTCCGAAAATCATTGGCAGAGTATCCGACATATTGATTGACCCCACCGGCGTTGTTCTGGTGGTCCTGGAGAGATTTCAGGTCCTCCGGGAGCGTGATGATGTGTATGGAATGCCGGTTCTCGTACGCCGAGACGGGGAAGTGACATTTTCGATTGTTCCCGCAAGGTACCGTGGATATCATGATTGCGCCGCAGCTGGGACACCGTCTGATACTAACCGCAGGCAATCATGTTCAAGTTCAATGTTCAACACGATTGTAAGTCCGCAGAGTGCGAGGCCACTGGGGTCCGTTCACGGATGCAAGAGCGCGTTGAATCCGACAAGACTGAGAACTTTGTTGTGCACAAACCCCTTGATCGTTTTATCATAAACACAACACCCATGCTTTCCACAACGCTCATCTTCTTCGCGCAACTCTTCCTCGGAATCTAGTTGCTCCAATTCCTTTCGTTACCGACCGCACGGTGAAACATCACGAGCTTGCTGCGGAGTTCCGGGAACAATGTGCAACAAAGAAACAGAAGCGAGCACAGTGAAGAAGTGAACAGAAAGCGTCGAAAAGCTCCGAAGAAAGCCGTAGAGCGAAGGCGGAAGACTGCCGACGTGACACCGAACGAGTCCTTGGTGTCCGGGCGGTCCAGACGCCAGATCAAGCCCTCCAAAAAAGCAGCAGCCACGCCAGAACCCGAGAGTGAGGGGGACCGGGAGGAGGAACCAAAGGATGTCTCTGAATCCAACTCGGACATTGATTACACCGACTGATATGTTGATTGTTTGGATTAAGAGTTTATTATAATATTTTTGGGGTCTGGGACCCAGCTTGGCTGCCAGGATGGAAGCCACATGCTGGAATGCTGGAGGGTACCCGGATAATGACCTGGACACCATAGCTGATAACCAGCTGCATACAACATTAATGCATTGGAGCCAGTTTAAAAGAAAGATGGCTACCATATGGTCGAACCACCTGCGGTCGACCTGGGGGCACTTTGGCGGTGTAGCACTTATAGGTACTTACAGCCTGGGTGTAAGACCAATATAACTGTGTCATAAGCGGCCTATAAGCACCTATCCGGCCCACGTAACCCTTCAAGTTAGTGATGGAGGGTTGGCAGGCCTCCATCAGCTACTGTAGATCATTTGTGAAATAAAACCGACCTTTGCTAAACCTCCGTTAGCTCTTCCCGAAACAGGTCTCGACACCAACATCTTATCGCGTCGCCATCGACATCACGCCGTATCTTCGCATCACCGGCGCCATCGCGCATCAGCGCGCAATACCGCCTGACATCTGCCATCAAGACCCATCACCATCATCGACACCGCATCAATGGCACCCGCCTCCCGCCGCCGCCGTCTACAGCAAGCTCGCAATCTTGCCCGTCCCTGCATCTAAATTCACCAAAAAAATCAGGCAAATGGAGGGGGAAAGAATCACCGCAAGCTACCCTCTGTAATCACCGCCGCTGCCGCCCTTTTCCTTGATTCCAGCATACGCCATTGCCCTGCCCGCCGCTTCGCGGCCCACGGGCCACAGCCATCTGTCACTAACTTGAAGGGCTACGTGGGCTTTATTGGTGCCCCCATCGACCTATCTTAATCTATTCAGGCCCCATGTAATACTCGCGTCGCACTCATAATTTATTCAGTGACTCAGAGACAGTCAAAAGTAAGTACCACGTTAAAACACAGCGGATGTGAAGAGGAACCAGCATTATATATAAAGAAGGGGCATGCAGGTGGCATTTGGTAGAGGTGGGGGCAGTAGGGCTGAGCTCAAGCGCTTGGTGGCAGCTGGGACGCCAGCGCTACTGCCGAGCGCACTGCCGCGCTCCGCAATTCCATCCTAGCCATTACAGCTTGGGTGGTGGCGTCATCCCGCTGGCCCATACCGCCCTCAGAGCCACCGGCGCCCTTGGCACCTCGCCCTCCCAGAGCACCGCCTCGTCCGCCTCTACCTTGTGCTGCACCTCTCCCCCGAGCTGCTCTTGCCGTCTGGCGCACCTTTACAGCCGCATCTCCGGTGCCACTCTCTGTGCGTGCCTTCTTCGTCGTACCACCTCCCTGCTGCTTAGGCTTGCACTTAGTGGCGGAGAGGTTACTGGTGGGGCTGAAGGCGATGAAGGTGAGCTGGGAGCCACCATGGGAGTGTGCGAGGGTGTTGGCGGTGCTGAAGGGGACAGCACGGGGTCAGCGCCGGTGTTCCCCACAGTGCCGTTGGTGGCTGCATCGGCGCGCGCAAGGGTGTTGGTGGTGCTGAAGGGGACAACACGGGGGTCGGCGCCGGTGTTCCCCACGGCGCCGTTGGTGGCTGCATCGGCGCGCGCAAGAGTGTTGGTGGTACTGAAGGGGACGACACGGGGGTCGGTGCCAGTGTTCCCCACGACACCGTTGGCAGCTGCATCAGCGCGCGCAAGGGTGTTGGTGATGGCGGCGTCTGCATCGGTCCTGGCATCACGCTCCACGTCATTGTCGCCGAGGCAGTCCCCATTGTCTTCATCGTCGTCGCCGTCTCGGTCGAGCCCACCCTCCTCCTCATCGTCGCTATCCTCAGCTTGGCGCGGGGCAGCCTGGCGCGGGGCAGCTGGGGCATGTGTCTGGCCCTTGTCCTTGCGTGTCTTCCGCCTCTTCGTGCGTCCACCTTGAGCCTCGGCTATCCCGTCAACCTCCGTCTGTAGGGCGCGGGCTTCCAGAGGACTCAAAGCCTCAAAGTATATCAAACCCGCGCGGATGTCGTCGCGGATTCGTCGGAGGTTGTCGATGAGTCCGATCTGGGAGGGATTGGCGAAGGGAATGTGGAGGGGCCAGCCCATGAGCTTGAGTTTCCAGGCGAGGGCGACATCGACCTTGAAATGCACATATGCCATCTTGGCAGTATCATCGCCGACAAACGTCCCTGTAAAGATATCAGCGTAGCCTAGGATGGTGAAAATAGAACTACATACTGAGCAGAGCTGTCATCAACTCAGTAATTTGGTGACGTACAGCTTGAGCGCTTTTGCCCGGTTTTTTCACTATATAAAAATGAGAATTTCAGCCGACACTGCGAGATTCTTAACTCACCCCGGTTGTTGTCAATCACCCATCGCTCAAACCGTCGCGGGATGTCGAGGGCAGGCGTCTTCAATACCTGCAAGCAGAAGTCGGCCGCATTGCCAGAACTAACGAATGTTGGCATCGATGGATCATCCAAGTCTCCGCGGGTGAAGAACCCGAACGCAAGGGTTCCTGTGTGTTGCTGGAGGTGGGTGATCTACGTACCATGTCAGACACTGCAGACCTTCAGAGACAACACACCTTACCTCGTCTTGGACATTATCGGCCACGCTTCGTGAGTCAACGGCGTTGGCGGTGTTTGTGGCCCGCAGACCCTTGGTCTTGTGGCCACGGTGCTCCATGACTGCGGCGATGTATGCGTCCTCTTCGTCTGAGGAGAACTCCTCCGTGGCCAGGCGTACATCCGCGATCGCCTGAAGCTCTTGCAGGTGGAGTGTTATACCATCTATTAAATATTCAGTTTGTTTCCCCCCGTTGATAAAAGAGAGTGTTTTACCCATTTTCGCCTGCGCAGCAAGCTCGTGGATAAGACCATTGCGTAGTGTCGGGGCGCGTGTCTGGACAAAGCGCGACTCGCTCATGAGCAAGCTGCGAATGTAGTCCTCCGTCTTTCCATGTTTGGTGGCGAGGTCTACGATGGTGTCCTCGCGTTTGGATGTGAAGATATCCAGGTCGGCGGCCAGTACATCCTGCGCAGCTTTACGGGCAGCAGTAGCCAACCGACGTGTCGCCTTCTCGGCATCAGAGAGTTTGCCAGTTTTCTTGCGACCGCGCGTCTCTTGAACAGTTCGCTCTGGGTGGCTCTGGGCATGGGTGGTTTGCCGTTCAGAGGTCATGTTTTCGGGGGTTCGAGTGGGACGAGGAGTAGACACTTGAGAGCTAGCAAGACATAAGAGATCTGCGGCGTAAAAAACGTGACTTGTTTTTGAAACTTACCAGCACCTACAGGAGGTCGAAGAGATAGGAGATTTTGTCTCTTCGCCTTCACGCAATGTATCAGTTTCCAGGGGTTTCTATTTTGCATTATATCCCCACTTCCACCGCCCCGGCACCCTATAGAACTATCTCTCGTATTTATAGCCTCCGTGAACGATGGCGTCCAATAAAAGCTTCAGCCTCAGAGCTGCTGCTTGTGAGGAGCATCTCGCCATGGGCGTCACCTGCCTGTAAATGTTTCAAGGCAATAGATCTGCGTGACAACCTGGGTCAATATGAGCCAGGATGACTGGATTTACACTTACAAGTCCCTAACCACTGATACGCGTCCGCCGACTGCAAACACCGGTGGGGGGATTTTACGCCAATGTCGCGAAACAAAGTCTTGCACCTCGTCAACGGATTCCGCCACAAGAAACTCGGCTGCTGCTGCGTCTTGGAAAATTTGGAACGCCGTGTCCCTGCGTGAATAGTCAGGGGAGGAAACAAAGATACTTACAAAGAAAGTGCTCACCTATCGCGGTACAAGACATGGTGTCCGCTAACACCATAAACTGGGGGTGTACCAGTGCGGGAGACCACGCATTTGGAGGGCAGGTCAAGACCGGCATTTGATGCGGAGTCGCACGAGGAATTTTGCGAGACACCGATATCTGATTCAGAATCGCTGAGCAGGTCATCGATGTCGATGACCAAGAGCGGAGGTGAAGAAGGCAAAACGGGGGTATCAGAGGAGAAGGTGTGTTGGGGATGATGGCCACGGATTGGGCAGCGCTGGCGGTGGTGGATGCAAAGACCCGTAGGTTTTCTGTGATCTCCTGGAGCATATCAGGCGGAAATGGGAGGCACCGTGGCTCAGTGTCGTAAACAGGGCACGGGAATCAAAGCCTCTTCATCGGAGAGGATTGGGTTAGCGAAGCGACGGTGACCTTGTTCTTTACGGGGGAGAGCCGCCGCGAAGACGAAGAAACCTTTGGAGGAGACAGCGCGGGCAGGGAAGCAGGTATTTCATCGAAGAAGGAGCAGGGGGATCCTCCGCGTGAGGGTAGGGGCGAGGAGACCGTGAAGGCAGAGCTACAGGAAGAGGGAGAGGGAGGAGACGGCACTGTCGGTCTTTCGTCAAAGAACGAGCAGGGAGATCCTTCACGCGAGGGAAAGGGTGAGGATACCGTGAAGGCAGAGCTACATGAAGAGGGAGAGGGAGGCGGGCTGAGATGGCTGTGATTCCTCGCACAATGAGGCCCCCATTTCTGCAAGACTTCGGTCCACGTTGACGCCACGCAATACTTCGCGTCTTCGAAGTCATTCAAAAGCGGTTCGACCTGGCTCCTATGGATATGTTACTCAGCTTCTAGACGCCCAGAAGATGGCGGAAAAGCTCACATAGCACTGAAAACTGCGCACATGCGGCCTTGCAAGATCACATAGAATACAAGTGCCGGGGTTTTCGAGTGGACCTCAATGCTGTGATTGTGGGAAGGGTGGGGGTAGAACTCGGGGATGCAAGTGGGCTCCGCGCTGGCAAGAGCCTGAGCGACCATATATACTAGTCGGAGAAGACGCGACAAGCGTGATATGGATCAGTGTTTGGTTGGAATGCCGTCAGCTTCCTGTCGCCAGCTTGAGCACACCAATTTACGGTAAAATTTCGACTCTAGTTATTTTGAGAAATGTATTTGCGTACTTGTAATTAATTCATCTAATCATGCCAATTTTTCCAACAGCGAGATATGTCGGGACAAGACACCTTTGAACAAACGCACTTCGAACAGCGGCGATAGGTGGATGTCCAGCAGTCGCACATATCGGCGAAGGGGTCGGGTGATGCCGCTCGTGTGGAGGCCTTGGTTTGGGGTAGGGCTGGAGTAAAAATTTCGAGTCGACGCCGTCGCCGTTCAGAGTTGGAAATAACAGAGGCTTGAGGACTGTGAGGGGCTGTTGCGCGGGCTTCGTGTAGGAGTGCCGTCTTTTGGACACCATAAACGCCGTAGACAGCGAATCCCTTGCTTTGAAATTCAGTTTGAGAGCTGGCTCGAGCAGTCAGTCTACCTGGAATTTAGTCTGGGAGCATTTGAATGTCATTAAGCCGTACCTATCTTCCTCGAGCTGGGCTGTCTTGACTTTGCGGCGCTCACTATCAGCTTCATGGATAGCATCTCGATTTCTACTCCAAATCAGCACAAGACGAGTACGAATAGAAGAGAATTACTTCTCCCGATATCTTGCAGCAGTTTCGCGCTTGCGGATCTTTCCTGCTTCGTCTAACGGGCGCGCACGCTGCCTGAGGGCTTGAGAATGAGCCGCAGCTTGAGTAAATGACTGCAGACAAGCACTTGCGCATACGGACAAGCGCAGAAGCACGCAGTCCTTCTGAATTCCTGACAGAATATGTCAATTGTGAGAAATCGAAGTCAGATTGGCTGGCTGTACTTCTCTGCATAGCGCTTGCGGGTTTCTGAACGGCGAGCGAGTTTAGTTTCAGGATCCAAAGGTGGGCGGCCAGACCCCATGAGAATTTTTTTGAGCGCACAAAAAGTCGAATGAGAGGTAAGAAAGCAAGAGTGAATCATAAACATCGGTAAATTGGTACCCAGAACAAGGTGTTCGCGACAGAAATGATTCCATTTAGTTCTCTCGCTCGCACATGCTCTCTCAGCTGTGGAAAGGACAACAGAAATCATTTGTTTCAATGTCTGAATATTTTACACACGTATTCAAAATATAAAGAAAGATATAGATTCAAAAATGCTATGAAGTCGATGCTGCGGATTCTACAAGCTCGTCTACTGTGCTGAGCATCCCCAGTCCCCACTCCCACCGTGTATCCTTCAGTGCGGCCAACCGCGCATGTTCCTCAGGATCCTCGTCTGCAAGCTGCCCTTCTGTGCGAAAGCCGTTGTCGCCATAACAAAGAAGAGCGCCGCCCGTGTATTGAGTGAAGGAGGCGCGGGTGTCACCTGGCTGCACGGGGAGGTTTGAGTGGCAAATGGTCGCGGAGGGGAGGAGAATAAGGGCGCCCGCAGGAAACTCGACAACCATGTTTAGCTCCCAGAGTATCAAATGGCCGCCCTTCGTGGAATCGAAGTCGCCGAGGGCTTGAACGGCACACATGCCAAAAGGGACGTTGAGAACATCGCGGTGGCGATAGGTCCAGACGTTGGGTCCGAAATTAAAGGCGGCGCATGAAAAAACCGACTTGCTGAAGTTGGGACGAAGATGCGAGAATTCTCGGCGGAGCGCGTCGTCATGCTGCTTGTAGTAATCATATACCTTGGGGGCCCAAAGACCGAACGACGCTGTAGCTGTGCATCAGATTTATCAGAGAGAAGAGGGCGGGACCAACCGCTCGCAAAAGTGGCCATTCTCTGGACATGAGTGTTTCCGAGAAGGCGCTCGATGAGCACCGCGTGAACACCATTGTTCATACGCGTCGGAACGCGCTGACCCTTTCCGTATGTTAGCCCGCAGTTGACAGCAGGAAATGGCCCTCGGTGATGGGGAGGACGACTGCGGGGTGAATCCGGCCTGCGTGCGCCTCGCTGCACATGGCTTCATAAACGGCTCGTACGCTTGCAGCGTACTTGGGGTCGCACGGCTGGCCTGCAAGCACGGCCACGATGCGGCCATGGCAGTCGACAATTGGGTGGGGTTTGCTGAGGAAAAGGGGTGGTTAGCAAAGGAGCGGGATGGCTGAGGTAGATGGCGTACTAGCCGTCCCAGCGAACCAGCTGAAATCCCAGTCCCAACAACTCCTTCAGCGTTGTTGCAGGGTCGGACGGCCGGGTTATGGAAAGGCCTGTTTATTTAGTTTGCATTATCATTTTACATTCGCCCCTATTTTACTTTACAGCATCTGTTTGTAACGTAAATAATGCCAACACACCACGTTTTACCACAAACCACCAACAACGCGACCAGTGCAAGGCCAAGCGCCTAGAGGTAGCACCGAGCTCCTCGCCCCCTCCTCTCTGGAACGTCGCCAGTGGGCTCTTTAGCCACCAAAACCACTTGAATCTCGACTTACAACGCCACCTTCAATTCACCGCATTTTCGCACACTTTTACTCTATTTTCTCGCTCTTTTCGCACTCTACGCCCCGGGACCCATTCCTATATTTTATTCCAACCATCCACTCGAGCTTTACACGGACTACCGACCTATTTCGAGAGTCTACGGCCAGGCTCTCCAGCCCTGCAACAGTGGTGACCACCGCAGGGGGAAAGGTCTTCTAGTGGGATCTTTGGGGTTTTCCGTGTGGTCCGTCATCCCTACACTTCATTCCCCTTTCATTCTTTGTTATGACGGTCGCTATGCCGCCCGCCACGCGTCCGATCGCTCCTACGCCACTCGTCGTGCATCCTGTCGCTCCCACGGACATTTCGCACCCTCACATCGCTTCACGCCTCGAGCAGGCGAACGGCACGTCTGCGTCGTCATCTACACCCCTTCTTTCGCATTCCACGGGCGCCCCTTCGCATTTCCACGTCGCTTCGCATGGCGCACATCCCCACGTCGCACCGTACCTCGTGCCGTCCGGTGCATCGTCTACGCCACCGCCTACGCCTCTCAATTCGAATTCCCACGTCGATATTTCAAATACAGTTCTCTCTTCGCCTCCCCAGGTCGCTTCGCACGTTTCGCACCCGTGCGTACCACCGTGCGTCGTGCGGACCGGCATTTCGTTCGCACCATCATCTACACCTCCCGTTTCGTGTTCCACGGTTCGTTCTACGTCTGCTGGTTCAATCGCCTCCTCGCCGGAAGCGCTCGCGGCGCTGTTTCGTGTGCGGTGGGACGGGGAAGCATCGTCTTAACCCCCGTTTCTGCCCACGGACGTACGAACTCCTTTCCAAGCGTCTGGTCAAATTCGACGCTGATTTCCGTCTCGTTTCGGACGATGGTTCGCCCCTACCGATGACTCGGCACCCCGGTGGCGTTGCAAGCGCATCTGCTGTCGCCTCGACGTCTCCCTCCTCGTACCATTCGCGTTTTGCCTCGCAGCGTTACAGAGTCGCCTAGGACCTCTCAATCGAATCCCCCGCAGGTTCATCGCGCTCCACACGCCTCGCCTACACCCGTGCCTCTACATGCTCCCAACGCCATCCCAACGTCAAATTTAAATCCCCCCCATGCGCCGCTTGCAGTCGTCGAACATCCACGTAGTATTTTCACTCCAGACCGCAGGTTCAAAGCGAATCCCCCGCACTTGCCGCGCGTGGAATGTCCATCTTCACCACCGTTTCGTATTCTTACTCCCATTCGCGAATCGCTTCCACGACCCGAAACGCCCCCGATATCCCGATAACGCGTTCATCCTCCTGTTATTCGACTGCCTAATCTTGTCCCCAACGTGGCGTCGTGCACTTGCTGGGCTCATTGACGGGATCAACCGTTTGAACCTGGACAATAATATTCCTGCACTTCGGAAGCGTGTCGAACCCATACGTGATCGTTACAAAACCACCGTACCTTCCGTTTGAACCCCTCCTCTTCGTTGATTCCTTACTTATCTCACGCATATAGTTTTTACGAATCCCCTAGTTTGTACTTCCGGCCATCCGCTTCCTTCCTTCCCTTAAACTGATGTCAGGGACGACATCAAAATCCCCCGCACTGTTGCAGGGTCGGACGGCCGGGTTATGGAAAGGCCTGTTTATTTAGTTTGCATTATCATTTTACATTCGCCCCTATTTTACTTTACAGCATCTGTTTGTAACGTAAATAATGCCAACACACCACGTTTTTACCACAAACCACCAACAACGCGACCAGTGCAAGGCCAAGCGCCTAGAGGTAGCACCGAGCTCCTCGCCCCCTCCTCTCTGGAACGTCGCCAGTGGGCTCTTTAGCCACCAAAACCACTTGAATCTCGACTTACAACGCCACCTTCAATTCACCGCATTTTCGCACACTTTTACTCTATTTTCTCGCTCTTTTCGCACTCTACGCCCCGGGACCCATTCCTATATTTTATTCCAACCATCCACTCGAGCTTTACACGGACTACCGACCTATTTCGAGAGTCTACGGCCAGGCTCTCCAGCCCTGCAACAGCGTCCATCGCTTTTTTGCGGCGTACGGTGTCCCTGGTTTTGCTGTGTATCCGCCATGCGCAGCGGGGAGGTCTTCAGTACGTAGGGGAGTGGGAATAGCGGTGTCCGTGTAAACATGGGCGCGAATAGTCGCGGGCCGTGCCTTCTGCCCTTCTTCTGCAATTTTGGCATTCCGTTTCTCACAGCGGCGGCGGTGGCGAGCGGGGGGGCGACGAGGTGAAAGTGGGGGATCTTCTGTGGCAATTCGGTCCGCCATGCTGAGCCGTGGTCGTTTGGGGAGTGGTGGCACCGGCTCATCGAGATCCGGGTGTAAGTTGGTGGCATCGAGGTCGTGTGGAGAGGTGGTCTCCTCGTTTTCTGTTGGGTAATCCTCTACGTCGTCTGTGTCATGTTCACCGCCGGAAAGTTGTAGCCTGGTAGACGCCTGGATGAGGGGTGTAAAGTCAAATGATTGGGATTCGAGAAACGACGCGAAGATGGTGCCACTGCGCGTCTTGGGACTAATTAGCATCACCAGGCTATCAAGTAAGGCAGCTCACTCTGCGCTCGGTGGGAATCCACAACATAACCTCGCCGGTGAACCTAGAGGAGCAGAAAGACATGAGTTGCTGCGTGTTGGCTGAATTATTCTCCATGTCTTCGAAAGGCGGAATATGCTCGCCCCAGGGTTGATTCAGGCATATCCCAACCTCTCGAAGACACAGAGAAAAGAATCAGAGAGGAAACAAAGGCTTACCTGAATATAATGGAGTTGTGATGAGACGCGAGCAAGACACGACTCGTCACAATGTTGGTGTACGTCTCACGTGCTGTGACTTTGGCTCTCCCAATGCTTCGGAAGGGTGCCGGTGCAATACGTTCTACTGCCAGCTCTCGCCGTGTTCGACTCAATAACTCGGAGGTTAATTCATCTGGCCGCTCCGTTCGACGGAATCAAACCCTCACCCCCAGACAAATCAAAGAACATAAAGAAACAGAAAAAGCTAGAGAGACTGCCCGCCTTCGAGGTTGGTTATCCCGGATCAATACCAGAGCAGCGGTTGAGAGTTCTCAGGTTTAAATGAACAGCAGCGTACCGAGGAAGAAACTCAATATGATATTCCAGACTTCGATGAGCCCGACTCGTTTCAAGATTCTCTAGGCGATGTGTTGGATGGAACGTCACGCGCCGACATAAGCCATGCCGGCGGAGACCTTGATGCACACACTGCCGAGAAGGAGGAAGAGGCGCTTTGGGAGGAGTTGTACGAGTCCCACAGGTAAGTTTCTGTCCAAATGAGTATGCGGCCACTTAACTTTTTTTAGAAAACTTCATGCTCATCGCCCAGACCATCGCACTCGCCGTGATCGTAATCGACGCCTCTTCGACGCTTTCCAGCCACAGATGGAGGCCATTGCAACAGCTTACATGGAATGGGATCTTGCTTCCGTGGAGAACGGCCTGAATGTCTTCCTTTCTGTGCCAGAGGATGAAATGGTCCAGAACACATTGCCCCTTTGCGTGATTGATGTTTTCTGTGAGTTTTCATTTCTTGGCGACGATAATCTCCTATTGATTAATCTACAGCGGCCTATCAGGCGGAGATCCCTCTGCTTGCAGGAGATGCCTTCATCGCATCCGGCCTTGTGGCCCGAGGCTTTTTCCCCTGCTCCCCACTCGATCTGAATGTCGTTATCACCACCCGCGCCCTCGAAGTATTCCGTACATGCACACTACGCTGCCCCCGTTTTTCAATCCAGCCCTATGTCCGCTCGCTGTGCGATTTACATGGGGTATGTGTTTCGATTCCTCAGAGAATGCAAGCTGACATGCTTCTGATAGTTCCCCTTCCGCTCATATCTTGCGACGCAATTCTCGGTCGCATTTGATCTCTACATTGCTGCACGCGCCATCGTAGAGGGTCGCATGAAGGCAGCACTTCAGCGTGATACGCCTGACTGGCGTCTTCGTAATGCCTGCCCCGCTTGCCTTTACAAATTGGAGGGGGAGCCGCACCTGGAGATTCCTTTCCTCTGCACGAAGGACGGGAACAACTCTTTGAAGCATTTTGAGAAGCTGGAGCGCCGCACAGGGGAAAAGGTACCGGGGCCATCAAAAGAGCGAGAGGAAAATCGGAAGGTGGCCGGAGACTACATCCTCCCGCGTGAAGACGTCAACAAGTGGGGAAACGAAGGAGTCAATGAGATGATGAAGGGCTTCGTGCCCGATGAGGTATGAATCCATGCTTTTCAAAATGCCGAGCTAACAAGTTTTATTTAGGAATGGAAAGAAGAACCCGATGGCTGCTCTGAGCGGTGGGACAACATGAAGGAGGCGGTCACTGGGAAGGCGTGGGCTATGTACGAGGAGACGGGGATATTCCTGTCCTTGTGCAGACATGGCTTTGTTCTGCTCGTCGCGGACATGGTACGCAGTGGAGAAATGTAAGTCTTTTCTTCTTGTTTTCACCCTCGCCTTCAGCTCAACGTGCCGGTAGGGCCAAGTACGGTTTTGCCGTGGTTAACCATCTCATATCTGTGCTTGGCGAGATCGGCGACGGCTACGACATAGGCTGTAAATTCGGCAAGATGGTCAATGCACATCCAGTACTGGGACCTCGCGCGCGCGCCAACAACTATCGCTCCCTTGTGGGTGCATTCCACAGGCATGGACACAACCGTCTGTGCCAGCTATGTAACTTGGCGACGTACGTGTCGGGCGTCGGGATGGAGCCACTTGAAGGCTGCGAGATACTCTTCTCCGAGTCTAACGCCCTCGCCCCCTCCACTCGACATGCATCGGTATTCCATCGGCAACAAACTATAGTCAACTACTTACGCCAGAAGGATGTCGAGACCTATGGGTCGCTATGTAAGTGTTTCTTTCGGTGTGACCTACTCCCGCTTATCTTGGTTCAGCCACGATACTAGTGAGCAAGTATAAGCGCGCCCTCGAAGCCAAGGCCACCGCTCCCGCTCTCGAAGAAGCCATGCGACAGCTTGGTGTCACCAGCAAGCAGGAGTTTGTTCGGTGGCGTGCCGCGGAAAAGGCAGCCCTGGAAGGCCTCCTACATGAGCCCCCAGAGGAAACACTGAGTATGGAATACTATCAGAAGTTGGTCAATCTCGCAGAGCTGAAGTGCGTACCTGACTTTGTGTCAATCGGCGTGGCTGATTATCTTCAGAGCACAACTCGACATCATATTTGCCGCCGAGATCCCTTCAGGCGGCGAGGAGAGCTATGCCGCCGCCACTTCAAGTACCCGGCGGATAGAAACGCAGCGGCGCCACGCACTTGAGCGCCACGAGAGGACGTTGGAAGCCGTGCAGGACCTCGAGCTTCGCCTTGAGGTCACCACGCGATGGCAGCCTGGGATGGAGAGGTGGGAGACGGCGGCAGTGTGGGTGAAGAAACGGCGGTACCAGCGTGCATTGGATCAGCTGCAGGGGCTAGTTATCTCGAGGATGTTCGAGCTAACGAAGATGAACATGTCCGGCACCGGTAC
Organism: Mycena olivaceomarginata; assembly: GCA_029378375.1. Classification (NCBI taxonomy): domain Eukaryota; kingdom Fungi; phylum Basidiomycota; class Agaricomycetes; order Agaricales; family Mycenaceae; genus Mycena; species Mycena olivaceomarginata. The sequence continues at coordinate 80,700 of JARKIC010000977.1, read as the reverse complement.
GCAAACAGCTTCAATTTCTATGTAAATATTCATTAGATTACAGGTTATAAACTTTGCAAGCACATTGCGAAGGCACTGCAGGCACGATCGCGCGCTGTCAGGACCGCCCTCATGAAATACAACGAGGCCGCCGCCAACCTCGACGTTCCCCGGGAACCGTTGACCTGGGAGGAAGTCGTCAACTACAGCTTCCTCGCCGAGTTTGATCTACTCCGCGACGGTCGTAACGACGTACAAACCTATCCGTGGGCCAAACCATCTGGACGCGTGGCCATGGACCAATACTACAAGCTTGAGCGCGCCGATGAAGAAATTACCCGCCTCAATATCGAAATACGCCGATTCGTAACGCACATTCGGGACGAGGAGGCGTTCCTCCGCCGAGAGGAGCAGCGCGTGCGGGAGGAATCCGGGGCCACCCTAGCACATCAAGTGTACCGCTATCGAATGGAGCGGGGACGCTTCGATGACGACCACATCACCCGCCTCACCGCGCTCACCAAGATCCCGGGCTTCACAGGATCCGTGTCACCTGGAACAGCGATCAACAGGGAACGGCTGGAGGTGCCCAGCACCGAGTTGGCAGGCAGGGAGCCCGCGGACGCGCCTCTGGCGGCTCCCACCTGCTCAACGCCGCTGGGGGCGTTATTGATTGAGGAAGATGCTGCAGAGCAGCAGGAGGATGAAGAGGAGGAGTCTTTTGAGGCGGAATTTGCTGTTCTTACGCTCACGGACGACACCAACCATGTAGAATAGTGTGGCGGGGATTATGTATTAGACGGAATCTGTATAATTATGTATGGGATGGACTTTATTTTACTCTGAATACCATCCTACGTGTTTGATTAAGGTGTCTGATTTTTTTGGTGAATTTAGACACAAGGACGGGCAAGAATGCGAGCTCACTGTGCACGGCGGCGGCGGGAGGCGGGTACCATTGATGCGGTGTTGATGACGGGGATGGGACTTGATGGCAGATGTCAGGCGGTATTGCGCGCTGATGCGCGATGGCGCCGGTGATGCGGGGATGCGGCGTGATGTCGATGGCGACGCGATAAGATGGTGGTGTCGAGACCTGTTTCGGGAAGAGCTAACAAAGGTTTAGCAAAGGTCCGTTTTATTTCAGAAACGATCTACAGTAGCTGATGGAGGCATGCCAACCCTCCATCACTAACTTGAAGGGTTACGTGGGCCGGATAGGTGCCTATAAGGCTGTATAAGCCCTTATAACCCAAAATAGACTTTTGCGACATTGGGTGTAGGATGAGTTCTGAGACGTGTTGTTTACATCTCACATGCAGAACATAAAAAGTCTGGCAAAATAAAATGTTTTATGGCCAAGGGGTACCCGTGATTGAAATGTCAGACACCGACTCCTGTGGGAGCGAAAAATTTCCCCAAATGGAAACCCCCAGATCAAGAATTTTTCTGAATGAATTAGGCCTTTCTGCGCAACTTTTTGAAAAAAAAAATCAGAGGAGGAGACACCCACCCTACGTAATAATGATGGGAACACTACTATATAAGGTGCGTGTCAAACCATATATAGTAATTCTGTGATGCATCAAACCTGCACTCCCACGGGGAGTCGATGTCTGACATTTCAATCACAGGTACCCCTTGTTTATGGCTTATGGGAACGCTCGAGCATTAAATTTAATCGGAATAAGTGGGTGTGCCGGCATGGTTATGATATGGCTTATGGAAAGTCAGCCACTGTTATAGTCGTATGCTCGAAGCTTCAAAAATTGTATTTATTACTTTATTTTAGCCCAACCAACAGTCGGTCGGTATATATATACTCGTCCTTCTACTACGCGCACTCTAATTAACCTAGTCAAACTTCCTGCGGCGGTAGTGGATGCTTTTCGGGTCCTTTGGCATCAGGATGAGGGTCTGTGCGCGAGGTCAGCAACGAGAGAGCAAGAGGACGCGGAACGCACATGGTAGTTGTGGTCGGGCACGGGCGTCGGGAGGCGGAGCTCCATTCTGCGGATGATAGTCGCGATGATGGTGCCGATCTGGAGGTACGCAAACTGCTCGCCAATACACCGGTGCTTCCCCGCGCCAAACGGCTGATACGGGCTGTCGGTCCCCTTGCTCACCGCGCCGAAGCCATAGTCGATCTTCTCCCCGCCCTCGTCCGTGTACGCGCTGAGCGCCTGCGCCGCGACGCCCTCGGCGTCGTTCCACCGCGCGGGCTCCCACGCTGCGCCGTCCTTCCAGATGCGCGCGTCGATCTGCGAGATGAGCGGCGACGCGAGGACGTAGGTGTCCTTGGGGACGACGTAGATGCCGCCGTCTTTGTTGGGCGCGGCGAGCGTGGGCGGGACGGGCACGTCCTCGCGGACCTGGCGCATGATGCTGTGGATGGGCGGGTGCACGCGGAGGGTCTCGCGGATGCACGAGTCGAGGATGGGGAGGTGGCGCGGGTCCTCGTAGCTCATCGGGCGCAGGCTGCCGTCTGGGTTCGCGAAGCGCTTGACCTGCTCGGCGTAGAGTCCGTCGCTGCGGTGTGTAAGTAAGTACGGACGATCACGGGAGGAGGAGACTTACGCGACGTCGGGCCGAGAGGCAAGGTGCAGCATCGTCCATGCGAGCGTCGCGGAGCTGGTGTGCTGGCCGGCCATGAGGAGCGCAATCATAATATGCGCAATCTCATGGTCGCGCAGCGGCCCGCCCCCACGGTACTTCTGGTCCATCAGCGACGCAATCATGTCGTAGTGGTGGTCGCCGTCCGGGTTCTTCCTCCGTCCGGTGATGATATCGACATAGAAATCGCTCATCTTCTTCTGGGCGCGGTCGCGCTTGCGGTAGCTCTCGAGCGGGAGGTTGGCGAAGAGGAAGTTGAGGGGTGTGAAGCCGCCGTCGAGGTCGGTGTAGAGCTGGGAGAAGGACTTGTTGAGGCCCTCGCGGACCTCCTTGCCCTGGAGCGTGCGCGAGGCGGTGAGGATGGTGATCTCAGCCATGGCAGCGATGGCGTCAAAGTTGCCCCACTCGTTGATGTCGTTTTGCTGGTAGATGCGGAAGCGGGCGTCCTTCTTGATGAATTCGTCGACCTCGTCTTCGATCATGCCGACGTACTGGCGGAAGTTTTCGGTGGTGAGGCCGAATTTGACGAATTTTTTCTGCTGCATGAAGATTTCGTTGGGGCAATCATAGACGACGTCTTTGCCAAAGACAGGGGTGGTTAGATGCTGTTTATCGTTAGGGTAGAGGTCGTCGAAGTTTTTTTCACGCACGGTATATGCGCCTTCGGCATTAAACGCGGTCGACTTTCCACCGAGGACAAAGTTGCTTCCCTTGGCGCTGAGAGCCACGGTGACCTTGCGGCCGAGGAGGACGAAGGTGAAGACGTTCCCGTACTGTTTATGGTCAGAGACAAGCGGAAGTGCAAGGGAAGCAACGGACCCTCTCCTGGCATGTCTCGAAGAAGCCAATTGGGTCACTGCCGTACCAGATAGCAGAACCAACGATAGGAAGCCAGTGAAAGACGAGCGGAGGGTCTGAGGTCTTCCTGGGAGCGATTTTTTGCCAGAGAACGTTGAAAAAGATGGCGAGGACGGGTGTGTTTATGAGAGCGAGAATGATCCAGCGGGAGTTGGGGACCTGCTGGGCCTGCTCGAGGTAGCCTGACCAGACATGGTTTGAGGAGTTGAGGGCGGCGTAGGACATGGTGGGGGAAGACAGAAACCGCGCGACATTTTAAATCGAACGATTCTCCAGTCGGTGTATGGCTGGAGCCCCCAGACCAAACAAGCGCGTATATACGCGTTCTGCGAGTGACGTCACAATCGAACCTTATTTGACCCCACTCTCATCTACGCCCATCTACCAGGTATTGCTTGGTAGCACCCGCCATGTCCAGCAGAGACGTGCACAACTCGTAGGTCGTCACAAAAAACGCGTCCTTTGCTCATGATCTGCCCAGATTGCTGTTCGAGTGTGCCTGGGAGGTCGCAAACAAGGTAGGCGGCATCTACACCGTCATCAAGACAAAAGTCCCCGTCACCGTCTCCGAGTATGGCGATCGCTACTGTCTCATCGGCCCACTGTCGTATAAAACCGCGCCCATGGAGGTAGAGGCTGAAGAGCCCACCGATCCCCATCTCGCCGCAACCCTCGCCGGAATGCGCGACAAAGGCGTCAAGGCCCTGTATGGCCGCTGGCTCATCGAGGGCGCTCCCCACGTCCTGCTCTTTGACACCGGCTCCATGTACTCGCGTCTCGACGAGTGGAAGGGCGATCTCTGGAACCTCGCCGGCATCCCCTCTCCCCCAAACGACCACGAAACAAACGAGACCATCGTCTTTGGCTACCTCGTCGCCTGGTTCCTCGGCGACTACGTCGCCCGCCAGCTCACCACCGCCGTCGTCGCCCACTTTCACGAATGGCAGGCTGGCCTCGCAATCCCCCTCTGCCGCAAGCGCCACATCGACGTCACCACCGTCTTCACCACCCACGCGACCCTCCTGGGCCGCTACCTCTGCGCCGGCAGCGTCGACTTCTACAACAACCTCCAATACTTTGACGTCGACCACGAGGCGGGCAAGCGCGGCATCTACCACCGCTACTGCATCGAGCGCAGCGCAACCCACTGCGCCGACGTCTTCACCACCGTCTCCCACATCACCGCCTACGAGGCCGAGCACCTCCTCAAGCGCAAGCCCGACGGCGTCGTCCCCAACGGCCTCAATGTCGTCAAATTCCAGGCCATGCACGAGTTCCAGAACCGCCACGCCACCTCCAAGGCAAAAATCGACGAGTTTGTCCGCGGTCATTTCTACGGCCACTACGACTTTGACTTGGATAACACGCTCTATGTAAATATCAACGTTTTTCTTCTTCTCATCTAATTTGTCGCAGATGTTCACCGCCGGGCGATACGAGTACCGCAACAAGGGCGTTGACATGTTCATCGAAGCCCTCGCGCGGTTAAACTACCGCCTCCAAAAAGCGTGCGCATTTCTCCGTTTATTTTTCCACCCTTGCTCACTCTTCCCAGCAACTCGACCGTCACCGTCGTCGCCTTCATCATCATGCCCGCCCCGACCCACTCGTACACCATCGAGGCCCTCAAGGGGCAGGCCGTCACCAAGCAGCTCCGCGACACCGTCACCGAGATCCAAAACCGCATCGGTGCACGCCTGTTTGAGAGCGCTGCCCGGTTTTCGGGGTCAGTGACTCGATCCACTTCCATGCACCTCTAACGCTTGCTTACCTACAGCGACTCGAGCGCGACCGCGCTCCCGGTCGGTGACAAGCTGCTCTCGGACGAAGACCTCGTGCTGCTCAAGCGCCGCATCTTTGCGCTCAAGCGTAACAGCCTCCCGCCGATCACAACGCACAACATGGCCGACGACGCGAACGACCCGATTTTGAATCAGGTGGGTGGCGTCCTTTTTTCTTTTGTTTACGCATGCTCACTCGTGCAGATCCGCCGCGTCCGCCTCTTCAACGACGCCTCGGACCGCGTCAAGATCGTCTTCCACCCCGACTTCCTCAACAGCTCAAACCCCATCCTCGGGCTCGACTACGAGGAGTTTGTGCGCGGGACGCATCTCGGCGTGTTCCCTAGCTACTACGAGCCGTGGGGGTACACGCCCGCCGAGTGTACCGTCGTGCGTGCCGCGTCTCTCGAGTTGTATTAAACTCATGTACTCGCCGCAGATGGGTATCCCAAGCATCACGACGAACCTCTCGGGCTTCGGATGCTTCATGGCGGACCTGATCGAGCGCCCGCAGGACGAGGGGTGCTACATCGTCGACCGCCGCTCGCAGAGCGTCGAGGACGCGGTGCAGCAGCTGTCGGAGTATATGCACGCCTTTTCCACCAAGACGCGGCGGCAGCGGATTAACCAGGTGCGTGTCTTGCCCATACTAGAGAGGAAACGCTAACACGCACGCAGCGCAATCGCGTCGAGCGCCTCTCGCCGCTGCTCGACTGGAAGAACCTGGGCATCGAGTACAGCAAGTCGCGCCAGCTGGCGCTGCGGCGCGCGTACCCCGACGCGTTCCAGGGCGGCGCGGAGGACGACGAGGGGGACGAGGACGGGGGGTACTTTGGCGCGGGGGAGCGGCAGGGGTGGGCCGCGCCAAGCGTGCCTGCGAGCCCGCGGTTCAGGGGCATCGCGACGCCGGGGGATATGGGGACGTTGACGGAGGAGGTGCGTGTGCCCGTGTTTATTTTACTTGACTGACGTGCGCACAGATGCAGGGCCTCGACACGAGCGACTACCGGGGGTACAATGCGTGGCCCGGGGCGCACGAGGAGGAGGACTCGTACCCTTTGTGAGTCGTCCATTTTTTTTGTGAAGCCTGAGCTAACGACGCACGCAGCCCCCTGGTCATGAAGGTGCGCAGCCGCGCGGGGAGCGTGATGAGTGGTGCGTCGACGCCGGGCGGGGGAACGTTCCGGAGCCTGAGCGAGCGCGATCTGGAGAAGGCGGATGCGGCGCTGAGCCAGGTCGGCGCGACTGTGAATGGGGATGGGCCCTCGGGCGAGGTGAAAAGTACTTAGAGAGCGTCCAAAGACGGCGTGGCAAGAAAGAGACGGACACTTTGTGTACTATGTCACTTGCATTTGCTTCATAAAGAAAGCTGGAATGTTACGCAAATATGTTGCTGACGCGATCCCGACGCGATCTCGGCTAACGCGTCCTCAAAGGGGCATGTATACAGCGAAAGCAATGGATGGATAACGATTATGAGACTCTACAAACGGGATCTCTCTCCCCGCACAAGACTAGACGCCCATCGACGGACCCGACATGACTCTTGTTGATTACTGGGCACCACCACGGAGCGCGAGGACGAGATGCAGGGTGGAGCCGGCGACGATACCCGCGTCCTTGGCGAGCTTGTCGTCTTGGCTGCATCGCGGTGAACAAAGAGAAAGACAAAGGAACGAAAGAAAGACGCACAGCTGCCGCCCAGAAAAGATGAGACGCTGCTGCGGCGGGGGCACGCCCGACTGCTCCTCGACTTTCTCCTTGATACGTGAGATCTGAGGCTACGCGTCACGGAGTGCTCGGCTGAGATGAATTGGGACGGTACCGGGTCGCTGTCCTCAATGTCCAGCTCGATCTGCATTCACTTAGTAACAGTCAAACTGCGTAGAATGGCGTACCATTTTGCCGGTGAGTGTCTGCCGCCTGCATTTGAGCGGAATTTGTGAAGTAGCGAGGAAAATCATACCTTGACCTTGATTAGCATGGTGTTAATTAGAAAGAAGGAGTGTGTTGATGGATGTTGACGCCGCGATGAACACGCCCGCCATCAGCATTACAACGCCCACCCCGCCCCGCCCCGCCGCCGGGTTCCGCCTGCTGTACCGCGGCGCGCTCTCGTTGCCCGACTCGCATCTGCTGCTCGATGGCCTCACCTTCACCCTCCACATGGACCACTCGGGCTCGGGCAACAGGCTCCTCGAGAGCCCCCTCGCCCTCGCCCTCGAAACCATGCGCGGAAGACCGAGTCTGCGCTGGATGGGCACCGCCACGCTCGCCGACACGTTCCTCGACGAGACCGGCGGCATATCCATCGACATCCACCCCACCGCCACCCTCTCCCACATCTACTTCGAAAACACCTTCTGCCTCGACCCCGCGACGTCCCTCCAGTCCGGCATCAAGGTCGCGCTCGGCGACAGCGACGGCCCCGAAACAACCCTCATGCTCATCTTTGCCCGTCCCCAGGGCACCGAGCTGCAGCTGCGCGCCGCCCGCATCACCCCCGCGCCCCCTCCGCCCTCGCTCCTCCGCCTTCCGCGCCCAGACGACCCTACCCCGCGCCGCCCGCCGATCCGCTTCGCCAGCAACGGCGCCAACCCGTTCGCCGCGCGCAAACGCACTCCCAGCGTCGCGAACCTCGGCAGCGGCGTCCGCCTCGGCGCCGACGAGAGCTTCAAAGTCCCCGCCGTCCCGCGCGCGGGCAAAGAGCGCGCGACGCCGCAGCCCATGGACGAGGACGAGGACGTCTTCGGGGCTGGGAACGTGGAGAACAGAGGCAAGCGGAAACGCGGCTCGGACGAGTCGGACGCGGAGAGTCAGATGGAAAAGGCGAACAAGACCATAATCAAACAGTCTACAGTCCACGCACTCCCTGTTTCCAAATCCCACCCTGAGTACAAGGACATTTACGGCGCGGTGTATCGGGGCGTCCAATTCGCGTTGGTGAGTGTCTTCTCTCTTCTCTGTGATCTATTCCCTGATGGCGCGTACAGCGAGGCGAGATGAAAAAGTCGGCGGTGGATCTCAAGTCGGTCGAGCGGCTGATCAAGATACACGTTAACATGTATGTGCCGGCTGAGGCGCGCAATACCAAAGCGAATAAATCTTGACGCCGCCTGTGTGTGTGTTCTATTCTCCAGTGTCCCATTATTTACAACAGTCATTCAGTTTGAGATTAAATTACACCTCCGCCTTCGCCCCAATCCGCGCCTCCAAATCGACCAGCGCAACGTCCCCCAATAACTGCATCTGCGACATCACAATCCACGGCCTCAGCGCCACCGACAACCGTCCCGCCGAGAGCGAGTCGAGGCCATACGACGTCAGCGGCACCTCCGGCGCAAAGTCCTCCGCCGACACGTCCACGAACTGCAGCAGCAGCGGCGTCAGCACCGTGCGCAGGTTCTCGCTGTCCCCCTTGTCGGCATCGGCGTTCCGTGTTTTAGGCACGAGGTGGTCGTACAGCGCCGACGCCCCGAGGTACGTCTGCACGATACCAAAGTCGACGGGCGGGACGTAGATCCCCAGCGGGCCGTCCGCGAGCTTGCGCAGCCCGTCCTCGATGTAGTTGCACAGCGCCGCAGGCGAGCAGGCCCAGTGGATCCATCCCGTGCTCGAGGCGACTCGCTCCGTCGCGATGACCGTGTCGTGTACGAGCGGCGCCGTGATCGAGAACGCGTTCGCGTACTTTTTCGTGATCCCATCCAGCGCCGTGTTCGCACTGTCGGTCAAACATCGTCAGCGCCTCATAAATCTTTGACCACAAATCAACGCACCTCGTATAATTCGTCTGCCCCTGATTCCCAAACGTCGTCCCGCTGGACATGGACACCACGAAATCCAAGTTCCCAATGTCCACAGCAGTCTCCAGCGCCCTGAATGACCCCGCCTTGGACGTGAAGCACTTTGCAAAGCTCTCCTCGTCCTGGTCGAGGAACAGCCGGTCGTCCCACAGCGCCGCGAGCAGAATCACGCCCCCAAGAGGCTTCTTCAGCGCGCGAATCAGCTTGGTCATCGAGGGAGCGTCGGTGGCGTCCACCGCTTCCACGGCGAGGCGAAGGTCGGGGAGCTGCGCGACGTAGTTGAAGACGCGCTCGGGGAGGGAGCCCGCCATTTTCTTGAGGGTTCCACGTCCGGAGCGGGAGGTGAGGACGATGTGCCGCGCGCCGTTCTGTGTTGCCGATTGGGAATAAGAATAGAAGATGAAAGAGAACGCACCTGGTACATCCACAATGCGACGTGTGGACCCAGGCTGCCTACACCGCCAGTCAGAATGTACGACTTGTCCGCACTGAACAGCGGTGGCGCGGGCGCTGCGGGTGCCTCAGGCACCTTCGACCTCACTGCGAGCAGCGCTGCCAGCCCCTGCATCCCGCACAATCCCTCCACGGCCTGAACAATGCGTCTCGGGTGCCGGCGCAAACACGCCTGGATCGTATTCGCCGTCGTCCACGACCAGACCTCCGCCAACGGGGCCACAAACGACGCGAGCAGCTCGTCCTTCGGGTCGGACGCCGTCAGGATCACGTCCTCCTCTACGTTCAGCCGCAGCTTCGCAAGTTCCTCAGCGGAATACGCCGAGGGGAGCGCCGCGTGCCGGAGCCCGAGATGCTTGCACAGCGCGAGGAGGAGCCGACCATTGTCGTCATCGTCCGTGTGCGAGACGACGACGCGGCCCTTGAAATCACCGGGGGTGTCGAGGATGCTCGGGCCCAAGACGAGGAGTGCAAAGAGGAGCGCAGGCACACTGTCTGCAAGCGCTTGACTGCGTAGGTGCGCTGGAATCGGAGCCACCACCGATTGAGGAACACGGACAGTCCCCGAAGGCGCAGTCGTCACGATGGTCAAAACAGGTTGGCTGGCGAGTTGGGCGGGGACCGAACTCCCGATCGCAGTTACAGCGCCAACGACCACCCAGACGCCGGTTTCTGAAAAAGACACATGCGACGCCTCGACGAGAACCTCTTCTTCCTCGAGGGAAATCGTCCGCGTCCGTGCGATGCTGCTGCCCTTAGCGTTGCTCGGAGGTGACGAAACGACGATACGCGGGACCTTGATGCAAAAGTCTCCGTCCACAAAGAACTCGCACTCCATCCCAGTCTGCGGCAGGAATCGCTCGATAATAGAACGGCGCTCGTTGTCCGAATAGCGGGCAGCAAACGCAGCAATTCGGATATTCCACTGAGGATACTCGCGCCGCAGCGAGCGCCCGAACCCTTGAAGCCCGTCTGCGTCGTAGCCTTCGGTCGCAACAAGCCAAATTGGCCGATCGAATGTGTCGTCCAATGAGCGCAAGGGAGTCTGGATAGCCATTTCCTCGCCGACGGCGTACGGGATCATCATCAGCGTCTGGCCAACGGCCTCGTCCGTCGGCAGCTCTGAGGGCAAGACTGGTGCTTGGGCATAGACAACTGCCCCAGAAACGGTGATATTTTCGAATCCCGCGACAGAGAGATCCGCTTGCGACGCTGCTGTCGAAGTTGTTGCATGAACGAGAGAACCGCCGGGGACGAGAACGGCTCGAAGGCGTTCCAACAGCCTCCTGTTGACTGTCGAGTCCTCGGGTAATATGACTAGGTCGATGGTTTGTACGTCGAGCTCCGGTAGTAGTGCCTCTGTCCCAGAGTTAGCCTGCAATGGAGAAAAGTATTTTGGTGATGCATCGGCTCCAATGGGCTTCCCGTCTCGGGGAATAATGAAGAAAGCCGGGAAGACTGTATCCTTGGGCACAAGGAACTCTTCCAAACGACGGCTGATGAGTGGTGAATCTGCGAGAAATATAAGGATCTGAATGGATCGAAAACAGGTGTACGCACGGGCAGACTGAGCTTCCAGAATGCGGAGATCTCTTTTTTCGGACTGAGTGACAATGTGGTCCACAATTTTGAGACAAGTCTTTTCGAGGCCGTCGATCTTGGCATGCAGGTATGACTGCGAATTATCAGAAACTACGTCGTTGAAGCACTAGGTGGCTTTACCTTGTTATACGCAGATGTGCCGAATGGCCGGAAGATCAGCTCGTATCGCCGCGAGAGCTCCTCTGGCACCTGCAGGTGACGTGCCATAGCATATCCCTGCAGTTTGCACAGGTGCCGACCTGCAGGAGTCACTAGCACCATGTCGTAGACCAGCTCGGCTGGGCGCCGTCAGCTCCGGAGCAAGCAATCAACGGAAAGGACGTACATGGTGTCCATGACTGGAAGGTCGCGTATGCGTAGAGATGCTCGGAACTCAGTGCGGCGCGGTCCAGCGCATCGTAGATGAAGACTGAGTTTATCCGCTGCGGGAGGTAATAGACATTTGGATCTGTTGTCATGTGCACGCGGGGGTGGATTCCCGCATGCAGAGTCACGTCGAGGAGCGTAGGATGCAGGACGTAGTTTCCATCGCTATATGCAGCGATCAGTAGATGCTCCTAAAAATGCCTTCGAGACCCACTTTGCGAGATCGGCCGTCAGACCCTTCACACGCGAGAGTACTTCTACGTCGTTAATGCGCAGTTCATCCACTCGCTGGAATGTTGGCCCATATTGCGCAAAATGGTTGAGTTCCTTGTAGAAATCTGTTTTCAGAGTGAGTGGCTGAGACGGCAAAATGAGCCAAACATCCTACCCTTGATCTCTACCGGAGCACATCGCTGCATGATGGCGGCAAGGTCCAAATCTGCGGGCCGTGGAACAACTTCAATGGAGAAGTACCCATCTGCGTGCAGGCGAAGACTCGAGGGCTGCCCGAACAAAGTGAGCCAGTGTATCATATCTTCAGGTAATGGTCAGACTTACGTCGACATTGTAGAACTTTCCGTTGTTGACTGCATGAGATTTGATTGAGAAGTACTTCCCGTTGGCGACCACTTCCACAGGAGTAGGAGAGGGCGCAGAAAGAGACAGCATTGAATGGAACTTGATATTCCAAAGACTCTTCGCCCCGAATTCCAATGCCTGCAAACAATTAGTATGAAGACACACATAAGGAAGGAAGCAGGACGCACCATCTCTACGTAGCCAGACGCAGGCATTATAGGTTCAGAGTTGATCTCGTGCCCCGCAAGCTCAGGATGTGTCGCAATATTGACGCGCAAGTCTGGATGGTTGAGCGGACCATTCCTCGAGCTCATCTGGCGGTGCATGATCCGCGAATATTCGGGAAAAAGCTCAACACTCTTCTTGGCGAACGGATACGCTGGAAGCGTGGGGCGCGGAGCAACACTCGATCCCTGGCGCGCGCTGAGACTGTTGAAGCAGATGCGACTGTAACCTGCGGCGATGACTTGGCCGATAGCAGTGAGCAGCGTAGTCTGCTCCTGGTGCGGAACATAAGTCTTCGAGCGACGCATTGTGTTGATGGTGGTGGAAGAAACGCCGATCTCGGCAACGTATGTGGAAAGGACGGGGTGAGGACCGATCTCGATGAACTGCACGTTCGAATGGTGCTCCAGCAGTCGACGCACAGCGGAGGTGAACTGTACTGAGCTGCGGGAGCTGTCCCAGAAATATTCAGCGGTGAACTCCTCCAGCAAGCGACCTGTGTAAGTCGAATATGTGGGAACTTTAGTGCGATGGCTACCAGAATAGCGCGAAAAGACGTCGTCAACAAGCTTTTTGAACTCGTCTGCGCAGAGATCCATGAGACTGGAGTGAACGGGTACCGGCGTCTGGATCCTGCGAGCCATGATTCCAGTTTCCTGTGCGATCGCAACCGCCTTGTCAAGCAAAGCTGCATGCCCGGCAAGCGCCACCGCATCTGGGCTGTTGTAGCATGCAATTTCGATGACTTGTCCTGGATTCTGTTGCGAGACCTGGTCAATGATGCGCTCGGCGACCGATGGTGAGCAAGACAGTGCCGCCATCGCTCCATCAACGCTCTTTTCCACGACGGTCATAGCAATGCTCCGGGCAATCGAGATCTCGAGGGCCATCTCCTTCGTCCCTGCGCCGGATGCGTACAACACAGCCGTTTCACCCGCTGAGTGCCCTATGAGAAGGTCGGGGTGAAAATTGAAGCTTGTGAGAAGGTCGATTAGGGCGAGCTGCAGCACGGTAATTGACGGAATTATTGGAAATCCAAGGGGGAAAGTGCGAGCAGTGGAAGGGGATGCGAAGAGGCCGAAGTCGTTAATGAGTGACATTCCCATTCGCTGCTTATAAACCGCGTCAAGTTCCAAGACGGTTTGGCGGAAAACGGGATATCGCTCGAAGAGCTGGCGGCCCACTGGACGCGTTTACGGTCAAAATTGTAATTAGAACAATTGGTAGACTCACTGTTAATGTGCTGCGGGCCTTGACCAGGGAACAAAAAAGCAATCGGTGTTGCTGACCTCGGCCGAAGGACGGGTGCCGAGAACGACTGGACTTGTTCCCCAGGTTGCTTTACCGAAAAGCTGCGCCAAGTGAGCGAGCGTGCGCGCCGACCGAGAACAACTGAGCAGTCTACAACAGAGTCGTCGCTGCCTGAGAGAGCCTCAACAATATTTTCGCCCACAGTCGAAGCTGAACGCGGCGACAGTCCCCCAGCAATCAATAGAACCGGCTCCTCGGTTTTCGACGTGGCCGGAAGAGGGGCGGCTGGCTCGACACCTTCGACAACTACATGGGCGTTAGCTCCACCGATTCCAGAGCTACAGATCGACACAAGGAGCTTTCCGGAAGGGTCGCGTGCGACGAGACGTTCCGGGGTCGTTGCAACTCGTATTTTGTGATTGACCCAATGAATTGCGGGATTGAGTGTCTTCAGATTAGCTTGAGGAGCAAGCTCGCCAGTTCGTAAAAGAGAGCATGCTTTAGAGAGCTGCGCGAGGAACGAAGTGATTTCGAGATGTCCGATGTTGCCTTTGACGCTGCCGATCACCAGTTCTTGCTGCCGACGACCAAAGTGCTCGCCGACCCAGTTTGCCTCTACAGGATCGCCAGCAGCAGTCCCAGTCCCGTGTACTTCGACGTAGTCTACCTCATGTGGAGAACGGCCGGTCCCAGCATATGCGCGAAGCATTGCGTCTGCTTGGGCCTATTTGGAGCGACGTCAATCTCAGGCGCATGTTGTGTCATAATTCTCAGTACCTCGGCGACAGGCGCATGCACAGGAGCGAGAGACCCTGACGATGTAACTCCTGTACCAAGAATCTGATCGCTTGGATCAGCACAGATTCAGCGTTCTCTCATATAACATACCGACGCATAAATGTGATCACCATCCTTGATAGCCTGGTCCAGAAGCTTCAGTACAACGACAACGGCACCCTCGCCTCGGGAGAATCTGCATTTCTAAGTCAGTGCTGATTTGGATGCACTAGGTGAACAACTACGCACCCGTCCGCGCTAGCATCAAACGGTTTGCAAACTCCATCCGGCGATATTATACCGACCTTGCTATAGGGTGCCCACTCCGATGCCCTTCAGAATAGGTTCATATTCAGCGCTGATCGCCGGTGGATTCGTTGATACACACCTCGTATTGATCTGGCACCCCGCGACCACGGCGGCCTCGCAAGAGCCGCTCCTGATCTCTTGGACCGCCATGTGCAGCGCAACCGCACTGGAGCTGCAGGCTGTGTCGATAGGAATAGAAGGACCCCGCAAATCAAGGTGATAGGAAATCTTGTTGGCCACCTACAGAAAAGAAAGAAAGTCAGTTAAAAGCTGGAATGGGAAAACCTCAAATTAAAAATCTGACCATGCACGGGTTGCCTGCGAAGGACGCTGTCGACTCAAATTCCGGCTGCACACGATGAGTCTTTTGCCTGCATCATTTCAAGTACACTGGACTCACCAGATCCGCAAATGTGCCGATATTGTACGCAGTTGACGCCGCGTAACACCCGACATTGTGTCCATGATAATCGATACCCGAGTCGAGTAACGCTAAGAACGACAGCTCGATTAGCTTGCGAGTGCCCACAGCCATGGCGCGCGCGTCCTTGGAAGTGATCCCAAACTCCGTGGTATCGAACAGGTCGATATTTTTCAAAAATGCGCCCCGGGTAGTCTTGATCTGACCAAGTCCTTGCCCTTCCCATCTGTAATGTATCAATATCGACGCAACAAATTGGATCCAGTACCACTTACGCGTCGATGTTCATACGCTCCCCCGGTATTTTCCCGTATGCGTCCTTTCCTTCCATCAAGAACTCGTGGAAGGCTTCATGGTTTAGGTTCGACGTGCTATGCTCACCGCTAGGAAGCTCAGCGGCAATCCCAACCTGAGCATTAAACAATCAGTTAGTTAACGACCTTTACGTTGAGGCACCTACGATGGCGATAGGCTGGTGAGTGTCCATGGCTGAGCAATACATTTTTCAATTCGTTCAGGCATCTTATAGCTTTCGGAATTTGTTTTTTTAACTCCTATGCGCGAAAATTAGGGGACCTCAACTGTGCCTGTTTTTGTTCCCGTACCTTGCCATATTTTTTGTTGCCTTCTGCCAAGGTGCCACCAGTGTTGACGGAGGGAAGCAGTGAATGGAGCCCAAGGTAAAATCAATAAACGAAGTCGAGAGTGTCTCTGTTCCTTCAAAGCCGAGGTGCCTTAACCTCCTCCTAGTATTCGGAATCGCTCGCCGAGACTGCAGTACCGAATGGAAGTCAGGGGTAATTTATTTATCTATTGGCTAAGTCCACCGCGCGGCAAAGTTACTGCGCCACACTCCTGAACAACGATCAAGTGTGCGCTGTAGGGGGTTTCGGGTTGGACGTTGGACAGCGAAACACAAAGCTGCAAGTCTCTGTAAGTGGAATGTAGAGAGAAAGAAGCGGCGCAGTGAAAATGACTGAGGATTGGGCCTCTTCGAGGCGGGCGCCGAACCTTTAGGTTGGAGCTCAAGAGCGTCGGAGGCAAACAAAATGATCAATCGATCAAGCCGGAGCAAGCTGTGACGCGGTGTGCCAACACACACCTCCTGCTTGCCTCCTGCCACGACGTCCTCTGGCAGCCTGGCTTTATTGACTTCTTCAACACACGCAAATTTCAAGATTCTCTGTTGGTATTACTACTGCAGGATCTACTCAACCATCTCTGCGCGTTGTACAGCTTGTCACTTGTGTGCAGCTACCTATTGCTATCAAGCTTTCGGATGCTGGCCCGAACATACAGCAGAAATGACTAACAGCCAAAATCAAGTGAGAGGATTTTTGCAACCCGAGATGGGCTGGGGCAACCAGCTGAAAACAGCAAGGGGAAGGACTCAGTAAGACAGTCAGCTGCGCTTAAAGTTACTGTCTTTCCAAGTCCCTTCCAATTTTTTTGCGCGATGACCAATGTTGCATGACTAACTCTGTTTGTACATGTAGCAAAAATCAGTACGAAAGTTCTAGGCTCGTGCCCATCCGGTAACCCAGCAAAGCAACAACACAACAATCACTCGGCAAATTATGCTGGGATACCGGCTGGGCTCCCATGTCGCCTGTTTTGGTGACGGGCCATCTCCCCGCCATTTGAAAGGGTGCAACTTTGAAAAAGTGAGAAATCTTGAAAAAACGGTTTTGAAGTGTATTAGGCAAAGATGGATAACTTTCAATTCTCTATCGATAGAGACCCATTTACTTTTTCTCAAAGTCAAAAAACATGTTAGGCTGTATAGATAGAGAATGAAAAGTTATCCATCCTCAACTGAGAGAGTTCCGGACCCATTTTTGCTCATTTCGCGGTTTTTCCAAGTGCGCACCTTTCAAATGGCGGGGAGATGGCCCGTCACCAAAACAGGCGACATGCCGGCCCAGTCCGTCCACGAGGTTACCTTTTGTTGTCGTTCCCATCATTATTTGTTCTGATATTGTGTCTGTTTGCTCTTTATCCAAATCCGTCTCGCCCGTTGTGTCTGTAACCGAGTGGACGTCGACTGGCCTGCGAGTCTACGAAAGTTCCTCAGGGTAGCCAAACCTAAAGGTTCGGCAATGATTGCCGGTCACAGCCACAACACAAAAGTTCTCACCTCAACCTTCACGATTCTTGCATAACTCAACCCACCCCGAGTCCAGCAAACACATCCAACCCAAATAATTATAGACTTCTGTGGTGACAAAATCGAAGGTAATCATAAACCGTACTTCAGCGCTTCAGCGCTTAAGCTTCGGCCATGACCTTGACAGACCTTGACTCGGCGACGGCGACATCTTCGGCTCTGACAATCGAATTTCGCTCAGAGCTCAACTTGAAGTGCGTATGAAATTCCGAAGATTACCTTGGAGTGGCTCGCGCGCTCGAGTTGGTACGCGAACGTGGACGCTTCATTATACGTTGAAGCTTAGCCTTGAGTGGGTTGAGGTTTACCACAGAAGGTAAGATGTCAGGTGCAGGACCCGGTAGAATGTCAAACGGGACACTGGACCGCGCGCGAACTGACAGCGACATTGAACCTCAACCTGGATTTCATGCTTTCTCTCCAGTGGTCCACCTTTACCTGTCGAAAATGATTCTGTGCTGGACGGACATCGCCTTCGGGATCGCATTAGAGACGAGTTGGGTTAAACCGAGCCCACAGTGGTAAATGGTTCAATTGATATGGTCTTGGGACGCTGAATTTTCCCTCCACGACCAAGTTCCGAAGTTAAATTCTGGCGCCAGAGTAGAACCATTACAGGCAGCTGGCGGGCACGTAGAATCCTCCAAGTGCCAGTACTACTCCGACACCTGCATTCCCGGCGTGGTATCTCCGCATGCCCGTGATTTTTGAGTGTGTAGGCATGTATAAAACCCCAGGATACAGTTGGCTTCATCTACCTCTCTTCAGCTAAAATGCTACACAATCCGCAGAAGAAATATTCGTCCAACGAGATCAGCGACTCACCGGAGGAACATGCAGCACCGATAGGGCACACCGCCCGTGAATACCATGCATATCCTGGATCCAAAGACGCACTCCCGGCCGACAACCTGGAACGGCAGAGGTGAGATCGAACTTGTCTTCTATATAACTGTCTGACAAGGATCGGAAAAGACTTTCACTCCAACATATTACCTCGAAGATCTTAGGAAACCGGACGTTGCTCGCACCCATCAGTTTGAACGATAACGACCAGGTCTTGGAAATAGGTGCTGGCCCTAGTAAGTCGTCGGACATGCAACGAATATTTTTGCGCCTCGATGTAGGGTTCTGGATCTTGGATTTTGCAAAAACTTTGGACCCCTCTATCCGAATGGTCGCAGTCGACATTGAATCACGACTTTTCCCAACCTCTGCACCCCAAAACATCGAATTTCGCGTCGCTTCGGCAACGAATCTGCCCTCAGAATGGAGCGACACAACACATTTTCACTCGTTCACCAACGGCTCCTGATCCTTGCGCTCCAAGTGCCCCGATGGCCAACAGTTCTGCGAGAAATCTACCGGGTACTCTGCCCCAACGGATGGATCCAGCTAGCCGAAAGTGCTGCGTGGTATGAAGGTGAATGTGCCGGCAGGCCATGCATGGAAAAGCTTGTTGCCATGTATTGATGCCTCACACGTTCCCGGAATTTATATGTCCAGTGCACCGAAGGTCTCTCGAAGATGCTTGGAGACGTCGGATTCGTGGATATTCGGAGCGAGCGGCGGGTGCAACTGATTGGTGAATGGGCCGGAGATATTGGAGCCAGCAATCAGGCCAAAGAAGTCAGGATGTTCAGAGGAATAAAAACACCAATTCTGGAGGCTGTTGGCTTTGGCTACGTCACCTCCAAGTCACCTCAGAGGCTGATTATGACGAGCTTTTGGATGGCTTGAGCGAGAGTGAGACAAAATTCCGGGGACCCAAAAGGATTTCGTGATCTTTTGGGCGAAAAAGCCGTGATATTGAGGATTATCGAAATAGAACCATACATGTTTTTGGTCCATGTCGACGTGGCCAGACTCAACTTTTAAGGAACATCTTGCAGCATGCTTTTGGAATTCGAAATGGTTAGCTCGGTTACAGCAGGTTCCGCACTGCTACTTATAAGTTATAACCATAAATAGAGTCAAATGTTGGTCCAAGCGCGCTGGCGCTGTATGGAAGCCCATTATTAATGCGAATCGGCAAATCTCGGTGATGGTTTGAACCAGGAGTGTGACATGTCACGTCGCGACAGTCACTCTGAGTGACTCCCAGTCATCGAACTAGACTCGTGTCCAGTCCCTACGTTGAGTAACAGACAGAGTAGTATCACAATGCAAGTTATTTTAGGCAAATTGGACCAAAATTGAATGAGAAAGAAAAAATGCGTCAAAGGTTACTCTCTATGTTCGAGTAACACTTCCGCCGCTTTTTTTCTTTCTCGCTCAATTTTCCTCCGATTGGCTTAATTCTTTTTTCATCATACTCCGCTGTCTTGTTACTCAACATAGAGACTGGTTACGAGTCTATCATCGAACCCCGCACTCAACGTTACAAATTAACGCCATCTCCTGTGTTGACCTGCAACTACCCCAAAGTCAAACAATCTACACCATGCTGGGCCCTGGCCTCGTCTGCGTACCTCAAGTCGGCCCTCGACTGGACATACATTCTTACAAATGTCTACTATCTTGATTCCGTCCAAATTCCGACGCGGCGGGTTTAAATTTGTAATTGCTAGCAGCACCTGGCGAACGCGCCGGTCAAAATCGCAGTCAAAATCGCGGTCGAACGAACACCGGCAAATTTGGACGCAACAAGCAACCCAGACAACCAACCGTCGGGTGTTCGATTTGACAATTATGCGTCGAGACTCGAATCGCATTGCATCCATCTTGTGGGATGGACTGTTCACTTATCCTGAAATCTCGAAGTTTTCTATAGCTGACAATTGATAATGCGCTCACTGGAAACGGTAATGAGCTTTATATATCTGTCGGAGGTAGGGATTCCAAGTGTCTTCCGAATCGTCGTCGCTGACTGAAGTATGCTGGCATTTGACGCCGATGGTGACAAATGGCTACAAATGGATGTGGTCTCGAGTACTTAAACGAAGGATGCTACCATTTCAGATTCCAAAAAGTTCTAACCATGACGGTCACCCAAGACTCCTCTGCCCCGCTCGTTGTCGTTGTTGGCGTAACAGGCAACCAAGGCGGCAGCGTCGTAAAGGCGCTCTCTGAATCTGACAAAGCATACCGCATCCGCGGCCTCACACGCGATATAACAAAACCCACTGCTCGCGCACTTGCTGCCGCAGGCGTCGAACTGGTCGCCGTCGCTCTGACGAGTGAGAACACCGCTGCCGCGCGCGAAGCGTTCAAAGCAGCCGATATCGTCTTCGTCAGTTGGTCATCTGAGCCGCCCCGGGCCGCCTAACAATAGCTAATCGATTGTCAGGTGGTCACGAACTACTGGGAACACCTCGATGTCAACAGGGAAGTCGCGGAGGGAAAGATGCTCATAGACGCTGCGAAAGCCGAAGGCGTCGGGTTGTTCATCTGGTCCGGGCTCGAGTCCATTATTAACGTTTCGCACGGAAAGTACCCGAATGTGCACCATTTTAACGGTAAGGGCGAAATAACCGAGTATGGACGCCAGTCTGGGATCCCTTTCGTCAATGTTCAATCCGGGTGGTATGCTGTCAATTTTTGGAAACTCGATGGGATGAAACCCACACGAGTGGAGGATGGCACATACGTACTCGCCTTGCCCGTCGGACCACAGACCCTTCTCCCTGTCATTGATACGCCCAACGACTACGGGTTGTTCGTTCGGGAGGCTATTGAGTCTCCAGAATTCGGTCCGGGTTCTGAAGTGCTCACTTCCGGGGAGGATATAACGATTGGGGACATGATCTCTCAGCTCGCGGAAAGTGCGTATTTATTTTTCTCGATCCATTTTTGCCGCGCCAATCTTTCTTTCTTCACCAGTAACCGGCAAGAAAATTGTATACGCCCGAATTAGCGACGAGGATTTCATGACGGCCACTGGGCTGCCTCAAAGAATCGCGCTGGAGGTTCTGGAAAGCTTGAAATACCACGAAGAATGTGGATGTGCGGGGTTTTTTTTTTTTTTGGTCTCGGTGTTTTTACGTCTGACGCTGACATGGCGACAGATTACGCCGGAAAAACTACAGCGGACAGTCGTCGACATCTTGCGCGGCCGACGCGGACCTGGTCGGACTTTGTCAGGTCGACTGACTGGAGTTCTGTACTGGTATGATGAATGTGATGTGATTCAAACCAAATTTCAATGAATGCCTGTCGCCGTGCGAGTGGGAGAACCTCGAAAAATTCAGCAACCCACAGTAGAATAAAATTTAAAGCAGCGAAAGTTGTAGAGGGTGAACTGTAAAAGAACCGATGATGATCGTGACTGTCGCTGTCACGATACGCCACATAACTTCTGTCTTCTTCGATCACATTTGGAACACATGGCGGTATTTTGGCATCGCGCAGTGATGAAAGACAATAATTTGCGGCGTTGGCTTTTCCGGCTCTGAGCCTCTGAGTCTGGCTCTTGTGTGTATGTGCACGAATGCTATTGTGCAAAAAAAGGTGGTTCCCGATTGATAATTGTCGCTTTGACCGACCGGCAGCGAACCGGACCGGTTCCTGAAACAGCAACAACAAATTGAAATGCACTGATCAGAAGCTGCGATGGGATTTTTGACCCTTGTCTGGCCTCCATGGCTGGGAAACCCTAGTCAATCCTCTTTAATCCTCCCTCAACGCGTACCCTATGGGGTCCCTGGCAGCGGTACGTCCCGCAGACTTGCCTTAATCCACGGGCTCACGTCTGCAGTCTTTTGAATCTCGTCTGGTCCCAAGCACCCTCTGGGCTTGCGCAACGATTCTGGTTCGTTTCAATCGTTTGTTTCTCGTTCCCCGCGAACTCAGGCGCTAGGTGTATGACCTTCTGTGTACACTCGACCAAGAGGTGCATTTCGCTGTCCTTTCCTGCGAACACGAAACCGACCTTCACATGCAGATACTGTACGTCTGGCCACAGCCATGGTCAATGAGCACCGTGCTGTTTCTCTTGAACCGATACCTTCCCTTCGTCGACACCTTCCTGGGCCTCTCATGCAAGCCAGCTTTCCGCAATACACATACTTTGGGGCTGACTATCTCAACAGCCAAATTTACGCGATTGTCGGCCGAGGTGTGTGTGGGCTCGCTCTGGCCCTTGAACCCAATGCTCATTCTCTCAAAGCAATGCCTCACGCGGAATATAACCCTCGGGTGTATGTTTCCTTTTCTTTGGCCTTCGACCATTCGTGTAACGTCATCCAGGGCTTTCCGTCTTTGGCATTCTACTCTCAGAGGGTACGATCCATGCGGATCTTCGAAGCTTTTAATTTACGATCGGCGCAGGGATCTTAATGTTACGCACATATGCCATCTGGGAACGGAAGCGCAGTGTACTGATCTTCCTCTGTGCCCTCGCGGTGGTATGTCTCTCTGTTAATTATCCACGTCGTATTTACCCAGATTCACTTTAGGTTGTTTCTGTACCAGCAATAGTCTTCGTCTACATTGAAACACATTCCTTACATTGTGAGTTCTGCATACTGTCCCATACCACGCTGTTAACGGTAACCCGCAGATAAACCCAGCAGCCCAGACGTAATAGGCTGCACACTCGCCCACGCGGGGTCTATTCTAATTTTTGCCTACGTGCTTATCATGATTTCCGAGACCGGTACGCGCGCTACGCCAAGTACGGGAAAATTCTCTTATCACCACACCTATCAGCGATTGCGGTTTTGACGGCGATAAAGGCATATCGGGACTGTGAGCTCCCAGCATTCCAACTGCCAGGATCAAATGATTAATTGTTGTCAAGTGCGCCGTTCGCGGGTGCCGTGGATATTGAAACTGTACAAGGACGGTGAGTGTGCTGGAATTTGTGCGTCGCGTACTGTAGTACTAATTAATCTAGGCATGCTGTTTTATGTGTACCTTCTCAGTAAGTGCGATATTACTGCGCTCTTTCACGATGGCTTATAGTGACAGTTATATCCCTTGCAAATGTCATGGTCCCTATACTGGCGCCCTCAATGTTTGCAAATTGGCTTGCGACGTGCGTCTGTCTCTTTTGCTGGCAGGAACCGAGGCTCACTTGTGCAGACCGCAACGCGTTCTGCACTCCGTGTTGTGCTCCCGCGTGCTTCTGCTGATCCTCCGGCGGCGGAAAATAGGATCAGTAGAAGTGCAACAGTCGAGCATGTCCGAATCAGAAGCGACGGGGATGATATTTTCCTCTGTAGTAGACGACACGACGATGGGCTCGATTGGGGTGAACACGGTGTCGTCGTCGTCTCGGCGGGTGTATGCATATCCTATGTCGCCTGGGGCAGACGACGAGGAGGGACGATCAAGGTTCAATTGGTTATAGCGGAACGTTTTAATTTGTATATTAGCGCCGTGTACCAGTGTCCGTGATCGCATACTCGGCTGTTTGCCTCCATGATTTCTTTGCGCAGGCGAAGTCTGTCCCGTGTTTTTTTCATCGCCGTCTGCGCCTTCGCTGTGCGCTGGCTGTTCTTCACGCCGTCGGCGGTGTCGGCGTCGAGCTATGCCTCCCACCAGATCAAAGAGCACAACTTCATTGAGCGCGCAACCCGCCCCGACAAGTCCCTCAATGTCCAGCGACACCCCTTCTTGCAGGCCCGCATGGGGAGAGACGAGCGGGGTGAACTCATGGGCACCGAAATCCGCAATGGTGAAGCGGACTACTGGGAACGCTTCCAGATGCCCTAGTCAGTCGTGCAGTTTGCTCTTCACTTCCCAAGTGCTCATGGCGTATGTAGCATGGTGAGCAAGGACACGTCGTCCATGGACGCCCAGCATGTCGTCGGCGCCATCGACCAGCTGTTGTCGCTCAACGGCTGGGTCGCGGCCCTGTGCCCGACGCTCATGCGCCCCTTCGGCCAGAACAAGCACGAAGACGCATACGACGACCTTGTGCGCGAGGACCACCTGTACTACATCGCCATCATCATTCACTCGGCCGACCATTTTCTCGTCGACCAGCTCGCCGTTATCGTCCAGATGGCCAAGCGCCTCGGCACGAACAACCTCTTTGTCTCAATGCTGGACTACGACTCTTCGGACTCGACAGAAACGCTTACGGACCTCTGCGAGGCGGTTTTGACTCTGCTAGGCGTGCCCTTCCGCATCCGCCGCGTCCCCGGCATGACGGCGGACCCCTCAGCGGCGTATTACCCGCTCGAGGAGGCACATATGCGCAATCTCGCACTCGAGCCGCTGCACGAGCTGCATCAGAAGCGCGGCATTCATTTCCACCGCGTTGTCTGGCTCAAGGGCTTTACGTGCCCGAACGACATCCTCGAAACGATCAAGGTCAGTTTCGTGAACGAGGCGGCAATGGTATGTGGCATGGACTGGGCCGAGCACAACGGCTTTTTCATTTTCTCGGATCGGTGGGTACTATACATTTTATGTCGACATTTCTCTTATGTTTACTCACAGATGGCGCACACGCGATCTCGACGGCGACCAATTCCGGCAATCCAAGTCCTCCTCCAAGGCTGAAGCCGTCCCCCCGCGTGATCGCCAAGGCGCCTCGCGCTACGCGCAGCACCTCCCATTCCAGGTCTTCTGCTGCGAGTCGGGCACCCACGTCATCGACCCCACCCAGTCATACTACAAAAACATCGCTTACCGTGCGGGCACCGACTTCCACAACCTCAGCCGTGCGGAAGGCGTCCCGACGCGCGACCCCGACGCGCCGTGTCTCGACAGCAGCCAGGCATGGTTCTGCCGCGACCTCTGGGTGCGCAGCGCGCGCGACGCGATGGATGAGGTCGACAAGGTGAACAACCACGACTCGGGACACGTCGAGGGCCGCATCCGGCGCCGTGCGGAGGTGGTGGAGCGAGACCCGCTTCCTGCGCCCGACCCCGAAGGAGCACCCGCACCGGAAGCAGCTGTGGGGCAGGCGCAGGCCGCGGCGGGACGCCGACCGGCCGCGGGGCCTGCGGTCGATGCAGATGCGAACGCTGGGTCGGACTACGACGCGATGCCCGAAGATGATGTCGAAGGGGACCCGATCGAGGAGCCGCCGTTCGTCGAGTCCGACCCCATCCACCTCTCGATGCCGAACTCCGTCTTCCGCCCTGCGCGCATCCTGGTGAACCCGCGGTGCGTTACGACTTATGCGGGGGTAAGCCACACGCAGCTTGCGCTGGACCTGTTCGGGACCGGGGAGGGCGACAAGCTGCAGACGGGCGTGGGGAAGTATGTGCTGGAGGACTGGGAGGGCGCGCCAGAGAGCTTTGTGTGTCAGGAGCAGCGGTACGTGTTTTTTCGTACTAATTCCTTCACTCACTCATTTTCTGCTCAGACAAACGGGAGGACGCAAGGCAGCTAAAACCCAGAGAAGACTGGGATTTTCGATCCACGACGAGCTGCAGCGTGACTGAACGCTCCCTCGGTGTATTCATACCGACGACTAGACTACCCGTATGTATAATTAAATATATAATCAATTGGGATTTGGATTCCCCTGAGCGCATGAGAAACCCGAACCGCCAGAAGAGTGGAGTGAGATAGTTGGTCGAAGTCGCCCAGAAAATTCTGGGATTCTCTGATGTCGCAGATACGGCTGCTCACCGATGCATTGCTCCTGTATCCGTGTTCTGGCCGATACACCGCCCTTCGTTCAGAGAATTCGAGGATTGATACAGCTGTATACATGCAGTAAACAACTAAACAACTTTGAAGTGGACGCACAAATACGTAGCGCGTAGAAACAAAACATGGTGTATTCTGGTGGGGTAACAGACACTGTTACGAAACATTGTCCGAAGATAAGAGAGAAGCCGACACTGTACTGTCAGCTTTGTGGCAGCTATCGCAAACTCCTACTCGGAATCGCGTGTGATGGTTTTCCGAAAGAAATCTTCGGAATCAGGGGGAATACGCCGGTCAAGGACCTGTCCTGGTCGTCGAGCTCTGCGGGGATGTGAAGTTCTTGTAGGTGGCAGCCAGATTTCGACATAAACGATGTCAGAAATTTGCTGGGATTGGGCCCAAGGAAATTGGCGGGGACTTCAAGGCTGCGGAGAGTTGGGACGAGGAAGCGCCTGAATTCAGGCACCCACTTGCAACCCCAGTCCTTCAAAATCAATGATTCCAAGTATGGGAGTGTGTTATTGGGCCAGATATATGAGCTCTTGATCCAGAGCTCGCAATGTACGACGTTTGATGCTTGCCGCAAGATTGCAGCACAGCTGCTTGGCGTTGGATCGCGTAAGGTTAGGGCCGTCAATTGCATCCATGGTAAAGTGACATGAAGTACAAAAACCAATGAGGACGACTGTGCGCAGAAGGGGAGCATCGTGGACTGTACATTCGATCGCTCGAGCGATGTCCAAATCCAGGTGGCGGAGCAGTGGTAGTGCCCCTTGAATATAGTGGAGGTCGCTTTGGCGAGAGAAAATTTGCAGGGACTTCCAGCGTGCTTTGTGAGGGACCAGGGCCCCAAGGAGGTTAGACCCGGCGGCAGCCTGGTCGTTGACAGAAATGGAAAGGGGACAACAACCAGACGCTCAGCCAAATATCTCGGATGTCGTATTGGCGAGAACTATCTGAGTGGGAAGAGAAACCGAATGCCCGCCATAACATGGGGGTGGCGAGCGCTATCTCTCGCCATTCCCGAAAAACGTGGGTCATAGTGGTCGGCGAGAGATTCCCAACGAGTGGCGGACACAGAGGGTAGATTGGCAGGAAATTGATGAAGATCTCGGTGGTGATTTCGTTCGGCAATGACAGAACGGGGTACTGGATTGAATCGAGCCGTTTCTGCACTGGATCAAGACCCAGTATTTCAAGGGCGTTCAAGTCCGCGAGTAGTGCGCGATCTGCTTCCAGAGTACCGAGCATAGTCAGAAACCGTCGGTGGCGACTCGCGACGCGAGGCCACGAATCAAGGACAGTCGTTCCAAAAAGGTCAGAAACCACCGGCTTCGAATGGAACTTCTCTGGCAGAGAAAGTGTATGCAATTGATCTGGAAGACTTTGCTAGGTCAGCCCAGAGTTTCCACAAACCAGATGTTGGTAGATCAAGAATGGTGGACAGTGGCAGTGCGGTGACACCTTAAAGCGACCAAGGGGTGCGTACTGCGCCATACTGAAACTATATTCGACGCCGAATTCGGTTCTCCGCAGCTCCCATGGGTTCACTTGCAGCAGACCGTGCCCGCCTCGCAGAGATTAACCCCCAAATCCTGGATCTCGAGCGCGCTCTTCGAGAATTGCAATCCGAAAAACAGGTGGTGTGCGCCCGCCTTGACTCCTACAAGTACCCTGTCTTCACGCTGCCGAACGAGATCATCATCCAAATCTTCATACACTTCCTACCAACCTACCCTTACTGCCCAAAGCTTATAGGCAGGTTCTCCGAGTCCCCAGTTCTTTTGACAAGAATCTGTCGTAAATGGCGAGAAATAGTCCTGGAAACCCCTGTTCTATGGCGGGCGATAGCTATATCAAGATCTTACCCCCGCGTGCCCTCCGAACGCCAAGTTCAGCTGTGCAACATGTGGCTGAACCGGTCTGGCTGCTACCCTCTTTCCCTTGATTTCAGCGACAACGCCATCGATCCCTTGCACCCGACTGAACTACTGTCAGCAGTAGTTGTTCCGCGTTGCGCACGCTGGGAGCGTCTGGATCTCCAACTTTCACTCACCCACCTCCGCACCATTCACGGCCCAATGCCTCTGCTTCGCAGCCTATGTTTGGAGGCAGATGAGGCCGAATATGATGTCGCCACCAAAGTTGATTTATTTCAGAACGCACCTCTATTGCGCACAGCGACTCTCAATGACATTGCTGCTGCAAGGCTAATATTGCCCTGGGCGCAATTGATGTCGTTGACGTTGTACGGGGTATACCCGCGAGAATGCGTGCCAATCTTGCAGCATACATTGAACCTCGTGGATTGCCACCTACATCTTGTGAAAAACCACACCGACGGCATTCCGGATGTCACTCTCCCGTCTTTGCAATCATTGACGTTGCGTGGCGAATGGGTGACGGGGTATCTCGAGACGCTGATTGTTCCTGCCCTCCGTCATCTCCAAATTCCGGAACCATCGCTCGAGCCCCATTGCATCGAAACTTTGGCATCATTTATATCCAAAGCCGGCTGCAAGCCACAGAACCTCTGCCTCACATACAGTTAAACCAAAACCGATGATGCCTACCGTCAAGCATTTCCGTCGATGATGGTTTATTTTGTTGACGGCTGAAATATCTATGTGTGTTTTGAAATTGTTCAGCTTTTCCTTCCCTCCGGCTAACAATGATTTTCGGGATTGACAGCAACTCACCGTCTGCGCCTCAATCATCAAGCACACGGCTTTGCTACTTGTCTAGCCGTCCTGCTACCTTCCGTCCTGGTGACTTGCCCCCTCCCCATACCCGATATAGCCTTCTCAAAATAAACAATCTGCGCTCTTTGGCGGGTCAGGTGTATGCAAATACGTTGGAAATCCATATCTCACACATTCAAATTTGCGTACCTCGCAAGACCGCAAGTCAGGATATGTAACGTCGCGTCTTCCGGTGGGAGGCGAACGGAAAGTTGAAACTGGGAACTAGTAGTTCATCTTCTGTTAAAAGTCATAGGTGGACAGGCAATGTTCCTCCAAGTCAGAACACCGACGATATCCGATCATGTCACACAGCCACATTTTGCCTAATCTAGGCACAAGCGGTTGTTTGTGTAAGTTGAACTGTAGATAAGGTGAGATTTCGATTACTATCGGACGCGAGGTGAGGGACGGGAGAAGGGGTGAGAGGCGGTCCTGCGGACCGCTCGGAGAGGAGGATCAGGAAGGATGAGGACGGGATGATGAAAGAAGCGATGGGGTGTGTGCGGGAGGTCTGGGCCGCTTCGCGGCCGATTCGTCGTGTTTTCCAACGCGCCTGGAGAAGGGGGGAAAAGAGCGAATCGGGCGGGAAGAGAAAGCGGGACCCAGGACCAGTACGCAGCGCGAAGCGGGTCTGAAATGAGGAGACCCAAAACAACGCGAGCGTGAAGTACCCAAAAAGGGATGGGCGGGCGGGGCTCAAAAATTAGGCGATGGAGTGAGGCTGCGAGCGATAGAGGCAGAAGACGAGGCGCGTATGGAAGTACGCGACGAGGATGAAATGATGGGAGATCACTGATGCGGTACATCCCTTAATCTAATCCTCCTTATCTCACACTTAGCCCGCGCTCGCAAGCTCGCGAAGGCTCAGCTCACACCTGATCAAGTAGTAAAGCCGTCAGGCCAGCGACCAAGGCGTGCGTATCCGTACTGAAACCACATTTGATATTTAGCCGTTCTCATGAGCTCACTTGCAGATCGTGCTCGCCTCACCGACATCGACACGGCGAATCCAACTGGATCTTGAGCGCTCTTTCCATAATGCGCTCCCAGAAGCAGCAGGTCCCTGACACATACAAATATCCGGTCTTGGCGCTGCCGAACGAAATCACCATTGACATCTTCACACACTTCATGCCGATTTACCCACTCTGTCCACCGCTTACAGGTCTTTATTCGCCATCTCTTTTGACCCAAATTTGTCGTCGGTGGCGAGAAATAGCTCTCGCAACTCCCGCTCTATGGCGGGCGATATCACTATCCGATTCCAGCATCCCTTTCGAACAACAAGACAATGTGGTTAGGATGTGGCTGAGCAGGTCTCGGTCTTACCCACTTTCCCTCGATTTCGACGAGGATTCCATCGATCGCGTGCACGCAGTCGAAGCAATGTCTGCCTTGCTCCCGCACTGCGCACGCTGGGAGTATCTGAATCTTCGACTTTCAGTCTCGCGTCTCCGCATGATTCAAGGCCCAACGCCTCTCCTCCGACACCTAGACCTGTGGCTGGTCGATAATGATCTAATTCTCACCATGGTTGAATTTCAAGTGCCCTTACTGCGCACAGCCGTTCTCAACGACGTTACTCTCCAAAACCTGACACTACCCTGGGCGCAATTGACCTCGCTGACGTTGCGCCGGGTGTACCCACGCGAATGTGTTCCCGTTCTGCAGCACACATCCAGCCTCGTGCATTGCGAGCTGGGTCTCGTTGGGGACGACGACCACACCGATATTTTTCCAGATATCACGCTCCCGTCATTGCAGTCGCTGACGTTGACCGGTAGTTCGAGAGTGGGGCATCTTCCGACTCCAGCTCTCCCCACTCTCCACAATCTTCGCATTCCGGAATCGATGCTTGCGCCCAGCTGCATCGATACGTTGGCCTCATTCCTAGCCAAATCTCACTGTCAGCTACAAGAACTCTGCGTCGTAAACAGAGTGTCGGTACCCGAGGATTCCTACCGCGCAACACTTCCTTTGGTGAAGATCTTTTTTCACGGCCAAGCATTGAGTGCGCGTTTTGCAATTAATTCGCTTTCGTCTTTCAGACGGCTAATGGCAATGCTGGGCAGGATCTGCCTGTTTATGTCCATTGAGACTACTTTACTTTCTGTGTCGACGCGACGACCTAAACATGCTCATGTATAATTAATGT
Organism: Mycena olivaceomarginata; assembly: GCA_029378375.1. Classification (NCBI taxonomy): domain Eukaryota; kingdom Fungi; phylum Basidiomycota; class Agaricomycetes; order Agaricales; family Mycenaceae; genus Mycena; species Mycena olivaceomarginata. The sequence continues at coordinate 50,064 of JARKIC010000977.1, read as the reverse complement.
ATAATCAATTGACATTCGAGTAGCTCTGTGCGCATAGAAAAACAGAAATCCGAACCCCGTGGAGCGAGATAATCAGTTGAGGTCGTCCAGCGAATGTGAGGATGGCCGGGAAAGGACTTGGATCAAAAAAAAAATTTAACTGGTAATACATGTAAACAACCTCGCGCCGCAAAATACGTATCGCGTAGGAACCTCTGGTAAGGTCATCGTGAGACATTGTCCGAGGGTGAAAGAGAAGCCGGCACTGTACTGACAGCTTTGTAGCAGCGATCGCAAATTCCTCCTCGGAACCGCGAGGGATGGTTTTCCGAAAGTAATCTTGGAAATCGGGGGGGATACACTGGTCAAGGACCCGTCCAGGCTTTTTCCCTCTGCGATGATGTGAAGTGCTTGTAGATGGCAGCCGGATTTGGACATGAATGATGTTAACGATTCGCTGGGTTTGGACCCAAAGACTTCGATGGGGACTTCGAGGCTCCGGAGGGCAGGGACGATGAAGATGCTGAGGAGTTCAGGAAGCCCGGAAGCATATTCCTCCTGTACTAAGATCAATGATTCCAGGTGAGGTAAAGTGATGACAGGCCCATTAGGTGTACTCCTGAACTGAATAAAGAGCTCGCAATGCACGAGGTTCGACGCCTGCCGCAAAATCTCAGCATAGCGGCTTGACTGATCGTAGCGCAAAGTCAAAGAAGTCAACTGCCTCCATGGTAAAGCGATTTTCGTGGTAAACCGACAAGCGATAACCACTGTGCGCAGAAGGGGAGCATCGTGGGGGTGGACCGTGCATACGATGGGTCGAATGGAATCCAAATGCAGATGGCGTAGTAGAGGTAGTTCCCCCTCAATATGGGGGAGGAGGCGTTGGTGAGATACAAGTTCCAGGTGCTCCCAGCGTGCCTGATGAGATCGATGAGAGAGCAGGTCTGGAAGGAAGCTAGACCCGGTTTTCGCGGGACAGTCATCGATAGAGAGCGAAAGGGGCTGAGAACCAGACCTGCTCAGCCAAATGTCTCGGATGCGACATTGCTGGGAGCGGTCTGAGTTGGAAGAGAACCCGAGAGCTCTCCACAGGATGGGAATGGCAAGGGCTATCTCTCGCCATTTCCGACAAACGTGGGTCAGAGTGGTCGGGGAGAGATTCCCAACGAGTGGCGGACAGAGCGGGTAGACTGGAGGGAAATGGGTAAAGATGTCGATGGTTACTTCGTTCGGCAATGTGAGGAGGGGGTACTTGATTGAATCGAGCCGCTCCTGCACTACCGCTTTCGCTGCGTGCAGTTCGCCAAGGGAGCGTTCAAGACCCTGAATTTTGAGTTGTAAATCTGCGAGGAGGGCGCGATCCGCTTCTCGGACGGGATTACTGAGCATGGGTGCAGCGGTCTGAAGATGGGAAGGTCCGTGCGTTGCGTGGGAGCGAGTGAGTGGCTGTCAATGTACACTTATATATATAAAAAAGGTACAAGAAAGTTGGTTCATCGGAAACCTAGCCTAGAGTTGTTCTCCTCCTTGTGCTCGTCGTCGCCCGCGTTGGGATCCGATGTGTCCACCTGTTGGAGGCAAATGTGACAATAACAACAGCAAAGGTGTGGCGGTGCTCGTCACGGCTCGCCTTCTCCCCTCAGCGCCAGACAGTGACCAGAATTAAAGCGCTCGTTCACTCACTCCGTTGTCTCTTGCGCGTGGCTGTTCTTTACGCTTCAACCCCAAAATATCTCTCCAAGACGCGCTATTGGCCTCCTTTTCTCGAGCGCAGATATATATTACTTTGCGCATTCCAAGCTGCACTGATAGCTTTGCGTGACGTCTAGCAGCCATATATCTTCTTGACATCTCCCCCGCGACACCTTTTATCTTCCCCAATGGCTTCCGCACCACCTCCTCACGATGCGGCCTTATCTTCTGAACCCGCACCCGGTGGTCCTCCCGGCATGAACCTCTCGGGCATCGATCTCGCACAACTACAGGCCAATGGGATGCAGGCACTCCCCAACCTCGCCCCGAACGAAATTATGAACCTCTTGAGGCATCTCCCCGGTGTATTCACCAAAGTGCGTTCGTTGGCTATTTTTCATTCGAATTTGTTTTGCGCCATTGTCTACTCGCGCTTATGAGCGTATGCTATTGTGGGCACGCCCCCTGCGTGCTTGAATGCCGAATTCCGCGCGCCCTCCCGACTACACGTGATCGTTCTGCGCTCATCACGCCTCCGCGTCGAGCACGCCGCCTCACGTGGCGGTTTAGCCCGTCGAGAGCACAGGCGCTCAGACCTTCGTATCTTTGATTTCTTACGGGACACCGTCCTGAGAACCCAAGATTCAAGCACCATGCTCCTGCCGTCCTCCCATAAAATTTCTTAACCGTTCCTTTAGCAACTCGCAGACGGCACGCTCAAGGAGGACGCCGCCCAGATGCTCTCGAACCTCTCCCAGTTCGCGCAGGACGGCACCGGGCCCGGCGGCTTCCGCGTCAGCGACCCAGGCCCGTCCTCTCACCCCAACGGGCCCCCGCCGCCGAACCTCGACCACCTCGTGCACGCCATTCCGCCGCATCCCAACGCCATGCCGGTCCTCCCGCCCATGGCCCCCCCAGGTCCGGCGGACGGCGGCGAAGACGACGGAGAGTACGTTGACAAACCCGAGGGGGCGGACACCCCGGGGCGGCGGGGCTCGGGCGGCGGCAAAGGCCGTGGCCGGGGCGGTGCGGCGATGGGCAGCGACGAGTGGACGCGCCAGCGGAAAGACAATCATGTATGTCTCGCAGCTTTCCTTTCCTTTCGTTTGCGTCTGTAACTAACGATGCACGCAGAAGGAAGTCGAGCGCCGGCGGCGGGGGAACATCAACGAGGGGATCGACGAGCTGGGGCGCATCGTGCCGAACGGCTCGGGCGAGAAAGCCAAGGGCGCGATCCTCTCGCGCGCGGTGCAGTACATCCACCACCTCAAGGAGAACGAGGCGCGCAATATCGAAAAGTGGACGCTCGAGAAGCTGCTCATGGACCAGGCGATGGGCGACCTGCAGGTGCAACTCGACGAGATCCGCAGGATGTGGGAGGAGGAGCGCATGCAGCGCCAGCGCATCGAGCAGGAGATCGAGGCGCTGCGCGGGAGCGCGAGCCAGGCGAGCGGTGCCGAGAAGCGCAATAACCCCGATGCAGAGGGCGGCGACGGCAAGCGGCAAAGAACCGAATGATGTCTTTTTCCTTTTTGTTTTTTTCTCTGTGTATGTCGAGTGTATTTTTCGCGAATGTCCAGCTTTCAAGCGCGAGTCCAAAATCCAAAGCATCAATCACGATTGACGGATTCTTCTAGGCGCAATATCCAGTGCATGAAACTCGGAATTTCCATGAAAACCATAGTCCATAACAGAAGTTCAAGGAAACACGGATAATGTGGCAGTCGCGGATGGACGGATAGACGGACGAACGAAGGAATGAAAGGTGGGTGGGTGCAGTTGAGGCGCGGATCCCTCCTCCCGATCAGCGACCGCTCGAACTGTCTCCGAGGAAGCAATTGAAAACGATAGAAATACGAGGCTGGCATGGGTGTCAAGAGCCACGGATAGACGGATGCACGGAGAGAGGAATTGGCCGCGAGTCCTTCCTACAGCCTGCTTAGAAGAGGAGAACCGGGAATGAAAGATGCCGAACCGGGGAAGTAGAACGAACGGACAGAATCTACGCCGCCAAGGTGGAGCGCAGATGCCACAGACCGAAACTAGACGGAAGGCGTGTTGCGAGACCGTGCGGTCAACAATTTATTGTTACCCCAGATTTATTGTAAGAGGAAAACTATTGGGATTAATTATTTCCTGAAGCACCGAGAGAAAAGCTATGGCGAAGAGCGGCTATGAGCGGATACTTACTGCCGAGCAGTGCCGGGCGTTGAGTGACCTATTTGGGATTGCCCCGTTCAGTTCCTTCACGACGATTGCGGTTCTCGATCACATGTAAATCATTTTGGGAATGTGCGTCCATGTGCTGACCTCAGGCTCCAGTCGCCCGGTAAAGATGGTGCAGATACAAAAGCCAGCCCGCATCGTGCGGTTCCATATTCCTCTTCATCTTCACATTCCCTAGTGCGCAATCCAGTATGCGCTTTCACTCTTTCTTGGGGGTCCTCCTGGTCGTGGCGCGCCATGTGTCTGCCGCCCTTACCGCCTGCGAAGACACGTCCACCGCCGAATACGACTACATTGGTGGGTAACTCTGCGTCCACTTCGACCTTGGAAATAATATTCGCGTCAGTCGTTGGCGCAGGGGCCGGAGGCGGCCCTCTGGCATCCCGACTTGCCATCAACGGCTTCAAAGTCCTGCTCATCGACGCGGGCCACTACGTCTTTAACGATAACACCACCATCCCGCTCTACCTCGCGCGCGCGAACGAGGACCCGCAGATGGCGCTCGACTACGAGGTCGCACACTACCCCCCCGGGCGGCCAAGCGAACGTGACGATGTGGTACCCCCGTGGTTCCGCCCTCGGCGGGTCGACCGCCATGAACGCGCTCATTCATCTCCGGCCCCACGACTACGATTTGGACAAGATGGCGACCGAGCTGAAGGACGACAGCTGGTCCGCGTCGTCGATGCGCAGCTATCTTACCGATAAAATCGAGAATAACCAGTATATCCCGAAGATCATCGGCCAGTTCCTCAGCTGTACGTTTCCGTCTCTGTTCCGCTTCCATTCCTAAAATTCAAGCTCTTGATCAGACGGTTATGGCGGTTGGCTCAATACCGACTTCCCTCCGCTCAACCTCCTTCTCTCCCTCAAGTCAGGGCGTTCTCTTCTCGAATTGTTCTTATTTCGTGCTTACATTCTGAAAAAAATAGCAATTTGGACCTCCAGCTCCTCAGCATCCTGACCAGCGTCATCACCGCTGTCACGCCTGTAGCCGGCACAGACTACAACGGCGACCCCAACAACGACGGTGTCGAGGGCGGCGCGGCGGTCATCCTCACCAAGGACGCCGCCCACAACCGCTCCTCCGTCCGGGACCACATCATCGCGACCCAGGCCGCGTACCCGCAGAAACTCATCCTCCAAACCGACACCCTGGCCACCAAGATCCTCACTTGCGCCGGCGCTGGAGGGGCGCCGGTCGCGTACGGCGTTGAAGCAGCGAGCGGAAAGGCACTGATCCCCGTGCACCGGTCGTTTACGGGTAAGCCCGCAGGTGGGCTGAAGACCACTGTCTTCAAGGCGAAGAAGGAGGTGATTGTGAGCGCGGGGACATTCCAGACGCCCCAGCTGCTTATGGTGCTTTCTTTCTCTCTCTCTGTTCGTCTGCGAAACGATTCTCATGCTGCTGCAGTTGTCCGGCATCGGCCCTGCCGACCAGCTCGCCGCCCACTCTATCCCTCTCGTCAAGGATGCTCCCGGGGTGGGCACGAACCTCCAAGACCGTATCGAGATGACCGTCATCTGGGAGCTGAAGAAAAACTACACTCTGTTCGATGGGTGCACTTTCCAGGACAGCGAAGCCACCGACCCGTGCTTGAAGGAATGGGCCCAGGGCGGGCATGAGAACGTCTACTCCTCGGGTACCGCCTTCATTGCCCCTCGTTCGACGATTGCTGATATGTGAGGACAGGACCTGCGGTCTGGGCACACGTATACAAGTCGGATCCCGCTCTCGAATACCTCGATGTATGGTCGATGTGGGGCCCCGGCGCGTTCCGCGGGTACTTCAAGGGCTACCCGGTCATCCTCGCGCAGGAGGCGAAGAACCACTTTAACAACGTCATTCTCAAGGCCCACACTTCGTCCAGGGGTGCGTTTTTTTCAACACAGGCTTGCCCCCGAGCTTATTCGTCCATTCTTTCATTTCAGGCTGGGTCCGCCTCACCGGCTCCGACCCGCAGGACCTCCTCGACATCAACAAAAACCAATTCCAGACGAAGGAAGACCTCAACGACCTGCAGGTCACCGTCGACGCCATCAAGAAGACGCGTGCGCTGTGGGCGGCCAAGTCCGGCATGAATAGCAACGCGATCGCCGAGACATGGCCCGGGCCCGACGTGCAAACGGACGACCAGCTCAAGGACTTTGTGACGAAGAATGCATGGGGGCACCATGTGTGCTGCACGGCGGCCATTGGGGCGGACGGCGACGCGAACGCGGTGCTCGACAAGGACTTCAAGGTGCGGGGCGTGGGGAACTTGCGCGTGGTGGACGCGAGTGCGTTCCCGTGGATTCCAGGTGGGTTTGACTTTCGCTGTACATCGTTATAATTCCAGTAAATACTGACCGACGATTCTCGTTTTTTCAGGAATGTTCATGACCACCGCGATCTACCAGATCAGCGAGAAGGCGGCGGACGCAGTTCTCGCCGATGCCAAGAAGCGGTAGCCTTGGTGGTGTTTTGATGCATGGTCTCAATTGCGTGGTCTCGATAAATTATTTCACATCGCGAATCTAAACACAATCATCATTTTTTTTTTGGGAATAGTCTTGGATGAGGCGATTGAGGGCAATAGATGTCGTGATATTGAATTGTGCAAGGTTACCGCGAAACAGTTCTGCCAACACTAGCCTGGACATTTACGGTACAAGAGAGGTCCCTAGCATACCGTACGCGGTGAGGGGGAAATAAAATTGATTCAAAAAAAAAAAAAAAAAAAACAGTTCTGCCATGCAGCCACGCCATCTACTTGATGCGCACAATTCATTCTGCGTCGTGTTTCGTCTTATCTTGACGCCTTTTTTTGACGACAGAAGTTCGGGGTTCGATGGTTCGAAGAGACCGCGTGTAAAACTCGAAGACACAGCTACGGGATGCTGTCTGAAAACGCCATCATATCACTGCAAGTTTGAACATTCGAACGAATTCATTCATCTTTATGTTCTGCTTCTGTAGGAACCCCGCAGAACCCCGCTTGCGCCGTCGCGAATCTACGAGACTTCCAGCCAAGTTCCGGCACCATCGGTTTTCCTCGACTCAATCAATCTCGACTTCCCTCTCTCTTGTCACTTGTTTCTTGTCCAGAATCTTCGGTGTTTACATCAACACACAACTCGGGCTTGAGTGGTCTCGCGGTACCGAACTGCGATTTCACCGGGAACATCACTCAAACATCACTCCAACACATGGCATGCGTCAATATCTCTTTGATGGATTCGCTCAGTAAAGTGTAGACGATCTCTGGTCGGCTAACCCCCGCTACCGAGGCTGGAGGAGGTAAACGTGGATATCAGATGCCGCCCACCGCATAATCATATGCCAACGAGGGGGCTCGAAGTGCACACACACATGTTCACCTCCCGACGCGCATGGTTCATGCTTTTCTTAGCTCTGTGTTCTTATCTTCCCGCTAAACCTCGTCGCTGCCATGGAACTCTTAATGGCCGTGTGGGCTGTCGCATTCAACTCTTTTAGTTCCTGCCATTTTCATTTCGCTTTCGACGATGGTGTACATCATTATACCCCAGTGGTGGAATGTACGTTCCAGCACTCACTTGTCCGTACTGTTCTCAAAGAGATTGTAGCTGCCCTTGTATGTCGCCCTGATCTACCTCGGTGCGACTCGGACGCAGCTCTCGGAAAACAATCTGTACGACACCTATCTTCCGGGCGAGCTTCCCGTCAGCACCTGCGCTGGAATAAACACAGGTCAGTTCTACTCCCGGTTTCGAGTGTGCCCAGCTAAAGAAATTGCTTTTTCAGCCGCCCGGACGCTCAATGGTCTGTGTAACAATCTCGACACGCCGGGCATGGGTGCCGTTGGGACGCGTTTTTCTCGCTTCGTGCCCATTAACGACACATGGGGAGAGACGGACGACAAGTTGTACACGCCCAACCCGCGTACGATTAGCCAAGAGCTCTTCAAACGCAAGTCCTTTACGCCCGCCACCCTCGATCAACCTCCTCGCAGCAGGTATATTAAAACATGCTCTTTTACTTTTCACCCCTCTAACAGCAACACAGCCTGGATCCAATTCCAAACACACGACTGGTTCAGCCACGGAGCCGTCAACGACCCGAACAACCTCATGGTCTTTCCTCTCCCGGCGAGCGATCCTCTCCTCGCAACTGGTCAAACCAACATGACTTTACGCCGTACACTGAAGGAGACGCACGGCACTGACCGTCCTGCGACCTACAACAACATCAACACACACTGGTGGGACCTCTCCCAGGTGTACGGTGTCGATGAGACGGTGCACGCCAAGCTCCGCTCTGGAGTTGACGGCAAATTGCTCGTCGCTGAAGACGGCTTGCTGCCTGTTGGTCCCGACGGTTTGGATGTGACGGGCTTCAATGATAATTGGTGGGTGGGCCTTAGCATGTTGCACAACATCTGGACCAAGGAGCATAATTTGGTTTGTGGCCGTTACCCCTTCTCGCTGCTTGACCAGTAATAGCTGACTATTCTGTGTTTTCTAGGTGGCCGATATGTTCAAGAAGAGGTCGGTGCCTTCATTTTATTCATCGACACGGACGCTGATCTGAATTTCTGCAGCAACCCGACTTGGACCGACCAACAACTCTTCGACCACGCTCGCCTTGTCACAACTGCGCTCAATGCGAAAATCCACACCGTCGAGTGGACGCCCGCGCTGCTGCAGGACGAGATTCTCCAAACGGCGATGAACGCGAACTGGTACGGGCTTGCGCCGGCCTGGCTGCAGTCTATCCCCGACATTTTCAGCCAGAAGATTGCCGAGGCCTGGTACGGTATGTGCCTGCTCCTGCATCTTCCCGTCCTGTGGCTGATTTCTCATTTAGGCATCGTCGGGGGCAAGCCCGATTTCGCTGGCGTCTCGTTCGCACACAGCGAGGAGTTCGTGAGCGTGTACCGATTCCACTCGCTCCTCCGGGACAACATCACGATCCGCAACCACGTCGACGGCAAGTACACCGCCAACTCGTACAACATTTCGCAGTACGCGTTCCGGGGTGCGCAAGATGTTATTCGCGGAAACAACTTCAGCGATGTCGTGTATACGTTTGCGACGGACTACCCCCGGTGCCCTGGTGGGTTTTTCCCCTCTCGTTCATTTTTTGTTCGGTATTAACCTCTCGCAGATTTTGGGCAACTATCCCGCCGAGATGCAGTCACTCGTTAAGCCCGGCGCCCCGTACACCATGGACATGGGCGCGATTGACGTTCTGCGCGACCGCGAGCGCGGCGTTCCCCGCTACAACGAATTCCGCCGCCTCTTCTCGCTCATTCCCCGCCAAGACCATGGATGACATCTCGGACGACAAGAATGCCGTCGCGTCTTTACGCGCCATCTACGGCGAAGACGTCGAGGCGGTAGATATGCTTGCGGGGAGTTTAGCAGAAAGTCCCAGGGCGACAGGCTTCGCGTTCAGCAACACGCAGTTCCAGGCATTTATTTTGGCTGCGTCGAGACGATTGATGACGGATCGGTTTTTCACGACGGATTATACGGCGGGCTGTCGTAAGTTCCGACAGCTTTACTTATTTGAGTGCTGAGGCTGATGTCTTGTTGCAGTACACGCAGGAGGGCCTGGACTACATCGATCAGTCGGACTTCAGAGCTGTCATCGGACGGACAGTCCCAGAGTTAAAACGCCTCCGCGTACTCAGTCGACAATGCGTTCAAGCCATGGGTTGTGCCTTCCTAAACTGTTCTACGATGTGGGCTTCTGTGTTCTTTGCCATGGACGTTGTTAGACACCAGCAATATTTATACTTAGAATCGCAGATGATTCCTTGGCGCAATAAATCACGCTCGCTGTATTCTTATCGTTACTTTGATCGCTCGAGCTTTGCAGCGAAAATAGGGTCACATATGGGTAGATCCAGGCCCCAATACTGGAACCTCTGAAGGTAACAATCGATGCAACTTGCCATAATTGGTCCAAAGCGTTGAGTTCCCGATTCAGTGAAAGTTCGACGATGATGTCATAAGACATCAGCGCGCGATACAAACTAACATCGGAAAGAAGTTTCCGCATACTCTGCCAGCACCGACCACTAGCTCACCGCTCAATCCAACATCTGCGGAGCTTTTATTTAAATTGAATCACAGCTCCTTTCTGCTATTACTATAATGGGATTCAAGCGTTGAGTTGCAACTTTAGCCGTTGTCCACGTGGCTGATGTCATGAGCTTCTCGCCATCTTCCTGCCGCCCTGCACGCTGCTCCAGGTCCTTCTCCAAGTCGACCATGCTCAGAATCTCTTGCAATTGGATGGTAATTTGGAAGGAATCCGATAAACCGGCGAGCTTGTATTCCAGAAGATTCCACCGTGTCACTTTTCCAGTGGCAACCAGTCTCCTTCAACTTACGGCTCCCCGATGGTTTCCCCAGCTGTCTGCGCGTAGCGTTCCCCATGATCCGAGATGGTAAAACAACCCACGCGACTGGGGGGCGACCATCAAGCAGCCATCACCCGCCCATCTACAGCGATCTGCATGGGCTCGTGCACCAGGGTCACCAGATTAGGCCATTGCGTTATACATACTTAACTGGCTTGGATATGTCGATATCCTTGTCTCTTTCTCCTTCCCTCTTCATTATGAGGTTTTCGCTGGGTAAGGTCATTGGCCTCTGTCTCTGTCTCGCCGCAACCGCGGTCAGCGCCGCTCGTTTTACACCTCGCGACGTCCCAGCGTGGACGGGCCCTCTCAGCACGCGCGGCCGCTATGTTGTTGACGCTAATGGTAACCGTTTCCGGCTCCAGGGTGGTAACTGGCACGGTGGAAGCGGGACGTATACGGGCTCCGGCGACATTAACGACGATGCGAACCACCACGCTGGCGAAAACTCGTATGACTTTTCCTGTCTTTCCGTCGCGTGGAACTAAGAGCGATATAGACACACAATGCCTCTGGGGCTCCAATACGTCCCCATCGACCAGATTATCGACAGCTTCCTCGAAATGGGCATTAACACCATCCGTCTGCAGTTCTCGAATCAGATGTTGCACGACACGACCCCGATTCAAGACGCTTGGGTCGCCGCGAACCCACAATTCAAGGGTTTCACGCCTCTGCAGGTGTACGACGCCGTCATTCAGGCGCTCACCGCACGTGGCATCGCTGTTATTGTGAACAACCAGTGAATCGCGTTCTCGTGTGTACTTGAACCTATTATTGACCTTCTTTTCCAGCACCAACACGAGTATCTGGTGTTGTGGAGTCGATGGAAATGAACGCTGGAATGAGTCGCAGAGCATCAGTACCTGGATCAGCGACTGGCTCTTTGTGGTCAATCGGTACAAGTCCAACAAACGAGTAGTGGGTGCTGATTTGTACAACGAGGTGAGTCATGCACCCTCTGACCCATAATATCTTCCATCCCCTAACACCTGGACATAGGTCCGCCGCGACATCCTTACTGGTATGTAGTGTAGTCGCAATTTAACCCCCAGAATACTGACTGCGGACATTCAGACCCAGACTGGGGCAACGGCGATAATGCAGACTGGCAAAGCGCCTCGCAGCAAGCGGCTGACCAGATACAGCAAGCAAATCCGGACATCCTAATTATCGTCGAAGGTATCAACTGGACCGGACTCCCAGTCGACGGCCTTCCGCACGGCCGGCCGACCCTTACTCCCGTTTCGGGACTTTCGCACACGTTACTCGTGTCGCACAAGGTGCGCTCTAGATCTAGTCGAGTCCAATAATTACTTACTGACTATGTACCCTTCAGCTTGTCTACTCTGCCCACTTCTACTCGTACACCGGCCCGAACCATAGCGGTGCGACGGGCATCGGTGAGACCACCGACCCCCGATACCGCGATCTCACCCAGCACGGACCTCTTCAACGTGATGACCAGCTCTGCCTCGTACGTCGCGCTCAACAGCCAAATGCACTACACTGCACCGGTCTGGATGAGCGAGTTTGGCGTCGCCGGACGCGGGGAAAACATCGACTCCGACAAGGTGTGGTTCCAAAACTACGTCGACTTCCTCGTGCAGACCGACGCGGACTTTGCCTTCTGGCCGCTCGTTGGGTACCTGAATAACGGCGTGGGCAACGGCTGGTCGCTCATGAACTGGGACTTTACCGGGAAACGCACAGGCCCTTTTCGACGGGGACGACTGGCGCGCTCCCATCTGGAACGAGCTCATCGCCGCGACGGGCGCGACTGGCCAGATTGCGTCCGTGCCCGAATGGAAGTTGGTGCATCTCGACCACGGCGACTTCACTCAGTCGCTCGCGGTGCGCAACAACAACGGCGACTGGGACAACGGCGCAACTAAGGGTGTTTGCCCCGATAACCTGCGGCTCATCGGGCTCTCGCATGGCTCTACGCGCGGGCTCTGCACGGACGTCACCTACGGAAGCTTGTGGTCGTCGACCGCGCCATCGAGGTCGTCTTTGACGAGCGGCACGTCACCAATGACTGGGCCGGCGGGTACACGAAGTACACCTGCCCGGCCAACTACTTCGTCACGGGCTGGGCGATTCGGGGCGCCAAAGTCTCGACCGTTATGTGTGCCAAGGCATCGCGCTCTCTTGGCACGACGGGGCGCACGGTGTGGTTCGACCAGAACGACAACCGTGCAGATCAGCTCGGTGGCGATTTCGCCGTTGGGCAGTTCAAGGGAAGCTGTGGCACGAACGAGTACATTGCTGGAGTGGCGTTCACGACCAGCATCGGGCACAACGGCGCTCCTGCATCGATCTACTGTGTGTCATGATCGGAGCATTACCATTATCGGAATTATACCCGGGTTCTTTTTTGAGCTCTATTTTTTGAGGATCCGAATGACCATTATCTCGTTCAGGTATCTCGAGAAAGTTCTTCAAGTTTACGATGCGCACAAATTGTATCCGCCTCTGGGTAAGAGTGAAGCTCATAGGAGTAATTTAATTACAGGAGAGAAGTGTCATCCAACTTGAAACATGGACAAAACCTGGCCTCACACCTAAACGACCATGAGCATTTCCAGCCTGTCTACCTTGTTTCTCTCTATTCCAGACGACGGCTGACCTCTTCACAAAACTGCGTTAGGCGAAAAGGCCACGAATCTGATTGAATGCAGCCTTCTGCAGGATCAGCCCCATTTTACGACGCACTACCGCTCTTTCGGCTTGGATGTATCGACCCATCCTGTCGAAAAAATGTTGGCGGCCTTGGATGATGTTCCGAATCGTAGCCTCGTGAGGTCCGTGTCCGAGTGTATCCCTTGATGGCACGCTTGGTACGGGTTTTTTGCGCACGTACATGCCGACGGTTCGACACGACGAGGGCCCAAATATCGCGGAGGTTATTCTCGTCTCGCTTACGGCGCAATGCACTATTGCAACAGACAGTCACCATGGTCTTGGACTGAGGAACCGTGGAGGAACCCGTACGGTTTATGTCAAACACTACTTGTAATATGACATACATTCAGCGTATTCCGACTTACAGAACCGCCTCAAAGAAGGCGACCAATCGATGGCCCCCAATAACCGTAGCCGCCATGACCTGCCTTCTGTAATTATCCAAGCCGATACACTGAATCTTTGGAAGCTCTGCGGGCTGATGCGATCAGGTGGACTTCGACGGGGGTCGACAGTACTAGTCCTCAGCCTCAGGTACGACTGAATAATGTGTCCTGACCCAAATTTACACTCGCTAGGTTAAACTGATAATTGTGACCAAGCTTTATTCCTTCTGACGCCCTACGCACGACAAGGCGAATTCATGGGCCCATGCGCAGAGGGTTTGGCCGGCGGGATACAGACTGGAAAATGCCGAAAGCGCGCGTGCGTTCCATCTTTCACTTGACGACATCCAGACAGGAGAGATGGAGCAAGAACATTGGACTAGAATTCCAACTGGCTGAGTTTGGCGCCGGATTTACGTTGTTCTGGCATAGGGTCCAGGGTGCGCGACAGAGATGAATCCACAACTTAGTTTAGGCTTGCCCTACTGACAAGATGAATGATAAAGGTGACAGGATTCATACTAGTGCTGGGAAGGTTCGGTTCGGTTCAGGTTCAGGGCACTTTATTCTGAACCTGAACCCCACGTTCGGTTCAGCAATGCGCTGAACCTTGAACCTGAACCTGCGTTCGGGCTCGGTTCGGGTTCGAACGCATTCGAACCTTTCCAAGCCATCCACAAGGGGACCGGCCATGTTCTTCAGCTCGAATGGTGGAAACGTAAGTACTGCCGCACTCTGTATCAGTTATCGGCCAATCCATCGCTGTCGGCAATAGCTATATCACTTGGATGAACATGGGCTGGCGCCCATAACTTCTGGAACCGGTACCAATTTCTTTCGTTGAACATGCCACCCCTATTTTTTCACGCCTTCTAGTCTCGCCTTGTCACGCTCCTGGCAGTAGCCGACAAACATGACTCGCGCCGATAACTTCTGGAACCGGTACCAATTGCTTTCGTTGAACATGCCCCCCTAATTTTTCACGCCGTCTCGTCTCACCTTGTCACCCGTCCCTCAGAACTGTTATCAACTGATACACATCACGTCTCCTCGAAAGACGCCTCTGCCTATAAAGCACTTCTTGCATCTCTTTGACTTGCTAATTACCCTCGCTGGTGCCATGAGTCATTTGTATCTTCCGCTGGTGATTGCGCCCGCGACCTTGTCATACCAAACCGATTGGGCGAGTGTAGAAACGACCACACCTGGGGTGTCGTTCCGCAAGGACGAGGCGCTGGCCAGCTACGCCCTCTACGACAACGTCACGTTCACTGCTACTTCAGTCACGTTCAGCAAACCCCACTCCGAAGTGTTTGAGAGTGGAGTTGTTCCGTAAGAGGTTCGAGGGTTTTGCACGCACATTGCTCATGTATCCGACAGGTTTCTCATCGTCGGTGACGGTCAACCTATTAACATCAAGATTGCCAAGGGTCGCGATAGAAACTATATGGAGGACTATTGCGGGAGCGCGAGTGTCAAGTTCGGGAATGTAAGTCGATTTAGCAGTACATACCATGCTCATCTGACGTTCCGCCGACCAGAACTCGTACCATAACAGCGAATCAGATGAAAAAAGATTTTATGATTGCCCTCTTCCCTTGACAATGTCTTTCATACCTCGCAATCTAGGTTTGCAGTCCATAGCTTCCAACATCCTTTGACTCACTGGTTGCGATGCAGAGGCGCAACCTCTTCAATTAATCGTGAACCTCACAAATGTTAGTTTGATTTTATGGTTGAAATAATTGATCGCGGACCAGAAATTGCATACAGAACGTCTACAATTCCGGTGGACCACCGATTTCGTCGGGTTCTGGTACGGTGCTAGGAACGCCTGACGTGACAACGCTCAACCCGCCACAGGAACTACGGTCAAGCTCACTTTGCTCAACTACATCAGCGAGGAGGGCTACCTCACTGCGGAGGAGGATTCTGTGTGCGATATGATTCTTGCCGAACGGAGTCCTTGCGTAACTCGAGGGAAAGCCATTTCTGCCCCATCCGAAGTCGAAAAGACCCTTGCTGGCGAAACCGAAGTCGAGCGTAAGACGGTCGGGAATGCGGGAGTTTATCAGAGCGATGCTGAAGGCCCCATGAATGTCAGGGGCGCGGTGGGGTACATTCTCCCAGGCGGGAACTCAATCCTCGTGATCTACTTCGATGCTGTAAAGTGCCGACTCTTGGTCGTCGATGCTGGCACGGCAATCGACTCGAAGGTCGTCGACGCGGCGGCGGCGAAGGACGAGAGCTGTGTCAGCGGAGCCATTGTACTCGATGGTAGAGGGTCGAACTTTAGGGTATGCCAGAAAGATCAAAGCTCGGCTCACACTCACAAATATTTTCATTCCAGGCCAAAGCACTATCCGAAATCATGCCAGGCAATCTGGTCGAAATGGAGGTCAGAGTGAACAATGTATTGACACGCTGAGAAGTATCGTTATGGATCTGTTATGTAGTCTTGATATGGTGGTATCTTAGATCTGAGTGCATTCAGTTTCACGGAGGAGATGAAATGGGGGGGCATCGATGGGCAAAGGAAACGAAAGCACTTGAAAGCGGTATATTACACACCATCGGAAGGAACCGGCCTGCTAGAATGCTTGAAATATAATTCGATTATACGACGGTGGTCAAGCGTCGCGAGGGCCGTTGTAGCGTTCAACATGATACAACACCAAATAGATTGGCCGCCCTCAAAGCAAGATACTGACACGAGATGTTAATATACTTACGCCTATCGCCTCGACCGCGACCCCCACAGCTCCTCCCCGTCTCCCTCCTCCCCCTGTCGCCCGCCGCCCTTCAGCACGACATTGATATCCGCGAGGTCCCCCTTGAGGATCTTCGTGAGGTGGACCAGGCCCGCTTGCTGCTCGGAGAGTATCTGCGCGCGCGACGCGTCAGCGGAAAGCACAATTCACCGCCAGAGAGATAGTCACTCACCTGTGCGATCCGTGCCAGCCCGTCCTCATCCACGACCTTCCACTCTCCACCACCACCCCCGCTCTGCGCGGCGCCCTCCCGTGCCGCCCCCAGCGCGCCAACCAGCGCCCACAGCTCGCCCAGCTTCCCGCGCATCCGCCCCCCTCCACCCCCGCGCACCCCCACCTCTTCCCTTAGCTCCTCCAGCCACCCGCGCAGTTCCTCCTCCTCGCCGCGGATGCCCGATGAGCGCAGCGCGGGCACGAGCAGGTGCAGGTGGCTCGCGAGCGCCAGCAGTCGATGCGTGAGCTGCGTCTGCGCGGCGGCGAGGCGCGCGAGGCGGGCGCTGTTTTGGTGTTGTGTGGAGGAGAGGGTGGCGATGCGGGTTTTGAGCTCCTGTGGAGGGCGTGAGTGTTAGTTGAGGTTTGCGACGGATGGGCAAATGAGAAGGAAGGACGTGGCGACCAAGTGACATGAGCATGAAGCGGTCGGTAAGCGCAGGGAAGATAAGAGTACGAAAACGCGCGACGAGACGAGTTTGTCGGTGTATGCAGAGAGAAGAGCCACAGGCTTTCCCGCTCTACTCTTCTCCCGCTCGCCCGCCCGCAGCGCAGTGAGACCGGAGCAGGATCGACGGGGTCGGGACGACACAAGGCGGCTCCCGCTCTCACGACTAGCCCCCACCCACCGTCCTCGTCTCGGGTCGCGGCGAAACAAAAGGAAGCGAAGCGGGTGATAGCGTAGCTCTGCACTTCGACGAGATGGAACGCCAGATCTACCACACACGGACGGAGTCGCGTCTTTGGAGGTCGTAGTATCGTCCACCGACTCTCCCGCCCGGCGCTGCAAGTGCAAAGGGACAGCCGTCAAGCCGGCTCTGCTGCCCGCGCAAAGGAGACGAGCCGCGCGAGATGGAATAAGCGGAAAAAAGAAATGAGAGACAGACGAATTCAAGTCGCAAATCCACTGTGGCCCAGGATTGCGGAGAGCGACGAAGGCTCTCCCACTCTGCGCTCCCGGGATCGCCCACGATGGCGCGCCTCTCCCTCTCGTGGTGCACGATCGACGAGAGCAACCCACTCCATCACGGACACCCGTCGCGCGGGCAGCTCTGCGAGCGCAGAGGACAGAGAGCACGCCAAGCCACCGCTGGTGGATAGACGAAGAGCCAATAGACCCCCCCGCCCCACGAGCGCCTCGCGGGACGTCTCACAGCCTTTGATAACCCACGCTGTGCGCGCCCCCTCGTCGTATTCCCTCCCATCCTCCCCCCTCCCCTCCCCTACTTCACAAAAGAAACAATCAATCAAGTAAACACACCTTTAACTTCTCCTGGTGCGCTCCCGCCTGCGCCCCCTGCGCGTCTACCCGCTGTCGGAGGTCGTCGAAGCCCACTGCGATGGCGGGGACGAGGCTGTGTGGTGCAATGGGTTAGGATGAGGGAGAGAAGGATAGGAAAGGGAGGGAGGGAGGGAACGAAGGGAGGAGGGAGGGAGGGAACGAAGGCAAGGGAGCGAAGGGAAGGGAAGAAGACGCCAGGCCTCGTATTGTATTCGAGTGATGCCTGGGCACGCAAAACCATCGTCCCACCCATCGTACCCAGGCACGCCCGCTCTCCCCTTCCAAAACCCAAAAAAGAAGAGCAACGCACCAACTCGGATCCGGATTCTCTCTCACCGCCCGTGCCCACAGGGCGTCGTTCGTGGCGTTCGGCGGGCGCCCGTACAGCCCAACCTGCGCGGGGTCGACGCGGTTGTAGAATATGTACTGTAGACGTGTGAATAAAAAGAAAACTGAGTATAAGGAGGAGGAAAGAAAGACGGAGTAAGGGAGGGAGGAAGGAAGGAAAAGAAAGGGAAAAGGAGGAGGAGGAGTAAGGGAGGGAGGGAGGGGAGGAAGGAATGAAGACAGTAAGGAAGGGAATGAAGAGCTCGAGACGCGCCTACTACTCACCTGAAACTGACACCCCGGCCCCGCCGCATTCCACGCCGCCGCAATCCCCTCAATCCTTGCTGTCAGCCGCGCAAACTGCGTCTGCGCGTCGGCGGCCTGGCCCTGGCCCTGCCCCTGACCCGGCTGCGCGGCCCCTGGGGGGCGCAGGGCGCTCGTGGAGAGCATCGACGCGCCAAGGCGTTGTTGGGCTGCTGCTGTTGCTGCTGCCCGCCGAGCCCGAGCCCGAAGCTATTCCCGAATGCAGGGGCGGATTTCGGCGCGCCGTTGGCGTTGGCGGCGGAGGCACCGAATATATTGCTGCTGCTCGGCGCACCGCCGAACAGCCCCGGTCGCTGTTGCTGTTGCTGCTGCGCACCCGGCGCGGGCTGGCCGAATATGCTCTGGGTCGGCTGCGCGTTGCCGTTGGTGCTCCCACCGCCGAACAGCGAGCTGCCCCCGGTGTTGAGGGATGGGAGCGTGGGCGCACCAGCGAGACCGCCCGCTGGTTTGGCGGCACCAAACAGCCCACCCCCACCCGCGTTAGCGTTGTTTCCGAAAAGGCCACCCGATGCAGGCTGCTGACCCTGCTGCTGCTGGGGGTTCCCAAAAAGACTTCCCCCGGCAGCAGGCTGGCTCTGCTGCGTGTTTCCGAAGAGCCCGCCCGTTGCCGGTTGGGCCTGCTGCTGGCCACCTCCAAACAGCCCCGTACTGGCACCCTGCGCGTTCGTGTTGGTGCCACCGCCGAATAGACCGCCCCCCGTGCTATTCGTATTCGTGTTTGTGTTTGCAGCACCACCAAAGAGCGACGGCGCCTGCTGGGACGTGTTGGGCTGCCCGAAGATGGATGTGGTTGCTGGCTGGGTCGTGCCTCCGCCAAAGATGTTGGAGGTTTGCTGCTGCGGTTGTCCAAAGAGCGACATGGTGGCAGCAGGAAAGACGCGATGCGTGTACTCGAGAAACAAACAACATCAGAACATCCTAATTACCGCAGGGAGCACCTATACGTCTCCCTTTTCTCAGCGACGCGCTCAATTCTTGATGCCCGACAGAAATGACAGAATCAAAAAAAGCTGCGCACTCGTAGATACCACACGTTTACAGCCCCAGCCCTCTCCGATACTCTACAAACGCCACCAAATTATCCCGCACCTCCTCCCCTCTCCTCCTCAGCTCTCTCCCGCCCTCCTTCCGCCGATCAATAGCCCTCACCGCCTTCTTCACGCCCTCCACACTCTCCGCCAGCCTCTCCAAATAACCAGCGGTGCGGAAGTTCCCATCCCACGGCGCGCCCTCGTCCGAGTAGATGTCGATCAGTGACGCCGCGGCCTGCAGCATCGGCTCCGTCCCCGCGGGCGACACCGGCGCGCTCAGGCTGGGGAGCATGGAGAGCAGGTACGCTGCGATGGTGGCGTTTGCCTCTATGGAAGCGGGGGCGGGTGACATGGCGAGACACTCGAGCGTGCCAATGCATTTTACGCGTAGTTGCGCGTCGGTGTCCGCTGCTGCGGAGGCACCATCGCAGAGCGCCATGAGCGCGCGGACGTGTTCGGGGTTGGGGTCCTGCGTGGGTGAACAAGTTGAGTAAATTGTGTGGGCGTAATTAGAGGTGGGAACGTACCAAGCTCCCCCGGTACACGCTCGCGACGCCCCACAGTACCCCCACGGCGACCTCCCACATCGCGCGCCGGCGCTCCTGCCCCGGCCCCGTCTGCGTCCCCACAGCCCCTAGCGCCGCCCACACCGCGTCCCACACTGCGCGTCCACCAGCTGTGTCCGCCGCACTGCCACTACCACCACCGCTGCGAGCGAGTGCGAGGAAGATATTATTGAGGCACTCGAGCGCCGCGACGTGGATCGCGCTGAGGGCGGAGGTGGTGGGCGGGTGCGGCGACGGTGCGGCGAGTGGGGGGAAGGAAAGCGTCGTGGGTTGGATGAGCGCGAGCAGCGGCTGGACGAGAGCGGGCAGGGACTGCGGTGCGCCCGGTGTGCTCGCGTCCATGGCGACGTCGTTGTCGATGGCCATGTCCATGTCGGGCGGGAGGTCGGCGTCGTCGTCTTCTGCGTCTTCTGCGATGTCTACGGTCTAGTATAAGTCTACACTGTCCACGGTTGACGGAGATAAGCAAACCGTCATCGCCCTCCTCGTTTGCCCCCGTCGGTACCTCCCCCTCAGTCTCAGGCTCAGGATCCGGCAGCGTCGCACACGCGCCCGTGAGTATCTCCAGCGCAAGCTGCACCGTGCGCAGCCTGCCCTCGAGCCGTTCCAGCTCGATCTCCGCGGGGCTCTTGTGGTCCGTCTTCGGCGTGTTCTTCAGGGAGAGCTTCTCGATGTTCGGGGTTGTCGAATCCTACGCGGTTATTATTAAAGTGCGAGTAGATACGCAAAAAACGCGTCGGTCGCGCACCTGCTGCGATTTCGATATCAGCTCAAGCGCCGACGCCGACGCTTCGGGGAGTGAGAGAGCCGAGACGACGGGCTGCAGCTGTGGTAACACGATATCCTTGTCCACATCGACCGCCGAGGCAGCGGATGGCGGGGGAATCGGAGAAATGTTTCGTAGGATGCCTGTGCGCAAAATCATTCAGCAAATTTCGCTCTGAAAACACGAGAGAGGCGGACGTGCCAGAAGCCAGCACCCGCAGCGTCACGGCACGCGGGTCGGGGCTGTCCACAGGCGCCTTTCCGTTTGGGTTGGGCGGCGGTGAGGTTTCGTCGGGGGTGAGTATGGACATGAGGCACGCAATGTAGCTGCCGTCGGAGCGGACGTCGGCAATAGCGGGGTAGTTGTCGTCCGTGAGTACGTAGAGGCATTGCGCTGCAAGTAATTCAAAAAGTTGAGAGCCTGAACACCACAATACACGGGAAGTCGCGCACCTGCCGCCGTAACAGGCGCCAGCGGTATTTTTTCGCGCGCAGCCAAAAAGGACATGAGGAACGGAGTTAGTTTCATCTCGTTTATCGCGGTGAGTGCTTTATTAGAGGTCTCGCTTGGGTTTGTTAATTAGGCCAAGTAAGAGTGCGAAGCGGCAAAACGCACGAGAGACACCAGAGGACGGTGATGAGATTGTCCGCAAATTCATAGACGAGTGTCTGTGCATTTTCTGGTGCATTTTGGGCGCCGCCCTCCAGGTATTGCGAGAGGGTGGTGGATACCTGATTTCGATTAATTTGTGCACAACGTGTGCAATGAAGAGATTGAACCTTGGGCACAAACGTCCTTAGCGGTACCAGGATGCTTTTATTGTACATCTCCGCGCAGATGTCGTACCCGCCGTCGATGCAGAGATTTCTGGTATACCAGTAAATTTTTGTGCCCACGCCCAAGCGCATCGCGGCTTACATACCGGAGGGCACCCAGAGCCTCTATTGCGACCTCCTCCTCGCTGTCTGTGAGGCGCGTGATGAGTGCGCCAACGACGTTCTTCCCTTGAAGCAGACGGCGCGTCGAGGGATCGTTTTGGATGAGATTGGATACGGCGACACAAGCCCATTTGCGCTCTGCCACGTCTGTGCCTTGCATCTACCCAATGAATATCGTGGTGTTGTAGCAGCAGCAACAGGTTCAAAACCTTCTGGATTATGGGCAGAATGGCCTCTGTTTTTGAGGAAGTTTCCGAGGCAGATGCAAGACCTTGCGGGAGGTGCGAGTCGGGGACGCGCATTGGGTTGTGTCGGCGCATCGCCTTTTTCTTCTGAGCCTTGCCCATTATTTTTCTGCAAAACGAGGTGGAGGGAAGCAGAAAATAAAATCTAACGGGGATATGTCCAGCTTAGCTAATCTGGTACTTACGCGTCTCCCTCCATGGCGTCCGCATCCCAAACGCCTGCAGATCTCCTGGCCCTGGCTTCTGCGCCTGGAACAACCCCACAAAAGGCGGAACAGATATACCAAGATATCCTCTCCCGACGTGCGCTTTCCCGTGTAATTTGGCCGCGAAATACTCATGTCAGAGCAATATGCAGCCACACCCCCAAATATCACCCCCGAAGCCCATGCACAAGTCCTGCGCGAGCAAGAGGCGGCGTTATTACAACTGGGAGGCCTGTATCGCGATCAGCAGTGCGTGTCCGAGTATTATACCGCGAAATCTGTATGAACCAGGTATTGTAACAGAAACGCGGAAGGGCTGGCCAAGGTCATCACGCTCTCGCGTGGTTTCTTTATGTCCAGCACGGCAAAGGCAAAAACTGCCAAGCTCAGTGCGTATAATATCCCAACCGTTAGATTTTATTTTCTGACGGCCACTCACTCAGTCCGGACACTTCTCAACCACTTTGGCACCATCCCGAACAGCACCGAGACCCAGATCCGCGTCCTCGAGGACAACATCGCGTGGGCAAAGAAGGAGAAGCGCATATTTCTGAAGCACAGTCTCGAGACGCGTTTGGCCTCCATGTATGTTCGTTCAATTTCTTTGTACCGAATACTAAATTACACCAGCCACCTTGACCTCCACCACTACCGCCCCGCCCTCGCCATAATCGAGGGCTTGCTAACAGAACTCAAGCGCCTCGACGACAAGCTCATCCTCACCGAGGTCCACCTCCTTGAAAGCAAAGTCTACCGTGGCGTGGGCAACGTCACCAAGGCCAAGGCCGCGCTGACCTCGTCACGCACGTCCGCGGCGTCTATCTACACGCCCCCGCCTTTGCAGTCTGCGCTCGACATCCAGTCCGGCATCCTCCACGCGGAGGAAAAAGACTACAAGACCGCGTACAGCTACTTCTTTGAAGCGTTCGAGGCGCAGGCATCCGCCGCGTCGTTTGCGCCCCCGGCACGGAAAGAGGGCGCCGAGGGCGCGGATGGTGCGGTGCCCACGCCCATGACGGGCGAGCAGATCGACACCGAGGGCAAGGGCGCGCTGGAGGCGCTGAAGTACATGCTCCTCTGCAAGGTCATGCTTAACCTGGTACGTCCCTTCTCTTTCCCTTCGCCTATATTTATTCAATTCTTTTCCGCAGCCCGAAGACGTACACACCCTCCTCAGCATCAAGCTCGCGCTCAAATACGCGCAGCTGCGCGACGTCGAGTCCATGCGCGCCATCGCCCGAGCGCATCAAGACCGCAACCTCGCGGACTTCGAGAAGGCGCTGCGCGACTACAAGGACGAGCTGTCCTCGGACCCGACCATCCGCTCGCACCTCGCCGCGCTGTACGACACGCTCCTGGAGCAGAACCTGCTCCGGATCGTCGAGCCGTACAGCGTCGTGGAGCTCGAGTATGTGAGCGAGTGCGTGGGGCAGGGGAGGCAGGCGGTTGAGGCCAAGTGCGTTTCATTTTCTTTTCCGGTCTTTGTACTCATAATCGTACTCACCCGCCGCCCAGACTCTCGCAGATGATCCTCGACAAGGTCTTCCACGGCGTGCTCGACCAGGGGCGCGGGTGCCTGCTGGTCTTCGACGACACCGAGGCGGATGTGAGTGTTCCCCTTCCCTCCCGTTCAGCACTAATTTTAATACCCATCTACACAGACAACATACGCAACTGCGATCGACACGCTGCAGCAGGTGGGCAAGGTCGTAGAGAGTCTGTACGCCAAAACTGTAAAGATCGGTTAGTTGGGTGGGTATAGACGCGGTTTGGATTCGTGCATCATCAATCTATTCCAACGCATACGAAGGCGAGCTCGACCTGTCGATCGACTGCGAATCTCGATGAAGATGAACTTTTCTTTCCGATTTTCGTCTAGCCTTGCTCTCAATTTCCACTTGCAACCTATTTTGCACCTCATAAAACATGAGGTCAAGAGTGTTAGTCTCCCTCGATGAACAGCATTTGCAAACATGAGAATCTACTTCCAAATTAGGACCACAGCGCTAGAAATGCTCAAAAAGGCTATTCGTGGCTGTGTGCTATTCCCTTGAACCATGACCATCCAACTTCCACAGGAACTCATAGAACTGGTCATTGATCAGGTTGCACTGGAATCTCGGCCGTCTCTAAAGTCATGTTCTCTTGTGCGCCGCTCCTGGGTCCCGCGCAGTAGATCTCGCCTCTTCGAAAGACTCGGATCCCACGCCATTCGAAATCTTGTCCGGTCTCCGTACTGCACCTTTCTTCCTCATGTCCGCACAGTACTGTTCAGCAGCGAGGACTTTGACGATATACTAGTCGGGGACATGTGCCGCCTCACCCACGTCCGCACGCTAGACGTCTACATGTACAACTGCGACGTCCCAGACAAAGTCTACTCGTTCCTCGCAGCCGCCTTTCCAGACATCACAAGTCTCCAAGTTTCCTGCAACCTTCCAGGCCAACCTCCACCCATCGATTTTATCTCCTGCTTCGCGGCTCTGCGAGAGCTGGACATTCACGATAGCGTTAGTGACAGGCTGTACCACCCTTCCGGTGAGATGCCGTCTCCGCCGCCTCGGGGGCTGCGCCGGATGAAGCTCAGTGGGAACTCGCCGGGCCCAATTCTAGCATGGTTGCATGCAACAAGGCATCTGCCTAACGTGGACTCGCTTGTGCTAGATGAGCTACGGAGTGGCCACATTGCCATCGTGCGTGCAGCGCTGCAACAAATTGGCGGCGCGCTCCGTCATCTCGAACTCAGCGCTGGCTGGTCCTTCACAGACTCTCACAGTACGTATCATACTCAACAACGCTCGTGTTCCACCCACTCAACCCGGCGCGCAGTGGCCACCTTGGCCTGGCTAGACTTGTCGCCGCACCCCGAACTCAAATCGTTGGCTATTGTCGCCCCTCCACGGGGATATAGCGGCGATTTTGGCCCTGGACAGGTGCTTCCGCTCCTCATGACGCTCTCCGCGCCAAGTCTTGAGCAGCTTGAGCTGGATTTTACTAGTCTGCCGTTGGATCAATCCGCCGACTGGACAGCGCTGGACGCGTTGTTGTCCTCGGCGCGTTTCTCGCGCCTGCGAAGTGTCACGGTCGTGCTGCTCCCTGATGACGGTGATGCCGAATTTATGCGTATGGCGCTGCCGTTGCTCAAGGCTTCTGGGGTGCTGCGGCCGGAGTAGCACAACAGAAAGCCCCTTGGTCAGCATGTGGTTTTCAAAATCGAAGTTCATGTGGGATTCTAGGCTCAAATGGGGCCTACGTATAGGCTCGTTTCAGCCTCTCTAGTCTACCGGGCGTGAAATCTGAAGATAGTCGTTCAGATCACGTATACTAGAGAGCCTACGTATCAACAATCATGTAGACTAAATTAAATACTAATGTCTTGAGTTCTGGTTACTCTACAATCAAAGCCTCGCAGCTCGGCGCTATCGGTACTCTACCCGAGCACCCACCTGACTGGTTCGATTCTTTTCAGTTGTTATCTGTTGAGCCTAAGTGTCGCATTTGGAGGCAACGTTCAAAAAAGGCAATTTGTGGACGTGTGGCGTACACTTTGAACCATGACCATCGAACTTGCGCCAGAACTCATAGACCTGATTATCGACCACGTTGCAACAAATTCATGGTTTGCTCTCAAGGCCTGCTCTCTGGTGTGCCGTTCTTGGCTTCCGCGCAGCAGATCTCGTCTTTTCGAAAAGCGCACAAGATTAGTGCCCCAGAACATCCCCGCCTTTCGAGATCTTTTATACACTCCGTACTGCACTTTTCTCCCTCATTTTGTCACAATAGAGGTTAGCAGCCATGAACTCGACCATATCTCAGCAGCGGATATGCGCTGCCTCACCCACGTCAGCAGTTTGAAGGTCTACATGTTCAATCCGTCCCGAGAACCATACCTACCTCGGATTAGCTTTCCCAAACACCACAAGTCTTGGAATTACGTGTAACGTCACCGGAGAGCCTCTGCCTTTCGTCGATTTCATATCCAGCTTCTCGGCTTTGCGAGAACTGTACCTCGGTGGGTACCTTGGTGTCATAACGCATCCCTCTTCGAATGCAGCACCACCCGAGGAACTTCACAAACTACGGCTCTCGGTGAACTCGCCTGGTTGTACGCAGTGAGGCATCTCCCCAACGTGGACTCGCTCAGCCTATATCAACTGCGGAGCGACATCGACACCGTGCGCGCGACATTGCGCCATCTTCACCTCACCCTGCAATTGGCTTTGATCGATGACGGTGTGTACACCCATTTTTTACTCCCCCCACCTCACCCCGCGCAGTCCCCAATTTAGCGTGGTTGGACCTGTCGCCGCATCCGGAACTCAGGTCGCTAGCCATCCGCGAACGTTCACTACGTCCCTCGAGCCAAAATTGCGAGGATTTCGGTCCTGACCAGATCCTCCCGCTTATGAAGACGAAAATCGAGCGACTTGACTTGACCCTCAATGTGGCGTTGTACCAACCCTCCGACTGGGCAGCGCTGAACACGTTTCTGTCCCCCGCGCGTTTCCTTGTCTGCGAAGCCTCACAGTCGCGCTGTTCCCTAAAAAACACAATACCGATAACGATTTTCTGCGCAAGGCGCTGCCATCGCTCGAGGCTGGGGCGCTGCGGGCAGGACATCACGACTGAAAGTTACTGTATGTGCGTGGTCGGAAGAGGTAACAACTCCAAAGACTCAAAAAGGCAATTTGAGGCTGTGTTGATTGCTTCTCTCCCAACAGTTGATCGCTTCTCTCTCAACACCTTTTTATGGCTGTGTTCGGTTGCTCTCTCTAAACTAAACCATGACCGTCGAGCTTCCGCAGGAACTCATAGACCTGGTCATCGATCTTATTGCAGTTGACTCTTGGCTCTCGCTCAGTGCTTGTTCCTTGGTGTGCCGCTCCTGGGTCTCGCGCACTAGATCCCATCTCTTTCAAAGATGCAAAACCCTGATGACCCACAATATCCTCTACTTCCTGGATCTTCAACAGTCGCCTTTCTGCACTTTTCTCACTCACGTTCGCATAGTCCGGTTCAGTATCCGAAGGCTGTTCCCCGTCGACGCCATTGCAACTGCGGCGGGGCAGGTCCGCCTCACCGACGTCCGCACGCTCGAGATGCGCGTCCAGTACTCCGGGTGCCCGGAAGGAGTCTACTCGTTCCTTGCATCGGCCTTTCCGGATATCACAAATCTTCACCTTTCTTCCGACACCAGAGTACCTCTGCCGCTCATGGATTTCATATCCTGCTTCCCGGCTTTGCGAGAGTTGCGCATCAAAGACTGCGATAGGGATAGCGACAGCCCGTATACCCCCTTCGATGCAATCCCCCCACCGGGACTGCGCAGCCTGGATCTCGCGGGGAACGCGCCGGGCCCAATTCTCGCATGGTTACACGCCGCGGGCCATCTGCCGAACGTGGACTCAGTCAGGCTACATCAGCTGCGGAGCGACCACATCCCAGTCGCGCGCACGGCGCTGCCGCAAATCGGCCGCGCCCTTCGCACTCTTGATCTTAGCCTGGACTTGCCCTTTGACAGTGCGTATCAACTACGCCTGTACGCTAGTACTCAACCCGACCGCGCGCAGTGCCGACCTTATCCTGGCTCGACCTCTCGCCGCACCCCGGCTTGCGGTCTTTAGCAATCCGCTGCTTGTCAGGCGACTACCACGATTTTGGCGCTAATCAGGTGCTCCCACTCCTCTCGACGCTCGCCGCGCCGAACCTGGAGCGGCTGGAGATGGACTTTAACCGGCGATTATTCCAGCCCGCCGACTGGACCACACTGGACGTGCTGCTGTGCCCAGCACGGTTTCCGTGCTTGCAACACGTTATGGCTGTGCTCCCTTACGGGCCTTACCGCGAGGACAATGCCGACTTTTTGGCGGAGGCGCTGCCTATGCTCGAGGCCACTGGGGTCCTGTGCTCGGGGTACTCCTGGTGGGAGTTTTGACCACCGTCAGTCGATGCGTGCCAAGGTAGATGATCGTGAATGCATTTTCAAAATGCACAATGTATAAATAAGATACATGCGATACATGCGTGCGATACAGATATTCCGAGACGAGGCAAGACACCGACGTAGATGGGAAGGAAGATGAAACGGAAATGGAGTGATGGCGAGGGGGTGGCGTGGCGGCTCAATTGAGCCTATACATGGCTAAGTAAGCTACGTAATTGCAATGGCAGGAGAGGGAAGGATTGGATTGGCGGTAAGCCAGATTATCCAGCCACGGCCAATGGGATAGAGGACAGAGGAAGAGGAAGACAGAGGGAGAAGATCTTTTTTGCGGGACGGGATGGGGCCCAGAGGAGAGGAAGAGAGAATCTGAGTACTAAAGTGAGATATACGGTAGGTGGGTAGTGTTCATAGCAAGAAAGAAAGGCAACGAAAAAGAAGCGAGAACCAGATAGCAGGCGAATTCGCCTGCAGGGCTGAGGAGAACAGAAAGAGAAGGGTTGTGGCAAGCTTGAGGGCCAACTTGGACGAGGGACAGCAATGGAGGAAGGGAGCAGACGGACAAAGAGCTATCGGAGTGTTGCCGCAGGGATGTCGCTGCAATGAGGAATGCTCGTCAAACGAAGCAAGTGCGATGCGGCCAAGACGGTCTTCTTCATTGGTTATCGACGAAGAAGGTCCTGCGGAGGGCACTGCACTATAGCAGCTCATCAGTCCAAGTAAATTAAGAGTGCTAGAAGGCCAACCGGTATTGTTTGCGAGTCACAAGGGGAGATGAAGGTTTTTTTTTTCGTTTTTTCCACTCGTTGCAAATACTACATTTGCAGCCGACAGTTGAGCTATGCTATCATCAGTTTAAGTAATTCCAGTGCGGGAAACAACTTACCGTTACTGATTTCAATTTACGTTGGGAGGGAACTTTTTTTTGGTTTTTCTTTCTTTTTTGGCTATTACAAGATCTCATTGGGCTTTTACGCGGTCAGCTTGGGAATGACCTTGACCATCTGGTCGATGTTAATAAACTGAACCCAGCTCTCGAGGTCCTTCGCGGTGTCGTGCCACACGAACGTGCTCTCTTTGGTGCCGCGGAAAAAACGCGCACACGCACTGGTAGTGCTCTTCGACAAGAAGGTCACGCCGCGCGACGCCGAGGCTCGCGCGGAAGATGCGAAACTCCCAGCCTTGGAGCGGGTGCCCGTCACCCCGCGCGGCCTCGCGCGGGATGTCAAACTCGAGCCGCGCCCAGTCGAAGCCCGCCGGCTGGCCAATGGCCTTGATGTACGCGGCCTTGAGCGCGAGGAGCGTGCACAGGCGCCTTAGGACAACCTCATCGCCGAGATCCGGAGTGATGAGCGCGCGCTCGACAGGAGTGAGCTTGTGCGCCATGGACTCGGTGTATGTCTTGACGGAGACGCCGCGTGGCTCTACGGCGACGAGTTTGACGCCGAGGCCGATGTTGATGACTTTGCGCTGGATGCCCTGGGTCATCGCCATGCCGCAGAGGGACGTTTCGAATGCGAGGTGGTATCCGATCATCGAGTGCAGAAACTTTTCGGGCGGCATGTCATCGGGCGTCTACGCGAGTCATGTATCAGACTCAACAGCGCCTACGTCGCGCACACACGCACCTGTTCAATCCAGTGTTTTCCGTTGGCAGTCTGGCAGTCACGCCACTTGGCGCGGGGTATTCGTCGATGGCGCATCATGAGCAGCGGGAGCATGTGGGTCATGACCTGGCCTGCGGCAGGTCAGTGTCAAACGGGGCGTGCTCGGGATACACGCACGGAAACTATCAGCGTTAGGGGGGTCATAAGGGATCTTCAAATGGTGCACGCAGTCGTCCACGACCTTGTGGCAAGCATCGTACTCCTTTATCGATGCACATGAGCGCTGATAAGGCGAACGGGAGGTCGACGCACCTCTTTCGTGTACTCACGATTCAGCGACAACATCCAGACGAGTATAGGGCAATCCGTAGACATCGCTGGAGAAGGGTAAGCCAGAATGCCCAAGAAGCCCAAATAGCGCTGTACTTGAGGGTAGCAGAAGAACAGAGAATTGGGTTATTGCCAGGAGACAGTTGGATTTTCGAGATAGACGTTAGGCTGGAAAAACAAGTAAAGGTGGCGGTCATCATGCATTAATTCATGAGTGAACAATCGACTATGGCGAGTGTATGTGATAAACGCTGTCCTGAAATGGGAATCTGCTGAGGCAGTGCGCGTAGCATCAATATCATTCCTCCATTCAATGCATCTTTCAGCTCAAATGTGCTTGAAATCACTACTATTTTGTTCAAAACGAGACACGGGTGACTTTCCGTGAGGTTGGATAAATGCTGGGAATATTTTCGGTCGTTTTGCCGAGATGCCGGGGCAGCTGTCAGGACCCCTCTTCCAAACTTTAATCAAATTTTAATCTGGAGGGGGTCCCTATCTTCAGAATATCTTACTCTTGATTCTTGAATAAACGGACTTCCGCCGTTCTTGTCCATTCGCGTTGCCGCTTTGGGCTGCGTGTCACTGATGTCAAGGACGTCACTTGTCGGCCTTCTGCCTCGTCGTACCTGCACAAACGACTCTTGCACAAACGACCCTCACCCATTGGCTCACGGTGACGACGGCGATCGAGGGTTGTCGCAACCCGTTGTTTCCCTCCATTCCTCCCTGTTTTGGCCTGGTTATCCGCCACAAAACCGGTGTCGCCGATAAGTTGATGGTAGAGGATTGACGCGTCGAGATCCATTGTTGACAAAGGCAGACGCGTCGAAAGAAGTGCCAGAAGTGCGACGCGTTGATTGTTGATGTTTAGACAGCATCAACAAAGAAATATATATTTGAACGAGACTATTCTCAGCTATTCGTTATGGGAAGCCCAAGCGATTAGATTATCGGTATAGATTGTTGTGCCGGTATCGCTGGCACCCCTCAGATATTCCCCGGAAAATTTCTAATCTTATGGAAAGTCACCCACTACCACACACTATCCAGATTTGTAAGGACTTGGTGAGTGAGGAAAATTCGCGTACAATGAGACCCATGTCGGGGCTGGCCAGCTTGTCCATCAGCTGGCCAATGTTCTCGTTGGTTACGATCCGCATCGCTGCGTGCTCATCTTCGTCGTCTTCATCCTCCGGCCCACCTGCGAGCCAAACAATATCTCCAATGAACCTGTCAAGGAGAAAGAATTTTTCTTGTATTTCTGGGATCGCCAGTTCTTCACGTGGGCGGAGCGGCTGGTCTATAACGATGCCGGGCTCGTCGCACAGACGTCACTGGTCATTCGCAAGCGCAAGGCTTTCGTAGTGATCTGCGGCACCAGTCCTCGCGCGGACAAGAATCTGAATAAAATACATTATCAGATCACAAGAAGAAAATGTCTTTAAAATTTTATCTTTCCGTCGACCCATTCCAAAAATACCATCCACTCACCGAACAAAGCATGGATTCCGGCATGAAGCAGAAGCGCATTTTGAACGCAATCCGCTCTCCAGTCCTCACGCAGGGTGCCAGTGAGTGCGCGGACGAAAGCGAAGGCCTAATCCAATCAGTCAGACATACACAAAATTCAAAGGAGAGGACGAATCCCCTCACCCATTGCAAAGGATAAGCCGTGCGCGACTTTCAGGGTTGCTCTGACTATGTTTTGAGTTGAGGATTGGGGTTTGCTGTCCTTGCTTAAGCGTGGTAAGACACCCGTTGCGCGGCAACTAACGTCACGAAGCCAGACCTAGACCACACAGTCAAACCTGGTTCGACGACTCTGGAATTCCACACACCTGATCGTGAACGGTCGGGTTTCTCGGCAGGCCACTCGACATTGGTGTCATGGCCGCGGAGGGCGTCCGGGTTTTCAAGTGTAGTTGCCAAATTTCAGACGCTCACGTTGAAGAGCAACGCACCAAGCTCCATGAATTCAAATGCCACCTCCCCCAAACGCCAACGTTCCTTGAAGATAACTTCGCAAACAAAGGTATCAGTGGCGTAGTTTGGGTCGT
The DNA here is from genome assembly GCA_029378375.1 of Mycena olivaceomarginata. NCBI lineage: Eukaryota > Fungi > Basidiomycota > Agaricomycetes > Agaricales > Mycenaceae > Mycena > Mycena olivaceomarginata. Next base: position 18,097 of record JARKIC010000977.1, on the reverse strand, counting down.
ATGCTGGGGAACCTGGAGGTTGAAGCCCCGCCAGCACACTGCGATCGACCTCGATGCAGGCCGTTAAATACATTCGGGCTTTATCTTGCCATTTTCCGTCGGGGATTTTGACATATTTTTGTCGAAAAATGGGCAACCGAACTCGTAGTTTTTAATGTAATCCAATGCGACGTCCAAGTAAACGTCTCGCGGAAGGTTGCCAAACTGAGGGGGCAGGCTTGGAGGTGGCGTCGGCGGATCGATTTCCTTGAGGGTCCAAGCGTACCTTCGCGATTGGATCCTGTGCCACACCATGTCTTCCCCACATCTCGAAGATCTCAGAGAACAGCTGAGAAAGTTCCTCGGCCAGACAACTCCGGATAGTCTGCCCTCCTTTGCGCGCCTTGGTTTGCTGCGAGTTCCGCCGGGAGTATTTCGCGGTCAGGCTGCGACTGGTGGGCGCCTGTTTCGTCACAACCAGGCGCGTTCGATAAACAGTTCAATAGATTCTGTCGCAGAAAATTTCGTAAATTACAGTCTACAAAGGAAGTCGTGAGATACGAGGAGGCTGTCGGACTCGCAATCACACCGAGAGCGTGCTGGTGATAGCAGACAGCGAAGGCGAGAAGAAATACTCTCCGCCGCGCGAGATAATAAAGTCTACATGGGCAGTCAGCATCGTTCTCCAATATTGCAAAGTAAGTCAACTTGCCCGTGGTGAGCGTCGTAGTCACGTTGGAATTCGTTGGGTCGAGGCCGGTGATGACGCGCTCAGCGCCGACAAGTGAGCCAATAATCGGGTCTACACCGACGCCAGCGTGCGCAAAGCTGTGGATGAATGCAAGTTCAAGAATATTCTGACCACAGTACAAAGCGGACAATAACTGACTTGGGGTTGTTAGCCCAGGCTTGCTGCAGGAACCTGAAGCCATTGGTGGGGTTCGACATGTACGCAACTGCATGACGGCATGTTTAGTTCAGCACGAAAATTGAGATGATAATCTGACCGAAAGCGAGACCACGTTCCGTCGAGGTGGTGTTTGAGGCTGCCTCCTCATCGGAAACTACATTTTAAACAATTTAATCAGCGTTGAAATGCGAAAGCCAGATGGGCATTGACCTTCAGGACCATACGGGATGCCGGAGCGCATGATGGCGCGCACGGTGTTTTCGGGTGTACCCAGATCAGCACGGGGGCGCACCTTGCGGATGTGTGCAGCGAAGGGGCATCTGTGTTCGGCATCAGTCTCGGTGCTGCAGAATCGAAAACGCAGCACCCACCGCGTCTGATTTGTGGTGAGGACCGCGTCCGGATGCGAGAATGTGAAATTGTTGTTCCGCGTCGGGTCAGCGCCGAGCGCCGGGTCATCGAAACGAGGTGCAAGGTCGACGGGCGCACCCTGGAATTCGAACGATGAGCGACAAGGCAGTGGTAATAGATGATTCAATGTACACTCTTCCACCGTCCAACCATTCGCGCGCCGAGGAGATCCGAGCCCTGCTGCGCCGTAAGCCCATCCTCGACAATGGGGTGATCAGCCAAGAACTTGTTAAATTCGGGCACAAGCTGCTTGAGCTGTCGGAACACTAGGAACGAGCCGTCCTTCGCCCACGCCGGGCGAGCGGAGGCGGATGTGTCGCCTGTTTCGCCCACGAGGATCACACCGGTGGGGACGACGAACTGGCCCGGCAAGGGTGCAGACGTGAAGCCAGTGACGGCGGGGTTCGAGATCCCGTCTTGGAAGCCGAAGTCTGCGCCCAAATCGAATGAGTACTGAGGATCTGCCCAACGAGCCAGGCAATACTCACGTTCTGTGCCCGCCACGGGGCGCGCCGCACCTGCGAGAGAGTATACCTTCGTAATACTGTCCCCCAGTGCCGACTCGAGGCTGGAGACGGCGTCGTTGATATTGTCGACCGTGTCGGATGCAAACAAGAGAACACCGTGAATACTCGTGCCAGCGAACTGGGGAACCCAGTTCGTAGACCCTGGGTCGCCCAGAGTGCTGATATCCGCGAGAGAACGACGCATCGCCAAGTGAAGTGGTCACATTGAGGGCTGCGAGACCCCGTTGGGAGAATGCGATGTTGAGAGCCGTGATTGGTTGAGTCGAGACATCGAGTAGCTCCGTGGTCGTGGTTATAAGAGGAAGGATTTCGGAAGCCAATTTGGGCTTGAATGCCGTCGCGTTTGCGATGCTGAAGAAGTAGAACAGCTCTTGGCTCTTCTTCATTCCGATTCTAAGCGGCCCAAATCATTTAATCCAAGTTACTCTCAAAGCCAATAGGGGCGCTCAATTCTCAGGTCGACCTGGGTCAGGTCGGATTTTAATTCAATATTTGACCCAGAAACAATTATTAAAATCCGACCTGACCCAGGTCGACCTGAGAATTGAGCGCCCCTAATTGAAAACTTGCAATATGTCACCCTGGATATCGTCCAGATTCAGACCAGCGGCACTTGCAGCCGCAGTGGCCGCCTTAGCAGTCGGCAGGTCCGGTTGAGCATCAGGATCTGAATTAATATCAGTATGGGCGGTTGTATCCAAAGCAAGTGAATACTGACTTATTAGCAGCGAAGAGGTCCTTTTCGGCTGTTGAGAACCCCGCTGCTGGAAAGCAGGCAGCGTGTCGAGTGCACCCGAGACGACACCAGAGAAGAGAAAGATCGCAGCGACGAGCTTACTCGACAGCCTTATCTTCATGGCGGAAGTAAGAGACAGAAACTGGGCGACCTTGCTAACTGGGATGGAAGAATGCGAACATGCTGCATGGGACAACCGACGGTTCCCTTGCGCTTGGCGCGCGCGCCGCACAGTACACCCATTCTGGGGTATCAATCGTTTGCGTGGAGATTGGCAAGATTCGAGTCCGCAAAAGGCATACTTGAATGATCCATAGACCACCTGAACCTTCGCTACCTCACCTGAGTAGCTCTTTTGCTCCGTTGAACACGTGCGTCGCAGAGCCGGGAAGTTGTAGATGGTGTTACCGGCTCCGTCGCAAGAGGTCGCAAGTGCAGAAGGCAAGACTCAGATGCTGCGTCACGTTTCGTCCCGAGTCGAGGAGAAGCATACCACATATCCAAAGTGGTTTTGAGGAAAGCGAAGCAAAACAGTTCAAGCTAAGTAAGTACGAACGCAGCAGAACAAGCAAAGAACAAGCCAAATGATGGATCGAAAGAGAACAAAAGAACAGCAAGTGTCAACTCAGCTGCACTGCCACCCATTGGTTGTATTTAAACCATGGCCACTGTGGCGTGCAGAAAACAAACGAACCTCTATTTCCTCTCGGTGTACCCCATTCAGAGAAACTCGCCAGGTCATTCGCTGACTTGTCTTGCGGTATCGTGGACTATCTCTGTCACGCTTCAAAGCTTTTGGAGTTGAACCGCGACGACCATCTCCATTGCGCTCCTGTGGAGGGAGAAGCGCCACCACGAATATACTCAGTTTCGGCCATGCTTAGGGGCCTGGAAGCGGATCGCGTTGCACGACTCGCAGCTGTCGAAGCCAAAATCTTGGATCTCGAGCGCTCCCTTCCTGGATTGCGCGCAGAGAAATCACTAGTGCAAGAGCGGCTCAATTCATTCAAATACCCCGTATTGACGCTGTCCAACGAAATTACCAGCGAGGTACTCATCCATTTCCTTATACCCGCTCTGCCCGCCGCTCACTGGCAAAGGCTCGCCGACTACTCCGACACACGTTTCGAGAGATAGCACATACCACTCGCAAGTTGTGGAGGCTACTCCACCACACATCCCTTGGCCTATCGACCCAGAGTTCCCTATGCCGCCCGAGATCTACGGCTCGCTATCGCAGACGAGTGGTTCCGAAGGTCCTGTTCTGGCCCTCTAGATCTCTATCTGTGTCTGGGCCGTTAGAAGCAGTTATCTCCCCCTTCCAGACTTGGTCCGTCGTTGCGCTCGCTGGTAGCACTTGAAACTAGGCCCCACGTATGGTGACCTCCCTCTTGTTCGAGGCCCACTGTCTCTGCTCCGTCATCTAGATCTGAAATTGGGCCCAAACCTAGATAGCACACGGACAGTTCATGACCACGAGGCCTCCCTCCTTTGTGCAGTCATCCTCAGTTCCAGCGCCGGGGAAAGAGTCGCTTTACCATGGATGCAATTGACTCACCTAACCTTGCGATACCTGACGAAACGGCGCATTGTTTTAATACTTTTGCAGCAGATGCTGTACTGTGAAATCTGCTGCGAGTATTCTCTTTCTCAATTCAAACATTTCCTTACTTAAACGTTGGTGTTGAAGAGCAGACCAGGTTATAACGGGTACGAGGCTGGCTTTCTGAACAGCTTCGTTGTCCCTACTCTGCGCAACCTCGAATTCCCGGACCCCCGCCGCACGTTGGGATCGAACCCGCAGAATCATTGGCATTGTTTATATCGAAATTCAACTGCAAGCTTCAAACGGTTCAGGTTTAGTTCATTTCGCGAAGCACTTCCCTCGATTCCGGAGTTCTTCATTGGCCCACCTGTTGACACATGTCAATGGTCCCCCCCTTGACCTCAGCCCTCAGCGCTCAGCGTCAACCCTACTCGCATGCTCCGATCTTTTTTATGCCACTCAATGCTCTATCCTAGTCTATCCTGCTACTGATTTATGCATCTGTACTCCATATATATTGATATTTAATGCATACGCCTTCCTGCGACTGCTCGAGCGCTCATCAATTCTAGTTCGCGGCATTTTCTGTGAAATCGAGGTCCGGCAATAAAGAAGAGCCAGTGCGAAGAAGATGCCTCGGGACGCCGCTTCCCGTCCCAAGCACCGGAGAAGAGACTGAACCGTGGGAACTCGGCATCTCCCGGCGTCCTAGTCAGTCCCGTGATGATATTCCCACCGCTTCCGACAAAATCATAATCCTCCACCACCACCACCACCTGCTACGGTACGCTCGTCCTCGTAGTTTGCCACATTTTACTGACCCAGCGCACAGATGCAGATCTTCGTCAAGTCAGTATCTCCCTATTGGAGCGTGGAGACTAGCACTAATCGGCGAAAAAACAGGACCCTGACGGGCAAGACGATCACGCTCGAGGTCGAGTCGAGCGACACCATCGACAATGTCAAGGCCAAGATCCAGGACAAGGAGGGGTGGGTCCGGCACCAACGCTGTGTCGTCTTGGCTGACGTCCCCTGGACAGCATCCCCCCGGACCAGCAGCGTCTCATCTTCGCGGGCAAGCAGCTCGAGGACGGGCGCACGCTGAGCGACTACAACATCCAAAAGGAGTCGACGCTCCACCTCGTGCTGCGTCTCCGTGGCGGCATCATCGAGCCGTCGCTCAAGGTGCTTGCGAGCAAGTACAACTGCGACAAGCAGATCTGCCGCAAGTGCTACGCACGCCTGCCTCCCCGTGCGACCAACTGCCGCAAGCGCTCGTGCGGGCACTCCAGCCAGCTCCGGCCGTGAGTCTTGTCTTGCGCCACTCGTATCGTTGCTTACAATCTCTGCAGGAAGAAGAAGCTCAAGTAGTCGTGTGCATATACTACGTATCCGCATGTTCCCACCCAATGCATATGCGTTTCTCTATGGCTTATCTATGCTGCGTGTGGTGGATTTTGCTTGCCGAGTTATTGAGAGTTGCGGATTCCTTGAGTTTAAAACCGTTGTCCCAGTCAGTTTCCTTCCCTCGCGACACAGGGCATCTTGCATGTCTCGAGAACCCAGAAACGTCGAATAGCTTTATTAAATAAAAAAAGAGTTTATGAAACGATAATGTAACGCCGCCGCCAAACTCTGACAAATTCCCAATTAATTTTCGTTGCTCTTGGTCCGTCTCCGCCAAAACCGCCTATCGACCTCGTTGAAATGGACGTGGACATGCAAATCAAGGACGAGGGCCCGTTGGAGGAGGAGAAACGGAGCAGCGACGCCCCAGCCGGCAGGGACCGCGCCGACCGCAAAGAACGCGACCGGGACCGCGATTACGACCGCGACAAGGACAGGGACCGGGACCGTGACAGAGACCGCGAACGCGACCCGAGAGACAGACGCGACAAGGACCGCAGAGACTCGGGTTGGTCCATGTCCTTGTCTGACTCATCCGACCCAAACTGACGCTCTGCAGGACGTCCTGGCCGTGGAGGACGTGGCGGAGGCGACCACTGGGAGCCCGATGCCAGGAATGGCGAGGTAGTCCCTTTTTTGTTACCCTTTCTTACCAACTAACGCTCGGCAGCGACGCAAGCGCTCCCGCTCCCGTTCGCGCTCTAGACGCCGCTCCGCCTCCCCCCGCCGGCGCTCTCGCCGCTCGCGTTCTCGCACCCGCTCCAGATCCCCGCGCTCCCGCTCGCGCAGCCGCAGCCGCGACCACCGCCGCGGCAAGTCCTCCGACACCTTCGCCCGCTCCCTTGGCGGCCCGATGAACGCCGACCACGAGGAGGCCATGGAGTTTGCAAAGATCAGCAAGAGGGAGAACCGCGTCTACGTCGGCAACCTCAGCTACGAGGTCCGCTACCGCGACCTGATGGAATTCATGAGGGGAGGTGGGTGGGGGATTATTAGTTTTCTTTTGGTGTTTGGGTCTTGGTTTGGCCGGAGCGGGGAGGCAGAGAGGCGGAGAAGATGTGGGCATGTGAACGCCTCTCATTTGGCTCACTCGTACTTGGTCGTGTCGCGTCGGGGCGCTGGTGGAGAAGTTTTTGTTTCTCATGGTCCGGGGTGGTGGACGAGCGGCTATGGAACGGAAGCTGTGGACGAGAAGCTGTGGATGAGAGGCTGCGGATGTGCATTTTTTCATGTTTCTGGGAATTGGCCGAGTCGTCGAGAGGATATTGATTGGAGGTTTTCTTTTGGGACTGGTTAGCTGGGGAGGTGCTCTTCGCCGAAGTGCTTGTCACGCCCACAGGCGTCTCCAAGGGTTGCGGGTGAGCTTCTCCCTTTTTTGTTTTCCAACATGACTAACAGACCCGCAGCATCGTCGAGTTCGCGTCGCAGGAAGATGCCCAGCGCGCGGTGCGCGAGCTGTCTGAGATGTCCCTTCTTGGGCGCCCTGTGTTCATCCGCGAGGTGCGCCGTCTCCCTCCACACTAATTTCAATAGACATCTAATTCGCTCTATTTTACCAGGACCGCGAAACCGAAGCGCGCTTCGGCGCGACGCCCGTCCCGGGCAAGATCGGCGCCGCGATGGCGGGACAGGGCCTGAATGCCGCGCCACCCCCGCGCCCGCCGTCACACAACTACTTTGGCACGCAGGCGAACCCGGGGAACCAGCTTTACGTGGGGAATGTGGGTGCCCCTCTTTTTTCATTTACTGTCCATTCGCGACTGCTCTCTGACATGACGCGTGTAGCTTCCGTACCAAGCGGGCTGGCAGGACCTCAAGGACCTCTTCCGCGTCGCGGGCAACATCGTGCGCGCAGATATCAACCTCGGCGCGGACGGGCGCCCCAAGGGCTCGGGGACCGTCGTGTTTGAGACCCCGAAGGACGCGGCGGCCGCGATTAGTGGGTGCTCAATGCTCGTGCCTATTGTCTTTACTGACGCCCACGCAGGCATGTACCACGGCACGGACTGGTACGGGCGCACGCTCGAAGTGCGCGAGGTACGTGCTTTCGCCCCACTCTGCCTTTCCTCTCCACACTCACGTTCGTCGCAACGCACGTAGGACCGCTACGCAGGCCTCTCCGGCCCCGGCGGCTTCCGCGGCGGCCTGCGCGGCGCGCGCGGACTGGGCCGTGGCGGGCTCCGCGGCGGGGGCTTCCGCGGCGGCGGCGGCGGCGGCGGGTTCCGCGGCGGCGCGGGCGGGTACGGCGGCGGGGGGCGCGACTTCTCGAACCAGGACCTGTACGCGGACTACTCGGGGCCGGACCAGGGGGCGGGCGGCTACGGCGCGGGCGGCGGCGCGGGCGGGTACGGCGGCGCGCATGCGCACGGCGGCGGCGGACACGGGGGCGCGCACCACGGTGCGGCCTTTGCGGGGCCGGGGGCCGCGGGGTACGTGGAGCCGGAGCCGAGCCAGCAGATCATGGTGCGGAATGTACGTGCTCTCTCTTCGATTCCTCTTTCTTCTTCGCTCGCTGATGGTGCGGACCTGACCTAGCTTCCCTGGTCGACAGCGAACGAAGACTTGGTGGAGCTGTTCGAGACGACGGGGCAGGTGGAGCTCGCGGAGATCCTGTTCGACGGCGCACGCTCCAAGGGGTGCGGGGTGGTGCAGTTTGCGCAGGTCGGCGAGGCGGAGACCGCGATTGGTAAGTCGTCTCCCTCTTCCTCGTAGTTTCCTTGGCTGACCCATTCACCACTCCTTGCAGCGAAATTCCAGCAGTACATGTACGGCGGCCGACCGCTCGGTGCGTCTCTTTCCTTTCTCCTTTGATGTGCTGTGATCCTAACCAACTACACCCAGACGTGCGCTTCAACGACCGCTGGCACACGTTCACGCCCACCGCCGCCAAGGGCGGGCAGCTGGGCCTCGGGCAGGTGGATATGGTGTAGCCTGCGCTCAAACTACTCTATCATCTCCTTCTCCTTCTCCCCTCCCTTCCTCTCCCTGCGTCCAATCCATCCATCCACCCCTCCTCCCCTCCCCTTAGCCTACGCAAACAAGTCGAGAACAAGAAAAGAGAAGAGGAGCGTGCCTTGCTTGATATTGATTGTGTCGTGTTGTATGTTGTACATATTGCGTATCGTAAAACTCTCCCCGCATACTCGCTCAAAAATAGCACTGACAATATGAACATTTCTTGTTTTTCTTTGACTCGGTTGTGAGGAGAGATAGTCGTGCCGACTGTAAGCGCTACTAACGAAATGCCCGACCAGGTGTAATTACCCCTTGCCCGCATTTGTCCTGGACCTAAACTTACTGGCGTGTCTTGGTCCCAAATTGCTACCTTCCATCACCTGCATGTGCATATCTCTGGATACGGTGTAGAGGCACAGTACTGTACTATTTCGACCAAGTGTTCACACAGCACCCACCGAACTGAACACTTGGTAAAAGTAGTCACAGGTCACCGACGCAACTGAACAGTGGGCCGTTTAGCTGAAAAATCGAAAATTTCTCCCCGGAATCTCAGGAGGATGAGGCCCTAGAAAATGCGACAGAAAAATTGCTTGTATGGGATCGTTGGATTGATGATAATCTGATGCAATAATTTACGCGTCGAAGCGCGATTCCCCCACCGGAGTTCGAGCAGAATATTTATTGGCGGATATGTTGCGGATACAGCATGTATCTGCAGAATATCAGCCAAATATTCGCAGAATAACGCTGTGCGGATATTCTTGTGAAATTCCCTGTACTGGGTGACTTCCCGTAAGATTTAAATATTCCGGCACATTTTTTGAGCTTAACCGAGGGTGCCAGTGATACGATCAGTGGGCTGGATATTCACGCCATCTGTATTTCCCGCAAGAAAAATATTATTTTTATACATTGATGGTGTATAAACAACCAAACAGCTCACCCCAGAATGTCCCCACTGTGTTGACATATCGAGGAAGCGCGACAACGTCGTTGGAACAGATCTTCACAAAAATGACTTTATACACTGGGCTACACTGGGATATGAATTACGGTGGAAAATGGGTCTAAAAGAGCGGATTTTTTGTCTGCAGTCAATGTAGGGTACTCGGAGCAATGTCAGGACCTTGAGAAATCAGCGATACTTGCACCAGTGGTATGCAGGTATGGGCAGAGAGTTTGTGACCAGAGTGACAATGAGTGATGATCAATCAGTTCTGGCCCAAAAGAGATATTTGAGGAAAATAAAGTCTAGACGAGGGGTAGGGACCCCTCGTCTAGATTCAACATATTTCGACTGATGCGAGAATAAATCGCGACCGCTTTCGGGTGATGCAATTGATGGGGTCCTGACAGGTTGCTCGGCATCACGGCGGAAATTGCGAAAATATTCCTCACGAATATTTAATGCTTACGGGAAGTCACCCACTCGCAGAATACCAGCAGAATATCAACAACATATCAGCTGCATATTATCAATGCTTAATTTCCGGATCCCTTGCGCACGCACTCAATTGCAAATAGATGCTCAAATTCAATAATTGGAAGTTCAATACTTCATTTAAACGGCTCATCTCAAGTACATCAGTCTACGTAATGCCACTGCATGCTGTATGCGCCACCTTTCCGTCTGCCGTGCAAACACATGCAATCCTCGCGCTGCTCGAGCGCACGGTTGAAGCCCGCGATGTCCCCCATGTGGATCGCGGCGATGAACAGCGCGGAGATGTCTGTGAGGATGGGGAAGTGGTGCATGAACTCGTCCGAGGGGAGGTGCCCGTAGAGGATGTGCAGGGGGATGAGGTACGGGAAGATGCGCCTAAGGGTGGGTGGTTAGCCAGAGGTGAAGACCGCGAGGTGGAGGGAGACAGACATTTGGTTCTTGTGTGCGGCGATGTGCAGTGATAGAGTGCGAGAGGTAAGCTCTTGATGGCGCACGGCTGCGTGCTCGCCATGAGGACCGCACCAGCAACGTGCTTGACGGCGTCATTTGCGAGGAAGGACACGGAGTTGAGGAGCGCGAGGAGCCCGCTGTGCGGGTACCAGGAGAACTTGTACCCGAGGGGGCTGTCCGCGCAGTTGGGCGTGGGCAGGGTGCCGCACTGCAGGTGGAACTCCTTGACCTGTTGCCAATGCAATGCGTCAGTCAGCCTCTGGGAGCTGCGCTGGTGGCAGGACTCACCTTGCTGCCCTTGGCGTGCTGTCATGAATCGTCTTTTCATTTTACTTCCAGAACCCGAACAACCCGAACAACCTGATCATTGATCAGATCAACTATCTGATCAATCGAACTTGGATACCGCTTTAGGATCCCAAACGGTTATGATCGGTTTCCCGACCTTCGGGTTCCCGATTGCCCCTCTACGTTCATATACCCCTTCATTTACTTCGCATTAATCTTGTCCGTTGTCATTGGACACTGTACCTTAATTTACAAACCCCTAGGGACTTTAGTATATAAGCTGTAGTTATTCTCCTGTACTTTACACTATTCTAGTCTAAACTCCAGGCTTATTCGTTTGGAACCCTTCGTGCTTCAGTCGCCCTCGTCGCCTCAGAACCCGGAATCTGCTCTGTGCTGACAAAAGAATAGTGTCTCTACACGGCGTACCCGACTGGACGTAACACGATGAGCAACGACTATGTGCTCCCCTTGATGGAGAGCTTTGGCGCCCTAACCGGCGAAGAGAGGGACAGCATCCTGCTGCAGGCCCTACAACACGCGGGAGGGCAATTCGGAGTGATGCAGGAGGAACTGGGGAACTTGCGCTGAGAGAATAGTCTGCTCCGCGAGGACAACACCCATTTGCAACAACTCTTGCGCGATGCCCTCGTAGCCTTGGGAAGAGCCTCTATGGGAGGGCCCAGGGAGACTAAACAGGTGAAGACGGCCTGTGTCGCCGCCCCTACCCCGTTTAAAGGAGACTCCAAATTGGTGGACTCCTATCTGGCGGAGTGCTGGTTGCACTTCCTGGACAACCCGACGTACAAGAGAGACAGTGCAAAGATCGCCTTTGTCCTGTCCTACATGAAGGAAGGATTGGCAGCGGCATGGGCCAACAACGTTGTGCAGGCCATGCGCAACCTGAGGGACCCCGATACCCCACTGTATCGGAGTTACGAGGTCTTCGAGAAGAACCTCATTGATGCCTTTAAAGGAGGGGCACAGGTGGAAATTGCGCAGGCTAAAATCGAGAAGCTGCGCCAGGGTGCGGGAACGGCCACGGAGTACTTCACGCTCCTGGACACATACAACAACACCGCGGGTTACGACGAAACCACGCTTATCCGACTCCTCAAACAAGGAATCCTGAAGCCGGTTCTGCAGTCCGTCTACGGACAAACCGTGCTGCCGATCACCTATGCCGACTGGAAGGTGGCGGTCATCAAGCACAACGGGTTACGTCGCGCCTTCCACGTTATGGATGGCGCTCTCCGCGATCGTCCCGTCACGGTGCCCAAGGTGCAACAGAACCAGAACCCGGGGAACTTCTTCCGCAGGAATGAGCAACGTGCTCCTGCGAACCCCCCGGTTGCCATCGTCCCGCCCCCGGTTGTCACTGGTGGGGCCCCTAACACAGGGCCCGCGCCTATGGACATAGACCGGGCGGTCAGCAAGAAGCCTGTTCCCCGATGCTACCAGTACGGAGAGATCGGGCACATGGCCCGTAACTGCACTACCCGAGGACCCACCAACCCCCAGTTCTGGGCGTTGATTACGGAAATGATGGAGAAACACCTCGGGAAGGAGGATTTTGCCGACAAATCCGAGTGAAGACTGTGCCCTCGGATTCTCTTATACCCCCCACACCTGTAACGACTTCGAACAATTCATTCTCTGTTTTGACTATCGAAGAACCCGGTGTGGGGGAAGACACAGTGGAGATGGAAGGAGAGGGAGCGAGGACTCCCTCTGAGTTTGAGAAGAGTGAGGGAGCCGTTTCTCCCTCTGACTCTAAGCGAAGGGGCAAGAAACCCCAGAAGCCCGAGCGGGAGAAAGCGGAATGGCGCAGACTCCCCCTCGGAAGCGCGCGTTGGGTTGCAACCCGAGCGCGGGCCCAAGAATGGAAGGCGCGGGAGATCATCACCAAGTGGACTCACCCGGCCAGAAGACAGGAGGTGGACGATGAGATGGTGGAAGAAATCCGGATGGCTTACTTCCCTGACGCTCTGGGCATACTGGACAACTTGAAAGAGCCACCACAGTATATCCGAGCCACTGGGAACTCCATGATGGTTCCAATGACCCTCGAAGGGCTGAACAACCTTAAAGGTTATACAGTGGTCGGGTTACTGGACAGTGGGGCTACCAACAGATTCATGAGCCAGCAGTTCGTCGACGAGCACGGAATCAAAGTGGAACCCCTAGCTGTAGCGGTTCCGGTTTACAACGTGGACGGTTCCCTCAACAAAGGAGGACACATCACCCACGTTGCGCGCATGTGTCTCCGAATGCAGGACCATGCCGAAATATTCTCGTTTGCGGTAACGGATACTGGGAAGAGCGACGTCATCATCGGGTTCAATTGGTTGAAACAACACAACCCAGAGATCAACTGGCAGAAACAGACCATTCATTTCTCCAGGTACCCTGCCACTTGCAAACGAGCCCGCTTATGGGAAGAGTGGGAGGAGGAGGATAACACCGACGTGGGAGAGGGAGACTGCATCTTCGTCACGAAGATGTATCCCGAAGACGTTCTGGACACACGGGATGCCGAACACCTCCGTGCTATGGGTAGCGTGGCTACTAAGCTGGCAGCCGCTGCTCACGAGGCCAAGGGGGCTAAGACGCTGGAAGAGAGCGTCCCCACTCATTATCTGGAGGAATTTCGAGGGGTCTTCGAGAAAAAAGACTTTGACAAACTACCGGAACGGCACAAGTGGGACCACGCGATAGAGTTGAAACCTGGCGCAAAACCCGTGAAGGGGCGGAGTATTCCCTTGTCGGTCCCGGAACAGGCGGAATTGGATGTGTTCATTAAAGAACATGTGGAAACCGGACGTATTCGCCCCTCGAAATCGCCATGGGCCTCTCCTTTCTTCTTTGTGAAGAAGAAGGATAGGAAACTACAGCCTGTTCAGGACTATCGGAAGTTGAACTCTCTTACTGTGACGGTATACGGACTATAGAACACGGTGCAGTTCCACTACGAGACGCACTTATACTTAATGTACATACATATATTCGTTAGCTACGATAGGTAGATGATCCGCGATCATTACTTACCTAATCTTATCTTACTTTGCAACTACTCTTATGTCGTGAAGCCCGAGATCCACCAAGGCAAACCACCTTTTGCGTTAGACCCCCTGCCTGGCTGAGCAACCGTACAACTGCTCTGCGGCCCCCGCGTTACAGGGGTCTATCTCGGTCTACACGACCCGAGAGCTTCTCTCACAGGAGTGCTCCCTAGCGCTCACTGCTCGAATAGCAGCACCGGACTCGATGTCCGTGTATGCTTCACCTCCAGCGTGGTAAAGCCTCAACGACCCGCATCACAATGGAGCCCACCGCGAGGGGCTTCACCACGGCTGGAGAAGTGATGGCAGGCATGAGCGCTCAGCTCCTGGGGAGCAAGCAGCTATTGCCTGCGTCGAGGTGCATGGGAGCGTGGGACAACCCCCACCTTCCCCATCACTACTGGTTAGATGGAAGAAGGCGGATGGTACACCCCATGCACGGGAGTGAAGTGCTCGGGAGCGCTCAACCTTACGGCGAGCGCTGAGCTACCCACTCCCTCCCTCCTATCGTGGCTTCTACCCTCTACAACGGTGGCGACGCAGCCGGAGAGGAATGAGAAGTCACGCCACTCAAGGAGGGCGGACTTATACTTCTGAGTTCTATTCACCGATCGGCCTAGAAGGTCCGATCATGTGCTGGTCACGTGCTGGGCACACTTGCGATTCCTCAAGTCTTCTTCCTCTGTGGCAGGACTCGCAGAGCAAGGGGTTTGGAACGCTGCGCCGTGCTAGACACGAGTGCGCGTGTGGGAACACCTCGGGGCCGTACTAATGGGGTGACTGGCCACCAGGGAGACTTAGCCGACATCACAGGGATGGGAGGATTGAGTGCATATATTGCTGCTCGTCTTCCTCGTCTTCTTCCCCTTGCTCGCCACTCGCATGTCGCAGAAACCCAAAAGCTCTAGAGGACCCTACGACCCTGTATTCGACCACCAGAATCCCAACCCCGTTATCAACTGAGCGGCGTCGACTCGACAAGCCACTAGAATGGAGACGGCGGCATCCTCGAGTGGACCATCTGGCCCCGCCTCAAGCTCTAGTTCTCCTCCTCGTTGCGGCTCCTTAGGACGTCCGAAACCTACCAAATCCAATAGCTCTAAGTTGACGAAGACTCCAGTCACCACCCACTCCTCAGTTCTAGCCCCCTTAGCCGCTCGCTTGGGCCTGCATACCCCTACAGCGGCCTCTATCGCCAAAGGCGTAGCTGCTCCCGTCCCAAAGCACGCTCCGTTTGGTAGCGTTAACCCGCGCATGCCCTCCCATATGACCGAAGAAGGGAGGCACGGACCGAGATTCAACGCTGGGAGCGAAGGAAGGTCGCCCCACGAGCACTGCTTCAGTAGCTGCACCGGGTTATGATCTTTCTTCTCCGGCGGGTGATACCGCAGCTCTTCCCAGAATGAGCGCGTCTCCCCCGCTGGCATTGTTCTCCAGGAACGCCCAACACTCCTCCACTGAACCTTCTGAAGAGTCCGACCTCGACCCCTTTAGCACGGGGAACGAGACGGAGCCAGGGGGTGTCGGAAACAACGAGAGTATCACGACGGCGCTCAGGTTCACCGAACACTCCGAGACTAGAGTTTTCAGTGGACTAGCGCGTTCATTAGAGGTGTTCCGAGAGCTGCTGATGACTTCAGTAGCACGCTACCACGAACCCTTCTTTCCAGAGGATCCCAACGGAGAAGACCCGCTGGCGGAGTTTGGTGCTGTAGGCGGGGAAATTCCGAACTTTGATCCTGCCAGAGCTGCTGCGTTGCAAGACACTTTAATCCGCTACAATAAGCCTCACTGCCAGTTCGAATGGGAGCACCTAGGGCAACTTCTCAAGGAAGTGGAGAAGATTGAAGCGCAGACGGCTTCGTGCTTCCCATTTACGGATCCCACGATCTCGAGACAGTTCTTCTGCCTCTCTCTGGAACCCTTGAGTCGTGTAGCGCACACTGTAGTCACGGTTCACCAGATTCTGGAAGTGCTGACGATCTTTCTGGGCAAAGACCCGAAGACCAGCTTCACGCTGGACCCGGATTACGGATTACTTGGGTTACTGGAGCGCAGCGAGTATGAGGTGGAGCTGCGGTGTACGCTCTCCTGCCTTCAACGGCACCTGGCCAACGGGAACAAGCACATCCTCACCTACCTTCAAAGCATTCATCGCACTCTTGTCGAGGAAGATTGGAGTAAAGTAGTCAGCTCGGCGGATTCGACCTTGCCCGAAATACGTCGGGAATTCGGGACTGTTCATCCTACACAGGAGATGTACCGCTTGCTCCTGAGGCCTGACTATTTGCTGCGAGTTGCAATGATCGATGATTCCGCTCGAATGGGTATGATGCACCGGTTGAACGAGGAACCCCGGGATCGCTACTATCGCCCACGCCAAAGCGTCCCTACTATCAAGGAAACCTCCATGAAAGGTTCTGATCGTGGAGTGAGCGCTCCCTCCGAAGCAGCTCCTCCCGCAGAATATGAATCCAAGAATGTTCGCTTCCCGGCTCCCGCTTTGCTTTCTGCAGTCCATTGTTTGCCAGGACAGGGCTTCGTTCCGAATACTCGCGCGGCAGCTCCCATCATTGGGGGGCCATTGGTGATGCGAGTCCTAAACAGCTCGAACCCGGGGTTGACGAACTGGACGAGTTACCAATTCCAGCACACCTCCGCGCCGGGTGAGACCGACGGAGACAAACGAGGATCAGCGAACGGGCCCCCTCCTGGGAACATACCCCCGGGATGGAGGAGTAATCCGAACAGGGATCCAAATGGCGGAGGAGGTGGACCAGTCGACAACGGACCTGGGGGGCATGGAAACCTGGAGGCGGAGGAGGCGGAGCAGGCGGAGGCGGTGGAGGCGGTGGAGGCGACGGAGGAGGCGGACAACCAGCTGCTCCGGGAGTCAACCCCGTGAGCGCTGCGCAGTGGCAACTGAACAGCAAACTCAACATCTCGGTTGTGCCATCGTGGAACGGGAAAGGGGAGACTATCATCCCTTACGTTATCACGATGTCGTCCTTGGCGATGCTCAGTCCCTTACTGGAGAGGCAGTTAGGGCAGATGGCTCCCTCCCGCTTCACTGAGTGTGCGTTTGAAGTGGTGGACTTCACTTCCGGAGCTGTCTCGCCGAGAATTCAGCCAGGACTGGCCGCATCTGTTGGATAATCTGCGCCGTACATACCTCACCGACCAGTGGATTCGTGATCACAACAAGGAGTTTGAAGAGATGAAGTTCAGACAAAAGGGCCACGACCTGGAGGACCCGGTTGACTTCTTCCAGCGGCGTGCCCAATATCACAGCTTTATCTTCTCGGACGATTGTCGACGGGCCTACCGCTGTTTCCCGCCTCATACGCACCCAACCGGCGGACTGGAACAAGGAAATCAATGAGCGCATCTGCCCAACTATCAATTCCTTGATGGCGGTTGGCACAGCATAGTCAAGCCGCTCTTATGTCAATCTGGCTGCTAACGACCAAAGTGGACCGACTGTTAGCGGGATCGAGCGCGTCTTCCGCTGCTCCCCGCCCGCGATTCCGTCCACGAGCACATATAGCCGAAGTTGAAGAAGAAATGGAAGGGCCGCTGGGAGAAGGGGAGGACGAGGAGGGAAGAGAAGCCATGGCCGTGGATCGGAGGCGAGGTGCTACCACGGGAAATTCCCGTGAAGCTGGCCCGTCTCGTCCTGACTGGCCTGGGGGAAAGACCATCAACGGCTACTCCTTCGCCCGAGACGATTCGAGGGTCAGCTCGCGTCCCCCGAATGGAGAATGTTACATCTGCACCAGCCCCAAGCATGTGGCGCGGGACTGCTCGCACTACGGCAGATGGCAGACTCTGAGGCAAGCAATGCTGATACATGTCGAATTGGACCCGGCGGAGGAGGAAGCAGAACATCGGGAATATGTAGCTATGCTCGTGGAATCCAAGGTCTCGTCTTCCACTTATCTCGAGGGTGAAGTTGAGCCTGCCCCTATAAGTAAAAGTGTACTCGTCGTTGATGTGCTAGACTGTGGAGCGAAAGCTGCTCATGTCGAGTACCGAGGCTTCAACAGAAACCGTAGGCGACATGACGCTCTTGTGAAGGAAAAGTCGAGCAAGGATAAAGGGAAAGCGGTGAAAAGCGATGACCCCGCTCCTTTGCCTCGGCGGATCCTACGCAAGACCGCTCATGTCGCTGAACTCCCCTCGAGCAAGGATGAGGACGGTCTTACCATCTACGAGGCCCGTAAAGCTCGCCAACTTCCTGACAGTCTAGGATCCCTGGGTGCACGAGCCCTTCACATCAAGGTTCACGTAGGATCTCTAGCAAACGAGGAAGTCCGAGGACGCCTCGACTCTGGCGCGGATATCTCCTTGATGTCAGAGGAGTTCTGGATCGCACTTGA